>JAHLSL010000054.1:552133-647828 GCA_025920805.1 Petroica traversi | reverse complement strand
TGCCAATGCCAATGCCAATGCCAATGCCAATGCCAATGCCAATGCCACTCCCACTTAACTCCAGCTGCAGGCTGAACAGCACCCAGTGCCCCCCTGCCTCTGTCCCTGCCTCTTGTCCCTCAAGCATCCTCTTCCTGTGTTCCAGCTGCCTCTCCAGCAGGATCAGCCTTTGTTGTGCTGTCACCTGGGCAGGTGGGGGGGGTTTGTGTGCTTGGGCAGGGACAGCTCCAGGAGTCTGGCATTGGCAGACCTGGGGACAGCAGGGACAGTGCCCACCTTTTTTCTTTCTCTCAGAGACCAGAAGCAGGGCTGAGGGTTTGGTCCTCAGCAGGGTGGGAGAAGGGTCTTTGAAGGACCTCTCTAAGTGCAAACAACATAGAAACCCCATACAGATTTCTACCCTGTGTCAGGATCCCCTGGTTTACCCTCTAACTGGAAAGAATTTTTCAGATAAGCACATCCTAACTGTCTGTAGGGGATGGTCAGGCAGGGATCGGTGTTTTGGGGGAGAAGATGGGAATTCTGTATTATTGCAATATTCAGATGTAGAAATTTCATTAACTCCTCTACTGTTATCAGACCTTGAGACAGGTTATGGCCTCAAAATCTGCCCTTGCTTCAAAGACAGCACCTTGCTCATCTTGCTCAGAGCAAAACCCATTTAAAATTATATTTAAAAACCAAAACAAAATAAACAAACAAAAAAATCTTTCCCATTTGAGATTTTACTGAATAAAGGAGGAGAATTATTTAGAGGAATGCTGGGTAAAGTTTAACCCAATTTACAACCAATGTTAGTATTAGAGTTTTCCTTATATTTTACATAAATTCCAAATGAAACAAGGAACAGAAATTCCAAATCTTGAGTGTATTTACTGAGCTTTCCTGGATCTATATTTGCAGCTAAAGTCAGTGAGCAATTTTTAAAAAATGTTACAAAATGTGTCTGATCTTCAAACGTGAAAGAAAACTCTCCTTTGCTGATGGATGTGGGCAAACTTCCCTGGGCAGTCCCAGCCGTGGTGCAGATTTTGTCCAGCTGAAATAATGAATGGAAATGCCCTGGAGCCATTCTGCAGGGACGTCCCAGAGCAGCTGTGGCTGCCCCATCCCTGGCAGTGTCCAAGGCCAGGTTGGATGGGGCTTGGAGCAGCCTGGGACAGTGGGAGGTGTCCCTGCTCATGCAGGGGTGGCACTGGATGGGCTTTAAGGTCCTTCCAGCCTAAACAACTCTGGGATTCTGTGATTTGAGGTTTCTCTTGCTTCGGAACATGAAAATAACACCCAAGAAGTGTTTGTACCCCGGGGATGTGTCAGGCTGATCCAAAGGGACCCGGCCTGGTGTGTGCAGGGATGCGCTCCCCGTGGAGCAGCGTGTGAGCCCTCTAGTGGGATCTGCCGGGTCTCCTGCCCCAGCATCTCCCTCCTGTTTGCCTTTACCTGTCCGGGATGAGCAACGCGAACTCTGCCACCCTTTTGGCAGTTCTGCAGCCTCTTCCAGTGGGAATTTCCCTCCCCCCGAGGCATTCCTGAGAGAGGAGTTGAAGCACAGGCAGATGCAAGTTTGGAGGAGCTGACTGTTCCTCTGTAAGAGGGAACCACAAGCAGAATCCCAGTGTCTATTCTTCCTTCACTTAACAACAACAAGAAATTAAAATGTGGCTTTACACTAAAAAGTAACAAATTGAAAAAGAAAAGAGGGGTGGAAGACAGGAAGAATGAAAGGATAGGAAAAGAGGGATAGAAAGGAGGAAATATTCCCCTGAGTCAGGTTCAGAAATTCCTGAAATCCCTTCTTTTGCTCTTTTAAAGAGAAGCCAAAGGTGATTCCTAGACAGACCCCTGGGACAGTGCTTGTTTTATTTCCACACCTCTGGAGCCCAGGCTGAAGCTGTGCAGAGGATTTACTGGTTGGTGTCAGGCGAGCTGCTTGTCCACTTTGGCCAGTCTAGGAAAAGCCTACCCAAACACCAAACTCTTGGCATGCCAGAGAGCTGCTGGAATGAGGAGCCTCTGGACAGTGGGAAGGAGTTCTGCTTCATGGTCCTTGGACTCTGCCCCTGCCCCTGGTCCTCCAGAGAGCTCAGGAAATCAGTATGTATCCATTTACCTGAGTGCATCCTCAACGCTTCCTGACAGAGCCTGAGCAAATCCAGCATGGAGAGACACTGGAATGTCTGGAGTCTCTGGGAAAAGTCAGGGATTGATCTGACATCTGAAATCCCCTCATCAAATGATGAAGGAGTATTTCTATAAATCCCAGCCTGCCAGTGGGTGATGCACAAGCTGAGGAAGGAGCGATATTCCATGAATTCACCATCCATGGCTCACAGCTCTCTGCTCTCTGACACTGCTGTTGTTCTCCAGGCTGACTCCTTCCCTTTGTGGCCACAGCTACATCCCCTCCTGCTGGGATAAATCCCTCACCTGGGGCTGGGGCAGGGCAGGGCTGCAGGGAGACTCAGCCTGGCAGAACTGTCTCAATTCCCAATAAAAGGCTGGGTTTGGTAGGAAATGCTGGGTTCCAGAGGACACAAAGTTAGGGATCTTCTCACTTGCTGTCACTGAAGATTCCATGGTGTTTTCTCAGGGACAGCTCAGTGTCCTGCCCAGTTCAGTCTGGGTGATGCCATTCCCAGTCACGTGTGTCCAACAGGGTTAGCTCTGGATGCAGCTCTCCTGAAAACTTCCCCAAGGGAAGAGAGGCAGCTCTGCAGCCACATGGACACAACCCTGCCAGGTACTTGGAGCACATTCAGAGTCCTGCAGGATTAATGGACAGGCTTTTCTGCCCACATGTCTGGTAGGGGCACCTCAGTCCCTTAAAGCTCCCCTCAGATCTTTCTGCCAGATATTTCTGGTACTTGGCTGTCTGGGTTTGGCTGCTGAGACACAGAGCAAGGGATGGGCAGGGTCAGAACTGTGAGAGCCAGACCAGAGTCTGTGATGTGAAAATTCATCACAAAGACACCGAGGGCATTTCACAGCCCCGGAGTTATTTTGGTTACTTCACTGGGAGGGTCATGTGGGTGTGCACGATGTGAGCAGGGAGCACAGCCAGCCAAGGACCCTGCTCTGTCCATGTGCTCATTCCCTGCCAGCAGAAACATGGAGAGGCTCTTTACAAGCTGGTGTTATCTGAGATTCTGAATATCACAGACTCACAGAATCCCCGAGACTGGGTTGGAAGGAATCTTAGACAGCATCCAAATCCAAACCCTGCCATGGGCAGGGACAGCTTCCACTGTCCCAGGCTGCTCCAAGCCCTCTCCAGCCTGGCCTTGGACATTTTCAGTGACAGGGCAGCCACAGCTGCTCTGGGCACCCTGTGCCAGGGCCTCCCCACCCTCCCAGGGAACAATTCCTTCCCAATATCCCATCCATCCCTGCCCTCTGGCAGTGGGAAGCCATTCCCTGTGTCCTGTCCCTCCATGCCTTGTCCCCAGTCCCTCTCCAGCTCTCCTGGAGCCCCTTTAGCCCTGCAAGGGGCTCTGAGCTCTCCCTGAAGCCTTCTCTTCTCCAGGTGAGCACGCCCAGCTCTCCCAGCCTGACTCCAGAGCAGAGGGGCTCCAGCTCTTGGAGCATCTCCAGGGCCTCCTCTGGACTGGCTCCAGCAGCTCCAGGTCCTCTTTGTATTGGGGGCCCAAAGCTGGACCCAGCACTGCAGGTGGGGTCTGTGCTGGAACAGTTCCCCATGGAGCTCTGTGAGTGGAATATATTGAATTATTTGATCATAAATAGTGCCTGTCCCATCAGCAGGGGCATTTTCCAGGGAAATTTAACTCCAGAGCAGGTGGGGACAGAGAACCCTGGTCCTCAGGCAGGGCTGGAGAGAAGGTCGGTCACTCACCAGGAACTGAGCATTGAGCACTGCGCAAAACAGTCTGAGCCCCTGGAGGACATTCTGAGACCCTGGAGCACAGTGTCACACCCTGGAGCAGAGTGTGACAGCCCGGATCAGAATGTGACACTCTGGAGAACAGTGGGACACCTGGAGCACAATGTGAGACCATGGGGCACTGTGTGACACCCTGGAGCACGGTGTGACAGACTGAAGCAGAGTGTAGCACCCAGATCACAGTGTCACACCCTGGATCATGGTGTCACACCCAGATCACACTGTCATACCTGGATCACGGTGCCACACCCTGGAACACAGTGTCACAACTGGATGATGGTGTCACACCTGGATCACGGTGTCACACCCAGATCACACTGTCACACCTGGATGATGGTGTCACACCTGGATCACAGTGTCACACCCGGATCACGCTGTCACACCCGGATCACGCTGTCACGTATGGATCATGGTGTCACACCCAGATCTCAGATGCCCCCTGCCCCCATGGCCCTCCCCAGCCCAGTCCAACAGGACTCAGCTCCTCAGGGCAGTTTCCTGACAGCTCAGGTGGCTTTCACACCTGACAGGAGATTCCCACAGGGAATCAGCACTGCTGCATTCCCTGTGAGATCCCGGTCCCTGCAGCTCCTCAGCCTCTCCCCTGCTGCCTCGGGGACATTAAACCTTCAGCAGTTGCCTCTCTGAAGGCGGATTTTGGTTCCCTGCCTGGAAAAACAGTAGGCAAAATAGTAAACCCTTAAATTCGAACATGTGTAAGTTATACATCTTATTTCCATTTTCGAGCTACATTCCCTTCGTCAGACATGAGGAAAAAATTACCGTCTGCCTTGGAATATCTCGGTGGAGCATTTATCTCCTGGCCATGATAACTGAATTTCAGGCACTTCTCCCTCCCCCCAGGGCAGGTTACGAGACAAATTTGTTTAGTGTCCTGCTTGGAATTCTTGCCAGCTGAGCTTGGAGGGTGGGATTTGTGCACTGCCACCACTCTTAACCTACAGGGAATGGTTCCCTCCCAAAGCTCTTGGCTTCTGGCAGAGGAGGACATCAGCTCTGAGATTAAAGCATGGCCTAAACTGCCCTGGATATGGCTCTGGGACTAAAGCCTGGGGTTGTTCTGTGCAGAGGTTGGGCACTAATTCCCCCCTGGAAAGGTGAGGGCAATGTTGTGCCCTTCCCTGGAAGTCCCTCGAGCTGGGGTGTGCTGTGTGTGACCCCAGGCTCGGGGCTTGGGGCTGAAGGGACTAAAGACAGGGACTGCTCCTGCAGATGGAGAAAAGCACAAACCCCATTCCCTCTCTGGGCTTTGGAGGCTCACAATTCTCCCAGAGACTTTCCAAAGTCTGCATTAGGCCAGGCCTCAGGATGGTGCCCCCAGAGCTGCTGGATGTCCCCTTGTCATCACTCCAGCACGTCAGGAGTTAAACTGGGGCCAGAGCCCTTTTCCCACCTGGTTGCTGGGGTCAGAAGTTCCTGACACATGCCTGGAGCATCCAAGATTCCCAGATTTCTTCATCAGGTAGTGAACTGTGGCACTGTTAATCAGAGAATGACAGAATAACAGAGCAATTGAATAATTGTGCAATAGAATAATTGAACAGGCTGTGTTGGAAGGGGCTCACAAGGATCATCCAGTCCAACACCTGTCTCTGCACAGGACACCTCAGAAATCCCACCATGTCCCTGAGCATTATCCAAACACTCCTTAAGCTCTGGCAGGCTCCCAGATCAGACAAGCTCCATCCCATTCAGCCCCATATAAATCAGGCTCTGTACTGCCATTGGGTGTTCCCTGTCACTTTGGGTGGGTGTTTTGGGTTCTTTGTTAGTGCCATGAAAGGGCTGTTCCTGTGTCCCTGTGAGCTCTGGGAAGCACCTCAGGGCAGGTGAGCAGAGCACCTGAGTGTCACTGCCAGGCTCCACTGCAACACCAGGAGTGTTTTCGCACCACAAAGGGTGAAATAGCTTTCCAGAGGCTCCCAGGAGCACCCAGCCCTGCCTGCAGGATTGCTGGGGTGCCCTGAGCAACCAGGGATGAGGGAGTGGGGTGTAACCCACAGACTGCTGTGCTAGGCACTGGCTCCTTACTGGTTTGGGAATGTTGGTATTTCAGAGCCATTGCATACATTGCCTTGTCTGGAAGTCATTCCCTTGGAGACTCCACTTGGTAGCAATATCAGAGTTCCCTGGTGTGACCCCCTATGACACCCAGTGACAGGTCAGGAAAGGCCTCTCCCAAATGAGGGAACTCCCCTGGATGTCCCAGTCTGTGATCCAACCCCTCCTATGCTGCAGGGCTGGGAGGGGCAGTGATGCTGACCAGCTTTTCCCTTTGCCTTCAGGGAGTCCCCCGTGGACTGCAGCGTCAGCAAGTGTGGGAAGCTGGTGGGAGCAGGCACGGAGTCCAATGCCATGAGTTACAGCACCTACATGGACGAGAAGAACGGGCCTCCTCCCAACATGACCACCAACGAGAGGAGAGTCATCGTCCCCGCAGGTACCACCTTGCTCTGGGCAGCTCACCTTGCTCTGCCTGGAAGGGCTTTTGGTTGAGTTTGTTTACCCACTCCCAGAGGAATTTTCTCTCTTACAAACCACGCAAAAAAAATAAGGAAAATATCAGAATTTCTGGCTAGAGGGAATTCCCATGTCCCAGTGAATGATCTGAGTCAGGATAGGCAGCAAAAAACTGGTGCTTTTCCTTCTCCTTTTTTTTTTTTTCTTTCTTTTATTTTCAATTTTTTTCCTGGAATGAAGTGTTGTTTTGGTGTGCTGAACCAAATCCATCTCCTGCCATGTGTTAGAGGAGAATCTGCTTCCTGGGACACACAGGGGATGATCAGAGAGGACTGAAGTGGGCCCAAGTTATAACTCCCCTGGTGCTCCCAGGGTCCAGCTGCACTTTCAAGTCACACTGATTGATTCAAAATGAGCTATTTTGTTTCCATTTTTTCTGTTAGAAGTAGAAACCCAGAAAAATTATATTCTGCGGGAACTGTGTTATTCTTCCAAAAATTGTCACACAGAAACATTTCTGTCCAGCTTTGTTTCTGTTTGCTATCCACATCTGCTGCCTGGAATTGGCAGGATGCACGGGATGCATTTGGACACTCAGGGCTGAGAGCTGCTGTGGAGGGAAAGGCGAAGCTGAACCTGGAGTGAGGAGCTGTTTCCCTGTGAAGTTTATAAACAACGTCCATGTAAACAATCAGGGCCAGGAACTTTCCAGCCCTGGAGCCAAGTGCTGGCCCAAGGCACATCCCAGAACCCGCCCTGGCTCCGAGGGTTCCAGCAGGGCAGGCAGGGCTGCAGCCAGCCCAGGCAGACCCAGTGTTGGCAGAGGGAAATGCACTCGTGGAATTCAGCTCCTTTTGCTGAGCGTGGCTTGAGCACGAACAGATGACAATTCCCAAGCATTTGTTTGCCATTTAGGATGAAAAGGAAAAGCTTGAACTGAATGTAGTGAGGAGAAGCCAATAAAAGATTGATGGCAAATCTCAAAGTCCCATTCAAGCTGATGTTTGGGGGACTGGCTGAGCTGCCTGGGGGCAGCAGCAGAGTCGTGCCCAGTGTCACCCTGCCTGGAAAGGTGGAGCCGGCATCAACCAGTCCCTGAATTATTAAAGATGTTCCAGGGGGAACATTTATCCTTCTCCTCACCAGGCTGTTGATCCATGTTTAAAAAGACCAAGGGTGAGCTAAAGTTTAGCATTATTGAAATAGGGGAAATTAATTTCAGTGTTCCCAGTGAAAGAGAAGGTTTGGAATCTCCTCTTTGAAGGAAAGTGAAGAAAAGGACTTTTACCCCCCTTAAGATCATCCACAAATCAAACCCTTGAGATACTTGTGAAAGAGCAGAGATTTACCAGACTTTGGAAGACAATAATGAACATCATCCCAGATCTCTGGCTGCAGGAGACGAGGTCCAAGTCATCCAAGAAAGGCATTTGGATATTTTAATTTAATCCAGAATGGAGATTTATGGCGCATTAGGGCGAAGATAAGCAGGAATAATGTCAAATTAGGCTTACAATAGTAGTAATAATGAGCTCTAAGCCATGTTTCAAGAAGGCAGATTTTCAGACACTATTCAATGTCTTTTACAGTGTTTAAAGAGAGGCCACAAATTCATTCTGCCCTCTAGATGTTGGGTTGTTTTCAAAATTCAAGACAAATAAGTCTTTCAATTAAAAAAAAAAAAGGAAAAAGAATCCTCCCTTGAATACTTGCACTGTAAAATTTGCAGCCTTTTGCCAGTGCTTAGAAAGGAGAATTTCAATTAACTATTGCCAGAATCCGAAGGAAATCCATCTGTCGTTCCCAGAGCAGACTTGCAAAGGTGTGGGGTTGTAAATTCCATGTTCTGAATTCAGTTTTCAGCAGCCCAGGTTTTCTGGAGATTCAGTGAGGAAAGGTCTCAGTTATAATTTAATTTCACTCAGTGTCAGTTCACTGTTTGGTGCTGTTATTCCAGAGCTCAGGTGCCCAGGAATGCCAGGTGTGGGCACTTCCTGACCCTTTGTGCCCAGGGATGCCTTCAGCCTGGGCACACAGTGTCCAGCCCTGGGCTGAGGCATCATTTTATATCCCTAAAATCCTGGCAGAGGCATTTCCTGTTCTGCCCAGAGCACCCCACAGCCCTGTGCATGTTCCTGATCCATGTTCTCAGCTTCCCGGGATCTGAGGTTTGTCTCGGAGCTGGACCAGCTGTTAATGACACATCAGACATCTCCGAAGTTTAAACTCCTTTGCAAGCCTCTCCAGCTGCAGCAGAACATGAATGTGCAGCTCCAGTTTGGAAATGGGATACGTGGGGAAAAGCAGCACAGGAAACATCTGAAAATGCTGATATGCTCTGAAAATGATTCTGCCTAGTGGTATCGTGGCACCAGCTCTTGCTGGGGCTCTCTGATCTAATGCCCTTTCGAGAATTCAAAGGCTGATTTCTTTTTTTAACCACTGATGCAGCCACTCATCTCCACGGGGCCTGAGCTCCAGCCGGGCTGGAGTGAGTGAGTGTAGCGTCTCTTACGTCACCAGCAGCAATAAAGATTCCACAGCTGGAGCTCTGCTGACAGGCAGTGATGCCCAGACAGCAAAAATCCACCCTGTCCTCACACAGCTGGGGGGGGGAGAGTGGAGGTAGAGTTGTGTTCCTGCCCCGCGGTGAACAACTCTGACCCACACCCAAGGAAAGCTGCTCTGTTTTAGCAACAATGCTTTTATTTATTATTTATTTTATTTTATTTCATTTTGTTATTGCAATTTTATTTTATTTTATTTTATTTTATTTTATTTTATTTTATTTTATTTTATTTTATTTTATTTTATTTTATTTTATTTTATTTTATTTTATTTTATTTTATTTTATTTTATTATTGTAATTTTATTTTTTATTTTATTTTACTTAATTTTATTTCATTTTATTTTATTTTATTTATTTTCTGAATCCCTTTGCTGACCATAAAGACCCCCATGCTCAGGGTATTACACGCCTGCTGAGGGGCTCAAAAATGCCCGTGGTGGGACTCACCCAGCCCTGATGTCACTGCACAGCCTTGCAGAGCCACAGCTGGGACTGGAACTCCCTGTTGAAGGGATCAGCTTCCTTTGGGAAGCTTTTTCCAGACAGAGTCAGACGTCACCAGTATTGTCCCCAAGCAGAGGAGGGAGGTTTGGGCAGCCAGAAGAACTGCCCACGCTGGGCTGTCCATCCTGAGCCCCGTTCCAGCACTGATCCTGGCAGAGCAGGATCAGTAAATTCCATATTTCTGCTTGTGGGAGCAAGGGGCAGGGCAGTGCCAGGGCTGGGGAGGCTGGAGGGGTCAGTGTGCCCAGCTGTGCTCTCCCTGCAGACCCCACGCTCTGGACCCAGGAGCACGTGCGCCAGTGGCTGGAGTGGGCCATCAAGGAGTACGGCCTGATGGAGATCGACACCACCATCTTCCAGAACATGGATGGCAAGGAGCTCTGCAAAATGAACAAGGACGACTTCCTGCGCACCACCTCCCCCTACAACACGGAAATCCTGCTGTCTCACCTCAGTTACCTCAGGGAAAGTGAGTAGTGCCCTGGCTTGCCCCAGCCTGACACTGGGGATGGTTACTGGGATGAACTGGCCCGGGCCTGGAACTGCCAGGGCTCTTCCTGCAGCGAGGGGGAGGGAATAGCCTTTCTCTGCTCAAAAGGCAAGCAGGGAAACAAGGATAAAACTGGGCTCAGATGAAAGTTCAGATGAATGCAGATGGAGCTACTGGTGCTATCAGGGAGGTGAAGAACTGAGCAGGGCTCTGACGGAGATTAGATAAGTCTTATAGATAACAACAACATCTGTGTCTGTGTGATAAATATGCACATATTTGCCATGGAGATTAAACCTGACATTAACTGATGTGTCTCAGGCAAATGATTCCATAGCTTTGCAGTTAGAGGGCTGTGCCCTCCCCATAGACTCACAACTGGCCAGGGCTGGAGATTTCCTGTGTTTGGCAGGCCCAGGTTTGTTGGAGAGAGTTAAAAACCCAAGAGTGATTCCCCATATGTAAATGTGCTGGAGCAGATGTTGTGCAAATGACCCAGAACTCCGAGAAAAAGGTTGTGGAAGCTCTTTATTGCTCCTTTCTACCCCACGCTTGAGATGGATCCAATTCCCCCTTTTGCTCTGTGAAGCCCCAAGGCCAGGAGCTGTGAGCAGTCTGGAAAAGCATTATCACAGCACCCAAACAGGAACGGTCACCTTAGGGAAGGCACATGCACCTGACACTGGGACTCTTAGATTTCAGTTTTTCTAATACTTCTGTGCAATCATGATCACATCCATGGCTCCCAAATGTCTCCTCTTCACCTATAAATGGAGCTAAAAGCATTTCCTTTTCCCACAAAGGTGTGCTAAGGGTAATGGTGCTGTGATGAGCCAGAGAACTGGAACTGGGCCCCACATGCTCTGCTGCTTTTCCAAGTGAAACAGCTTTTCTAGGAGTATCATTATTCAACCACTCAAAAATCAGAAGGTGCCGTAAATCAAGGTGGGAGGGCAGGGAGAGAAAGGGAAAAGTGTATTTTCTTGACTAGAAAATCCAATTGCAATGAAAAGGCAGCAGAAGATGTCTCCTCTAGCCAGGGAAGCAGAGAAAGAATTTATTTAGGATGTTTCTTCAAAGTTGATCTCTCCTTGCCTAAATTCAGCGGGAGTTTCACAGATTCCAGTGGCACAGGAGTTAGATCACAGATGGGTGCCTCTGGAAGCCCCACCTTTATTTTTCTTGAGAAGTTGAGCCAAGGAAATGATTCACAGCAAAAAACCAAATTGTTGGATTTGAACAGTTTTTGTCCCTTGTGACTGGACAATAAAATAATTTCCCATCCAAAAGAATTGGCAAATTTAATTCTGTTTCATCAGTGAAGAGCTGCTGGTCCACAGGAAGATTTTGAAGGTTTGCCTGTGGAATTACACTTTCCTGGAAAATGGGAAGGCAGTTTTGTGCAGCATGCAGTGCTTTGGCCAAACCTGCAGCCTGGGGCTGGGGAAATCAGGCACTTTGTAACCGGAAACGCTTCTAAACTCCCACAAGATAAACACACAAGTGAGACATTTGAATCGTCTTATTGATAAGGCTTGAGAACTGACAGAGAGATGGAGTTGAGTGGGTTCAAAGCACAGGAGCAGGCTGAATTTGGAAAGCTTGGCAGAGGAGTGGAATTCTCTAGGTGCCATCTCCAGGATCATTCCCAGTGTTTGTGTCCCGTTGTTTGGGTTGTTCAAAGACTCTCTCAGAGGGATGGCATTGTTGATCCCACAGCTTGAGCCTGAAAACCTGGGTTCAGTGGCCACCTTTACCACCTGCTGATGCCCATTTGATCAGGAACAACTTCCTGCTGGATCCCACCTTCCCTTGGGTACTGAGTTCTGGCCACACAGGTCTCCATGTCCACAAGGAAGCAGGAGGACAGCAGGTCCTGGGTCACACCTTCCCTTTTAACACCTGAAATTAAGAGGAATAAACCTCTGCCTTGGTTTTGCTCTCCATAAGGTGGGACCAGCCATCCTGCCTCCTGGCTGGGCCCATCCATTGGGATGGTGGGTCTGCGGAGCAAGGATTGTGCCTCCCATCTCCCACATGCAACATTTAATAATGATCACCACGATATCCTGCCCAGCCAGGGCAGTGCCTGCAGTGATTTCTGTGCTATGAAGCCAGTGCAAACTCCGAGGAACTGTGCTGGATTCAGGCAGATTACTCACTTCTTTTTCGTGGGGAATTCAATCCCAGCCCATCCCCAGCTCTAGGATGATGAATCTGAGGGCTGAGCCCCAGACGTGCTGAGCTCCTGAGAGCAGCTCCTGTCTGCTGGAGCTGGGCAGAGCATTCCTCCTTCTCTGCAGCTGTTCCCAGCCGAGGACAGGCTGCTCTGGGGAGGGCTGGGTGTCTCCCTCGCGGAGTAACGCCTTCCAGAGGAGCTGATGGCTTTTCCAGACCAGCTTCCAGCAGATGATCAGAGCTGAGCTCTGTGCCATGGGCTTTTATTTTCACGACTTTTCCCCTTTTGGAAGGGTGTTTGTCCCACAGGCATTCTCTCTGCTCCTGCTTATGGTGGGCAATAGGTGATGGTCACAAGCACAGGAGGGTTTGGGGGAATTGCATACCTGCAGGCTCTCTCTCTAAAGGTGTTTGTGCTCCCGGGATATTAAGTTGGATGTGATGATTTGTGAATCCTCAACTTTGGGTTTCTTTTCCAAGAAACAAAGGCTGATCTGAACTTTCCGAGCCTGTTTGCTCACAGACAAGGAGATCCCCTGAAAATCAGCTTTCCCAGAAGGTTTTCAGCATTTTACACCTTTGCTCAGGGTGAAAACTTTCTTAAAGCTGCCTATGAAATACATTATTTTGGCAACATCTGAGTCCAGCCTGAAAAAATAAACCAGAAACATACACACGACCTCAATAAGAGCTAAGTCTCAGTTTTGGAGATGGAAGGTTCAGGTGAGCTGTGTAATTCAGTCAAGAGTAACCCAAACTCATCCCACAGCACCTTTAGTGTTCAGCTCAGGCCTAGAGCAGAATGGGGCAGTTGTTTCCTGTTTCCACAAGCCATTGAAGCTGGCAGGAATTTCGGGGTCTCTGATCCTCGGGAGATTTCGGGATGCAGAGCCCAGTCCTGCAGCACTCTCCAGCCTTTGGAGCCCACCAAAACACCCCTGTGGTGTTTCCAGGGAGCTCCCTGTCCTCCCCCTCACAATCATCCTTCTTTGCATGTTTCTTTTCATTTCCTCTCCAAAATTGTGAAGCCATGCCTTGATTCTTCTTCTGTTTGTTCATCCCCACACACCTTGGGGCTCCAGACTGATTCTTTTTCAAGAACATTGTGCCTGATGAATCCTCTCCAGGGCAGGAGAAGGGAGTTTTGGATGCATCCATGTTGTGTTTGGAATGAAGATCAAAAGAAGCTGGGCTGCCATCTCTGTCCTTTCCCTCCCTGGTGCTGGGGGTTGGGGGGCACACGAATGAGAAGAACCTGAAGGAAAAAGAATGAGGCTGTGGTAAGAGGCAGAAAACTGCTCAATGGTTTTGAGCTGTGCATTAATGCCCAGCAAAATCATCCTGCCAAGTGCAGCAGGACCTGCATTCCATCAGGAGCTGGGCAGGGAAGACCACGGGGCCTGGGGAAGGTGAGGGTAAAATTACTTTCAAATTAAATAGACCCCGAGGCTGTGGAACCACAATGTTCCTGCACCTCTGAAGGATGAGCTGCCTTGGGAGAGGGAAGGGTTTATGGGGGAAAAACCTCACCTGGTTTTCAGTCCTTCTCCATCTTTTTGTAATGAAAGCAAGGGAAATAAAAGAAAGGGGATGGTGGGGATGCCACTTGCGTGCTTAAACATTCATTACAGAGAACAGCCCTGCACTGCATTAACCGAACCTGAGAGACACCATCTATCCATGGTGTCTGACCCAGGGAGGGGGAGTAGGAGCAAAAAATGAAAATTCATCACAGCCAAAGCTCTGCCCCCCGAAGGAGAGAGGGAGGAGCAGCCTGGCTTGTGTCTGTCTGTCTGTCTGCTTCCCTCTGTCCTGATCTGAGTCTCTGCCTTCCTCCCTTTCCCTCCTCCATTGAAACCCTTAATAGGAAACACATTTCCCTCTCTGTGGTGTTCCCACCAGAAACCTCTGACTGCCGGGCAAAGGTGAGAACTTTGAGCAATTAAACCGGGGGAGGCGCCGGCCCTTTCCAGTGGCTTGGGCTGCATTTTTCAGCCTAAAGTAGCTATAGGTTGATCCTGCTCGTTCAGTGCTATTCATCACCCCACCCCCACCGCCCCAGCCACACATTTGCAGCCCATTTAGTCATAGAAAACCATGTTTCTGAATTCCCCAGCACTTCCCTGTCTGGCAGGGGGAAGCTGTGATGGGCGTTGCACTCAGGATTGCTTTAAATAACCTGAAAAGGAGAGAGTGGTGCACAGGAGTTTCCCCACAGATATTCAAGAAAGAAATGCCAAAGCCAGAAACCATCTGATGAAAACATGAGTTACGTGGACAGAGTTGTTTCAATTCCTCCAGCAGCCAATCTCTCCTCTTATTTCAGCCAATCCCTCTGGCTATTGGCAGCTTTCAGAGCCAGGGTGCCCTTGGGATCCCTCTGAACTCTTTACCTCCTCGTTCTCCATCCATCCTGGTCTTTGGAAACATCCCCTAACTGGCAGCATCAGGTACCATCCATCCTCCCCTCCCTGGGAGCAGCTTTGTTTCCCAACACCTCCTGCCTCTGTGTCCTTGCTGGCTTCTGCAGTCCCTGCCTTTGTTTGCCTTTGGGGAAGGAAAGAAATGCACTGCAGCAGAGGGCAGGGGGCCAGCAGGATCCAGCACCTGCAGTGGCTCTCAAATCTGGCAGGGAACTGCCTAAACCTCAGCTCCCACAGGAAAGAGAGACTCTGTGAGTACTGAGGAGCAGCTGAGGTCATTTGGGATCGTGTGGATCAGAGGAACGTGGGACTGCAGGGCTCAGCCACGAGATCCTGCTCTGCTGGTGCTGTGGGACCTGCAAAGAGCTGGTCCTGCCCTGCTCAGGGCCAGGATCCCACTGAACGAGGGGATCTGGGGAGCAGGAGGGGGCTGTGAAAGCACTCTCAGGGCAGGGCTGGCTGTTCCAGCCACACCATGAGGACAAACAGGACCCTCTGCCTTGCCAGGGGTGTCACTGACAGCCCAAGCTGCTCCCAGAGCTGCAGGGAAGCTGACCCCAAGGATGATGTGAGCACACATAACCAGACTGCCATGAAATGTGTATTTCATGCTGGCTTCCCTGGACTCCCAGGGTCTCATCCTTCATTTTCAGGAGAGTTTGCAGGAGAACCTGAGGGACACACTTAGAAAGGAACATTTCCACCAAAAACTGTGCAGAACACAGACCTTTCCAATAACTTCTTTCTGTGCTGCTCTTGTGTGTCAAGTAGAGCTGGATGGAAAGGCCTTTCTGAACCAAGAGAGCTGCTCCCAAATTCCCCAGAGCACAGGAGCTTCTGGAATCCCAGTGAGAGCTGTGCAGCTGCTGGCCCCAAACCAAGCATGTGACACTCTAAAAATGGCCAGATCCTGACAGTGCAATTCATGTCTTTTCTCCTGCCTGTTCCTCAAACAGGAAATTTCTCTCTCACAGCCAGAGGGAGAAAATCTTCTTGCTTATCCTGTCCATAGGCATTTCTGGAGGCTGTGCTGGGATAGATGCTGTATCTGCACAACCTCACTCTAAGATCAGTTTTCAATGGGGGACATCAAGGCACTCAGTGAAGGAGACAAATAGTTTTTTCTTTGCAAGTGAGGAAACAGCTGCACGTGTGACCTGCAGCTACCAAGTTTTTAGATGAATTTCACAGAAAATGTCTGCCTGATTAGCAGAAAATTAGTTTTTTTCATGCCATTGACAACACTTCCTACCTGCCTTTATGGCAGCACAGGTGCCCAGACTGCACTAACTCCTTTTCCTTGCCTTGCAGGTAGCTCACTGCTGGTCTACAACACTCCACCCCACACAGATTCCTCACGTCTTGCCACCAAAGAAGGTCAGTGTTTTGCATATAAATGTCCTGGGTTTGACTGGGTTAAAACTAGACCTTGTTAATAATGTCCTAGGCATGAAAATGTTCTGCTCCGCTCTGCATTCCCAGCGTGGTTAAAAAAGGAATAATTCTCACTGTGCAGCCCCATCCAGACTGGAAATGCCACCTCTGCTTGTCCAGCCAGCACTGTGGCATAAAATGTGTCACTGTCACACTTTTGTTTTGCTGAGCTGGTGAACTGGTGGCACATTTTCTGTTCCTCATGTGAGCAGCTGGACTCTCACACACAGCAAGGCCTGAGACACTGCTTCTCTCTGAGTTCACAGTTGAAAGGATAAAATCTTCTCACAATAAATTTCGCTACTGTAAAGGCCACTCAGGTATTCCAGTCCCATCCACGGATCCGTAGCTCATTTCAACCAGCAAGGAAGACCAAACATATGTTTTTGACAGTTTCATTTTGGAACAGTTTGATTTTATTTTTTGTTTCAAATAACCCAATTTTTTTTAATCTAGTAGAAATTCTGACCTTGTAGCTATAGCTTAGAAACCTTGAAGTTTAAAAGTTAATAACTTTCTTGAGGCTCTTTCAGGCTTTGGAGTTGTGGCCTTCAGCCAGGTGTTTCAGGTTTTCCTCTGCTGCTCCTTGTTCTTATTTTTATTGACAAACTGAACTCTCAGTCAGGATAAAGTTGTGAGCGTTGGTGGAGTCCCAAAGTGGTTTGGGTTGGAGGGGACTTCAAGGAGCATCTTGTTCCAGTCCATGGCCATGAGCAGGGACAGGATGAAGCACATCCCTTACCTACATAGAGAAGGAGTTGAATTGATAAAGGCCAAGTAGGGTGAAAAAGAGCAAAAATCTGTTCCTGTGCTCTGTAACTCTGTGTAGAGTCTGTAACTCAATGTGTAGGGACAGGAGCCTCAAATGAGGTTTCCTTTCCCTTTGTGTTACTGCAGGAGCATTGGGTTGGTTCCCTGTGCTCTGTTCAGCTCCTCCCTTGAGAAGTTTCTGGGAAGGGGTGAAATCTCCTGCCTGCCCCACCTGGAGCCAGCCTGTCCCTGCGCCAGTTCTCTCCCTGTCACAAATAAACTGTGAGGTACAAACACCTCTCTGCTCTTCAGGAGAACGAGCCACAAGTTTGGATTAAAAACAACTGTGGGGAGAGGCAGAAGGTCATTTATGGAAGCAGCTGGAGAGACAAAACCTCCCATTCCACTGAGGGGCTGCAGCAAACAGACCCCACATTTAACCCTCCTGCATGGAGCCCCTGGCTGCCTCCTTACCTTGCTGCTCTCAAAGCCCTTCTTTCTCCCTGCATTTCATCTCCAATGTCTGCCTTGGACCTGGACACGAGATCAGGGCTGCTTTTCCAGCAGCTCCTTTGCCCAGTGTGTAAATGCCCACTTGAGCTCTCTGGCATGTTGTTCTCTCTTCTGATAAAACAGGGACATTGCATGGACCAAACAGGGACAGAGCCACTCAGGCTTTGCTGTGACTGATGCTTTGACATTAACAATCACCTATTTAAAGTTCATCCAAGCTTGGCTTGCCCCTGGGTGAATAAAGTAGGGACATGTGCTCTTCCACAATTTCCCCTTGCATCCAAACCTCTGCTCATTCTGTCTCAGGGCAGGCAGATGCTAAAAATAAAGCCAAGAAAAGTGTGATTTTTTTCCCCCCCCCTTTTTCTTAAAGAGAAAATCTCTGTGTAGAACTGCACTCCTCTGAATTTTTAAACACTTTGTGACTCGGGCCTTGAGTCGCTCATGCTGAGAGAAATTTGAGGGGAAAGTGTTCCTCCCCCTGCATTTTTAGAGGTCTCCAGAGTGTCTCTAGTGCAGCTGACAGAGCTCTGGGTTCACTACTGTCAGCATGGAGCCCTCAGCTTCACATGGAACTTTCATCATCCATCAATAAAGGACCAAGCACACCCAGGGGATAGGCAAATAAAAATTAAGAACTACGTAGAAATGTTGAAATCCCATCTATTCCTCCCCCATTTCTTCCTATAAAGCATAAATTCCATCATTCCTTCCACATTGGATATTGGTGTAGCCTCTGCAGCTGACTGAGGTTATTGCTGAGATAAGATGTCAGGAGAACACAACAGGCTGGCAGATAAGGAATTGGGGCAGCAGAATGAAGGGGCTCCTCCAATAGCACAGCAGAAACTCGTGGAGCTCATAAAACTGGACTTGGAATTCCTCAGTCTGGTTTTTTTTTTTAGGAAATAGGATTTTCCTTGTTTCCTTTTTAATGGGCTCACTTCAAGATGATATTTTCACTCCAAAGGATTATATTCTTTTGGAAAAGGACTTTCAGGTTAAAAATTCTGAATTTTTTACAACTTTTTAACTTCTCCAAAGATGAAATAATTTTCTTTATGTCAATGCATTTGGAACCTACCAATCCTGTAACAATTTCTCCCCTCTACATCTGTGAATAAAAAGAGATGTGAATAACAACCTTCTCCTGAGAATTCAAAAGAAGGTGATGAAATAGTGCCAAATATGCCAAAGAGAAAAAAAAAATACCATTTTCTTCACACCTCTTGTAATTTTTCTATATAACCAATGCAAATAACCTGCCTGTGCAGATTCCAGGGAGAGACAGGAGCCCTTCGCATACATTCACACTGTGCTTTACACAGCACGTTCCATCCACGGCTGACAAAAGAGGCAAACCTACCCGGCAAAAGGAAAGTGCAGCTGCAGCACAGACGGCTGCAGATGTTCCAGATGCAGCACATGGCTCTGCTCCCTCCCCCAGGACGGTGTCCCCAGGAGCACAGGGAGCCTGGCCCATGTCCCAGTGCTGTCCCAGGCCAGGTTTGGTGCCCTGGCTCTGCAGACAGAGCTGCCCTGGCTGCAGCTGCAGACTTGATTCCCTTTTTCCCTTCTGTTTTCTGCCCTCTCGCTCCCTGCAGTGCCAGCTCTGCAAACAGAAGGAGCTGCAGCTCTGCTTTAGGGGAGCTAAAGTGCAGTTCTCTGCTGCAGAAACCTCGGGAATCTTCACAGCAAATGTTGGAAGCTCCACAGCTGGGGCCCAGGGCAGCTGAGTGTTCTCACATCACACAGGTAGAACCCTTGGCCTGTTCCAAGGGCTCCTGCTGCCTGAGCTTCTCCCCTTCCCAGCCTCATAAACACTCCAAAGGATGGGACTGAGCGTCACTGGGACAAATTGTCTTCAGCTGCCTCTGAGGAGTAAATTGCTCTAATGAAAATCACCAGTATTTTTTGGCTGGAGGGCAGTTTTCCGGGAAATGAAAGGAGGCTGGAATGGAAAGAGTTGTGTCCCCTTCCCACTGCAGAGATGGTCTGGGTAATTTTCTGGGCCTGTTTGGAGCAATGAGTGACCTGCTGTGGGTACTGGAGACAGGGACAGGAATCTGAGTCCACAGAGCTGCCCCAGTCCAGGGAGACCTTAAACTGCTCTCCTGCAGAGTGCTGTCATTTGAGCGGGTTTCCATAGGGAAATGGAAAGAATATTCACATACAACAACATTGGGAGGCCAAAGGGCCACGTCCCCAAAGGGCTCTGAGCTCTCTGGCCCTGCTCCAGCACAGTTTTAAAGTTTTCAGTGTGTCGGGGTCTGGGTAATTTGTGTGTTTAATACATGAGCAAAATGGTGTGCAGGAGCTGAACCCAGGGCAGAGCAGGGGGCTCCCAACGAGGCAGAATCCTGGTGTGGGGATGTGAAGTTTCCTGTGTCCACGGAACCTGTGGGAATGCCTGGGCTGGGGTGTGTGGTGCTTTCCAATATGTGTTGATCCCAGGGAATGCTGCTTGTGCAGGGAGGAGGCAGAGGGGGTGCAGAGAGGTTCAGAATCCCAGGTGAAAATTCACCACAGGGCTCCTGGGGCAGTTTGTCTCCAGGTCGTCCAGGATTTTGGTTCAAAAGCTGCCTGCAGCACAGGTCTGATCTCTGCATGTGCCAGGCTTGGCCCAAGGCAATAGAATCCCAGAATCCCAGGATCATTTCAATTGGAAAAGTCCTCCCCGGCCATCGAGTCCAATCTGTGACCAATCCCCACCTTGTCACCAACCCAGAGCACTGAGTGCCACCTCCAGGTGTTCCTTGGTCACCTCCAGGGATGGCGACTCCAAACCTCCCTGGGCAGCCCTTTCCAGTATTTAATAACCCTTTCCATGAAGAGATTCCAACCTGAGCCTCCCCTGGCACAGCCTGAGGGCATTTCCTCTTGTCCTGTGGCTGTTCCTGGGAGCAAGTCCAACTCCCAGTGGCTCCTGTCAGGGAATTCCAGAGAGGGACAGGAACTTTCTTGAACCTTCCTGAACCTTCCAGATCTGGTTGAGAACAGTGACAAACCAGCCCAAAGTCTCAGAAATCCAACCCAAACTCAAACGGAGCACAGGAAAAAAGGGATATGGTACCCTTAAATGAGGGAAGAAATCTCTATGTGAACACATGAACAGGGATGGAGGGGGGAATTTTAAGGGTTTATTCTGTGGCTATCCCATGTTTATGTTCTCATTATAGAAGTGATTGTGTGACCAATGAGAATGTTTGGGTACAAGGTGTGTGTTTGGTGGGGCTGTTGGCAAATTTAAGAAGACAAATAAATCAGTGAACTCTGAAATCCAGCGTGGTTTCCTGGGGCTTTGTACCAATGTTCATTGTGAGGCCCTAAGAAAGAGTTCCCTGGTGTTGGAGCATCAATAAAATCTCTCTCACACCAATTCCCTGGTACCTCACAAAACAGGAGTCTGTGCAGCTGGTTTTCTTACCATCAGAGCTACAACCTCAGTTCCCTTTAAGTTGGCAGGAGCTCCTCAAAACTCTTCTCTCCCACTTGTCAAATTGAGTGACAATTCAGGGTGACAGGTTCAAATTTTGGGGGACTGAGGAGAGAGGGGCAGCGACCGCAGGGAATGTGGTTGCATAAGAGCAGTTCCCACAGGAAAACACTCTCAAATTCCTGCATAAAACCCTTTCCCTGAAAAGGCCATTTTTCAGATCTAAAAGGTTGCAGTGAAAAATACTGACCATGTTCAATAAACTCTTAATGTGTCAGTGCAGCCCCTTTTCACAGCAAAGGTTTTAAACTCTCCAGCTTCAGTTGTGGCAGAGGAAAAGCAGCTGCAGCTTTGTGCCCTCCTAATTGTCTGTACTTGCTAAAACATTTCTCGATGATATTTGTGTGCCTGGTGATGAAATATCCCATTTTTAGCTCGGCAGCAGAAAAAGGGGAGGCTTTTTTAGGTCTCCTTTCATTTTGGCTGTGTGGCCAAGCAGGGATTTATGAGTTCAGAGGAGACAGTAGCCAGTGCGCTCAGATTTTGCTTTTTATACTTTCTTTTTTTTTTAATTGTTTTCCTTTGAAATTCCAGAGTTAGTGTTTTGTCTGCTTTCTCCCTGACCCTCTTCGGAGGCAGGCGTGTGTTTTTTCACCAGAAAAACTGGAAACAAAGAATCGTTGTCTTTAAGCTGTAGCAGGCAGGAAACCCAACTCACAAGGGATCACCCCGAGCCAGCGCTGTCCCAGAGTAGACTCCAGTTCTCTGAATTCAACCTGACAGCTTGTCTGGAGCACTTTCTAAGTAACCATTATCCTTCCTTTTCCCCCAGCAAAAGAGCCATTATTTCCTTGCCTGGGGTGCAGTGCAAGGAGTGTTTTAGCACTGGGGGGGGTGGTCACACTTTGCTGGGGTGCCGGGCCCTCCCTTCCAAAGCCTTGGAAGTGCTTGGGCTGTTTCCTAAAACAAGAGTTAATTTGTTTCCTGATGATGACTTAAAAGCTGTAAACTGCCATGGCTGTGCGTTTGTGTCTTCCCTTTTCTCTCATGTGAGCGTGGCCTTTTCCTCCATGGATATGAGGTTTGGGGTTTTTCTAACTTCTGCATTTGTGTGTTTTTCAACACGAGCAACCTCCAGGCCTGTCGATGGTTTGGTTTTATGCCCTGTGCTGGGGGTAAAATCCCCGCAGTGCTGTGGGCACATTCCTGCCTTCTCCTGGGTGTGCTTTGGGTGCTTTGAAGGTGTGCAGGGGATGTGCAGCTGTGCCTTGGCTGTGCCTGCAGCCCTGCGTGGCTCAGGAAAATCTGTGCTGGCTGAGAGCATCTGCTTTTCTGAGCTGGCTCTGGGAGGGATCCTCGGGACACATTCTTCAGTCTCTGTGCACTGTGCATTGGGATTTCTGCTGCCGATATTAAAAAAAGCAACAACAAGGAAAAAAAAAAACTTCTCATTACTTCCTCCTTTTCTCCATAATGTGTCTTTGTGAGGCTCGCAGGGGTGAGGCAGACGTGGCTCGGGAAGTGCCAGCGCTGCAGGGCTCGGGGATGTTTTTGCAGCCACAGGCACCACTGGGGGCTGTCCCTTCTGAGCAGGCAGGGACTGACCCCTGCTCTGAGTGGGGCTCCAGGCAGAGTGACCTGTCCTGGGCATGCCCTGCCTAAGCCAGCTCAGGAAATCCCCTCTGGAAATCACAGAGTCCCAGGATGGGTTGTGTTGGGTTGGAAGGACCTTAGAGCCCATCCAGTGTCACCGACACCTTTCACAGGCCCAGGTTGCTCCAAGCCCCATCCAACCTGGCCTTGGGCACTTCCAGGGACAGGAATACTGAATCTTGTTTTATTCCTACACCATCCAGATCCTGTCTGACTCTGGAAATAAGTGGGCTTTAGCCACAGGGCTTTAATCCATCACTGATTTAGAAGAGGAGTTCAATCAGAAATGTCTGATCTGTATTTCTGTGAAGGCAGCAATTCATAACCAGCTCTCAGCTACTTTCAGACAGTCCCCAAGCTAAATCTGTTCTTCGTATCCATCTCTGCAGCAGATTTCTCACCTAAATCCAGCAGTCAGTCCCTTCTCACTTGGTTTGAGTTGTTCCAGTGTTGTTCCAAGCCTGGATTTGGGATCTGTAAAACAGGTTAAGAGCAATGTAGAGATCAGAGAATCACAGAATCATTCAGGTGGGAAAGGCCTCTGAGATCACCGAGTCCAACAGGGCACCCATGTGTATGCAAAAGATGGTTTGATAATATTTGTCAATTGTGAAATCATCAAATGGCCTGATAAAGTAGAACAGAAGTAATTTTGAAATCATTTTGCACTCAGTGAGTTGCTTCCTCTTAGTAAAGAGATGGAATTGCTGATTTCCACCTCTGACCCCCAGAGTGGTGGTTCCTTAGCTCAAAAAACATCATTTCTTGAAGGAGAGAAGAACGAGTTTGGTGCTTGAAGGACTGGGAAGTCTCATGTAACCATGGGAACAGTCACAGTAACACTGGCCAGGAATGGCAAAGAGCACAGCAAGTGGCACATGTGCTAATTAATTGTTTTAATCAGCAGTAGTAGTAAGTTTAAAAGCAATTCCTGGCAGGATGGGTGATGCTGTGAGGTTTTGAGGCCTCAGTGCACTCAGTTGTCACACACATGTCCCTGGACCTGGGAAAAGGTGATGGAGGTTGGCAGAGCCATTGGAAAAGGCCAGAGGAGCCTCAGAGCCTGCCCTGCTCCAGTCCCTGTCCCATCATCCCTGCCCACACCTACAGAAAGCTGAGACACCAGAGCCTCCCAGCTTTGTGCTGACAGGACTTGGAGTCCTCTCTGCTGACCCTGGGAGGTTTGCACTGTGTGGGGGGGCAGTCAGAGATGTCCTCTGTGTGTGTGTATGGGGCAGTCAGAAATGTCCTGTGTGTGTGTGGGACTGTCAGAAATGTCCTCTGTGTGTGGGGCAGTCAGAAATGTCCTGTGTGTGTGTGGGGCAGGCAGAGATGTCCCGTGTGTATGGGACAATGTGTGGCAGGGATGTCCTGTGGAGCATTCAGAGCGTGTCCATGGAGCCAGGGAGGGACCTTATGGGCTCCACAGCTTTAATCTTTGCAGGCACCATTTAAACCAATCCACTGAATGTTTTTAGGAGCAGCTGGAGGTGATTTTGTCCCCCTTGTCCCGGGAGGTGGCAGGGACAGTGTGAGGGCTGGGCACTCAGACCTGGGCTGCCCTTGCTCACGTGCTTGGGCTGCAGCAGGAGAGGCTTTGTTCTCATGCTGGGACTTTTCCAAGGCCCTGGGGAGTGCCACCACTCACAGCCCCACCCAGGCACGACAGGCCCTGGGATTCCTGGGCTCTCCTCTCCACCCTCCCTATAAAGTGCCTTCTGCAAAACAGACCCCAAGGGACCACTTGGGTTAATCCCAAGTCTGCATCCCCCAGGACACCTGGGTCTGCTTTCCCCATTTAGGGGAGTTAATTTATATTCCAGCCACCAGGCCAGGATCCTTTCTTCTTCCTGGAGCCGGAGGACTCCTTGCAAAAACCAGCCTGTGTTCTACATGGAGAATCTGTGGCCCAAACCTGGAATGCAGGAGGATCTGTTCTGGGATGACCTGGATTGGGAGCATGGGTTTTTCCAGGCAGGACTTGGCCTTGGAGATTTCAGTGAAGCAAATCAGGAGAAGGGGAAGGCTGCAAATCTGAAGTGGGCTATGAGATCCACAGGATTCTCCATGCACCTGACCCTTCTTTCCCTCTCTGCCTATAAAGTGGTGCCACAAAATAGACCCCAAGTGACAGCTTAGCCACATCACAAGTCTGGATTGCCCAGGACACCTGGGTCTGCCTTCTCTCTGTCTCCATGACTTAGGACAAGCTCCTTCCCATCCTCCAGCTGCCAAATTTGCTTGGAGGCATTAGCTCCAGAGATTCCTGGGCTCTCTGTTCCTTCCCAGCCTTGCCTGCAGTGCCAGCACGGATGACATTCCAAACGAGATTCCCCTATAGTGCTCATAAAGCATTTAGCCCATAAATGACCCAGCCCCACTGCATCCATCCTAGAAAAATAATGGCCTAAAAAAGGTGGATGTTCCAGGCTCAAAGCTCATTTTTCTTCTGGAAAGCCTCACCAGGGCTGGAGGCACAGACTGGTGCCTGACTCCTGACCAAGAAAGCTCCTCTGCAGGGAGAGGATGAAGGGGCTGTCAGCACTTCCCAGCAGCTCAGGAAGTGCAGGCACTGTGAGCCCATTGTTCAGTGAAACCCCCCTTGCGTCCCCTCTGTCCCAAACTCTCAGATTTATAAAACACCATGATTTGGGGTTTTTTAAATTATTTTTGTGAACCTTTTAAGGCTTATCAGAGAGGGTTTGCTCCCTAATACATCATATCTCAAACACAGACTCCTTAAAGCCTTGCTCACTGGGCTGCACTCAGGCTGAAAGGACTGACAAGGGTTTGGGATGGTGGTGTGGGAATCCACCTGGGGATTTTCAGGCTGGTTTCCTGGGAAGGGAGTCTGTGTGTCTGTCCATCTGCCCCCAGCAATATCTATCAGTCAGCTCAGACTAAATATACCCCAGAGGTGCTGGGAGGGGACCCAGCTCCAGGGGGGACGGGCTGTCTGGAGAGCTGGGCACAGAGAGTGGCAAGGTAGAAACCGAGGGAGATTTGGGGTGAGAAAGTGTAGGCTTGGGCTAAAAGGGTGCAGAGAGCAGGGCTGCAGTCTGCCCCACACAGCCTGATTTCTGGGAAGGCAGTGCATCTGGAAAAGGCAGCTAAAGCCTTCAGAAAGTGCATTTATGCCTGCGAATAAATAAAATTATATTTAACCTTCTTCCCAGGCGCACAGTGAGTGTGAATGTTTGCAAAGCTGTGAGATCCTCAGTTGAAAGGTGCTGTGAAAGTGCAAAGCATTATTAATATCCTTTACCTTCCTCCTAATAGACTGAGCATTCAGGCTGGGGAATTTCTAGACATAAACCAGACAGCTGCAGAATGACAGTTCTTGAAAGCATCTATGATTTATTTTCTGCTCTTTAATTCCATTTTGTATTGAACACACATTTGTCATAGGGCTCTTGCTCCATGGGGCCTTTTAAGTCTAAACCAGACATGGGGACCTGATCCTTTCTGGGATGAATTTGCCCCCATTTCACTGTAGCCATTTGCTGATTTACACCAGGAGAGAACCCCAGTCCCAGTCTTTTAATTGAATTTCCATCCCATGGCAAGTTTTGGTGTAAAATCCAAATGGTTTTAATGACAGATAAGACTCTCCGTGTCACCGTCTGGCTGGAGTTCTGTAGGATCTCTTTGGGCCACTGGGCATCATGTCCTGGGAATGATCCTGTTTTTGCAGGAACCTGAGTCTCTGGATGGGATCCCTGGCTCTGCCTTTTCCATTTTGCTTTAAACACATTCAGCTTTCGAGCCTGGGCCTGGAAGCCGGGAGGGCTGGTGTGGTTCTTTCACGTTGCAGGGATTTTTTGTGAAATAAAAATAGCTTCCTGCATTTGGATTTTTTTTTTTTATGAGGAGAGAAAGAGTTGGAAACTTGCAGTAGCTGAGTGCCCACAGTGTTTCAATAGCAGGGCCTGAATAGCTGATTATCATATTTAACCCTTCCTATGATGTCAAAGTCACACTTAGAGCTGAACCTCATCCTACACCACAAGGCTGCCCCTATGCCCCTATGCATTCCCATACTTTGATCCATAATCCATATTTATAGAGGAAAAACTGAGGCAAAGGGACTCAGCCTGGATTAAACCTGAGGAAGAGGAGGAAGATCATCTCTCCAAGTAATGCCCTATTTATTTACTCAAAACACACTGAGGACTCTGCATCAAGTAACCCCTTTGCAGCAGTTGGTTCCCCTGAGTAAATGATCTGACCCCAAAAAGAGTCAGAGAAAACTGAAAATTTTCAATGAGTTCTGCTACTTTTTGGGAAGGAAATTTTTCCCCATTTTGAAAAGGATTTTTCTGTTGGAAAAAGAATTGCTGCCTTTCTTTTAACAGATTCATCATATGGCATTTTCATTAATGTTACATTAGGACAGAACTGTTCATTGAACAAACCAAAATGTACACTAAAATCTCAATTGGTGGACATTGCTGAAGGTTTTGCTTTTCTCAGTGCAGAACTCTGGGTTTTTCAGCATATTTCCCCAAACATGGCTCTGATAGCTCTGGCTGCAATAATTCAGAGGGATATCCCAGGGGAGCAGTGGAAGTCAGAGCCTGGCTGCAGGGAGGACATGGGAAAAGGCAGGGATTGACTCGACCCCATCCCTGCTCTCCTGGTTTTGGTCACTGGGAGAGCTCCATCTCACCAGGATAAATCAGGATTTCACAATGGTTTTCCAGCCAGGAAGGGGCCCCTGCAAACAGCACCTTGTTTAGAGCAGGATAACTGCTGGAGACTGAGCCTGGGGAAGGGCCCAACAGCACCCAGGCAGTGCCCAGTCCTCCTGCTCCTTGTCCAGCCATGGAAACGGGGACAGGGATCTGCAATGAGAACAGGGATCTGGAATGGGAATAGGGATCCAGAACGGGACAGGGATCCTTAATGGGGGCAGGATTCTGGAATGGGACAGGGATCCCTAATGGGGACAGAGATCCCTTTTGGGACAAGGATCCCTGCTGGAACAGCATGGATGAGGCTGTCACCTCCCTCTTTCCAAAGAGTTGTCCCATCCCACTCTTTGTCCCAGCTGAAACCACAGTGGTTTGTTTTCCAGTCTGATCTATTTGCAGTGGGGTTTGTGGTTTCTGTAAAGAGGGAAAAAAACAAACAAGTAAAATAAAAATAAAAACAGGCAGATTGCACGAGCTCTGTTTTCCCCCATTCCCCTCTCTTCCCTCTTCCTCTGGCTCCCCACCCTCCCCTCTCCCGGCCCTCTGTGTTTTCCTTTCCATGCCAATAACTGCAAGGCTGTAATTTCAAAGCCTCAGCGGCTTTCCCAGCGCTGGAGGAATGTGCCAGTGCCTGGGATGGATCCACAGGGAGCTGCACAGCCCCACAGGCAGAAGGTGCAGGGCAGAGGGGCACTTGGGGTGTCCCTGGAGGATGTTTTCCCCCTTTTTCCTCTCCTTGAAACAGCCTCCTTATTGTGATCCCAAATCCTCAGTCTCCCCAAGTTTAAAAACCTCATTTAATTTCTGTGAAATAATAACAGGGTTCATCTTATCCTCCTCCTCTGCCCTCTGAATCTCAGGAGAAGAGAAAAGGGTCTCCTTTTGCCTGGGATGGGTCACACTGCATTCCACTGAGTGCTGTGACAGGATTTCATGGTCAGAATGGTCAGTTGAGAACCACCCAAAGAGCCTCACTGCTGCATTTGCACCCCTATTTCCACCTCTGTGAGGGGCCAGGGGAGCACTGGAGGTGTGAGAGAGGAAAAAGCTGCAGCCCTACAGAATCCAAGCCAGTGGGGACCACAAAGCAAAGCCAGATTCTTGCAAGTTTTTTTCTAGGAAAAGTTCATTTCAACCCCTCTGTGCCTGTTGTCTTTTGTCATTAGATCCCTCCTATGATGCAGTCAGGAGAGCAGGATGGGGCAGTAATGGGAATTCTGGCCTCTCCAAAAGTAAGTTGTCCCAATGGGAATCACAACCTGTGCAACAGAAGATTGAAATGAGATTTGGGCACAGCTGGCCCGTGTTAGGAGTGTCAGAAGGGCAGGAGATTTGGGGACAGATAAGAGGTAGAACTGGGGACAGATAAGAAGTAGAATAATACTTGTAGGGTTTGGTTAAGGGGCCTGGAGCAAATCCTCTGCACAGACTCCCTGTTAATCACAGGCCTGTCCCCTGCTGGGATGGTTTTAGGGACAGATCTGGGCAGCTCAGGCTCATTCTGAGTTTCTGCCAACTTTCCAGAAAGGGAAAGTCCAGCAGGCAGATGGGGCCCTCTGCTCGAGCCCTGCTCACTCCCAGTTCTTTTCCTTACTGGGTTTAGAGTGGGTTCCCAGTAGGGGGGTGACATCCCAGATCAATTCCCTGTCCATAAAATCCGTGTTGTTGCTGCCACAGCCTTCTGGCTCTGAGCCACTGAGCCCTGCTCCCACTGCTGGGGCTTCTCCCGGAGCAGGGTGAATTTAATCCTCAGCAAGGTACTCCTGGTGTAAATACATGTGGCAGCACCTGTCAGAGTCCCCTCTCTTTGCTCTGCAGCTTCCTCAGCTGTTCTCAGCCCAAAGGTGAGAACTATTCTTTGAGCCACAATTTTCTGTTGTGAGAAATGATACAAAGAGGAGGAAGAGATCTTCCTGTTTAAGGGATTTATACAAATCACCACAACATTTTCAACTAAATGTTTGATAAACCCCATTTTTCTCCCCCAAAAAAAGGATTTGCATTTGCAAGAACAAAAATCTGGAAAAAGCTCCAACGTGGAAGGAGGTCAGAATTTGTACATTTAATAATCCAATTTCTGTTCACAACATGGATGCAAATTAGAATGAAAGTTCAGTTGAAACAAAAGACAGAAAATTAATGAAGTACCTACATAACATTTTCCTTGTCTCACTGCCTATTTAGGAAAATATAAATATTTAGATAAGGTTTTCCTTATTGTTGTATTTTCATTTTACAGTGAAAATTTAAGTTTCTAGGGACATCTCCTAATCCCTAAAATATCTGCTCTTAGTCTGAGCAAACTTTCCCCTGGCAGTCACTGCGATTCCTGTGGGATGTATTTTCTACTTTGTGCCTGTTCTCTGTCCCTATAAACCCCTTCTCTCTTTCCAGGCCCTCCTGTGGCAGGGACGCAAAATGTGAATAAGACAACGGAGCAGCAGCGGCCCCAGCCAGGTGAGTGTGGGTTCTGTGACCCTTGGATTGGGAGCAGCCTGGGGGAATTCAGGCGTGGAGCAGGGACAGGCAGGGGGAGGCTCAGGGCAGGGACTGCGCTGTGCCAGCAGCTCTGAGTGGCCACCCTGCCCCTCCCTGGTCCCTGTGCCAGGATCTGCAGTGTCCCCGTGGCTGAGCCCCTCCGAGCATCCCAGCTTGTCCCTTTCTGCTGGAAGTGTCTCCAGCCATTCCAGCAGGGCTTCCCCAGCCCTGGAGCAGAGCAGAGGAGGGAAGCAGCCCCACAGGGCAGAGCAGGGGGGTGTTTCCTGCTGCCTCCCCACCTTCCCTGCCCAGCACAGCTGCTTTCCATCCCCTTCCTCTGCTCTGGGACTTGGCTCTCTTGGCGCCGATTCAATCCACGAGCAAACGCTGCAGATCCAAATCACCCCAACCAGAGAGAGGCAGAGGAGAAGTGTAGAGATTAGGGCTGAGGAGGCCCCACAAAAAGGGAAGGAATTCATTCCTAATAAATGCTTTGTAGGGTTTTCAAGAACCACTCAGCCTCAGTGGAGCCAGCGACAAACTCCTGTTACTCTCATCTCTCTAATGCTGTGTTTGCTTCACAAAGAGAGACTTGGTGAATATTTCCTGCCCTCCCAGGGCAGCAAGCTCAGCTGCAAACAAGTGAATCTGAAAATCTCATCTACTCTCCTTTTTATTTAGCTCTTTTTTTTTTTATTAGGAGAAATACATTTACTCCCGCTTTGTGGCTGTTCCCCTGTCCCACAGGTTTTTTATCCACGTTTGATGTTTTCTGGTTGCCACACAATGCAGGGTATGTCCGAGGAGATCCCAGACTGTGGAAACAGGCAGGTCTGAGACCAGTGCCAGAAGCGGTGGCTGTGCCATTTTAGATTCCAGAAATACTTGGTGGTTGTTTGCTAAGAAAGAAAGAAGGAGCACTTCCAGGCCCTGGAAGAAGGGGCAGAAAGAGAAAGAAAGAAAATAGAAATTTGGTTTCTCAAACAAACATAATGACCTGGAGTTTCTTTTTGATGAAACATCCTTTAAATTTTGTTGGGTCATTTCTTTTTTTTACTTTATTTTATTTTGTAGATCCCTACCAAATCCTGGGGCCCACCAGCAGCCGTCTTGCCAATCCAGGTGAGTTCATTTTACATTTCAGACTCCCATTATCCCATTCTCTCAAAGAGGAGAATTTTCCTTTGGAGCTCCTGCTCCAGCCTGCACTGGGGGAGCAGCTGCTGTCCTTGCACCCTTGAGGTGACCTGTGAGAGCCACTGAGCTCACTAGCTGTGATCTCATAAAGGCTTTTGCCAAAATCCTTACAGAAAAGTGAGGAAAGTGGTGCAATTTCATCTCTGTCAGGGCAAAATCACCATCCTGGATATTCTGACTCAAACCCAGCATTCCCTGAGGAGAGTTTTATGGGGGACTTAGGTGATGGTCTCTCAGATTTGCAGAACAGGTTAATTTTTCACTGCCTGCTGTGGGTTATGAGAAGAAAGGCACAAAAAATCTCTGAAAGTCACAGTGTAACTGTCTCTAGCATATCATCTGCAGTAAGTAATCCCTGATTTCAGGGAGTAGATCTTGGAGTAAATCCTGCTTGAACTATCCAAACCTGTACACGTGGGATTTCTGTGAGGAAACATCCTCCTAAGGCTCTTAATTTACCCTTAACTACTGGTACAACTACACTGAGTAAAACCAGGAGTCACTTGAGGAACAAATCATCCCGTGTTACTCAGATCAGCCACTGGAGAGAGAGCTGGAGGTGTCCAGAACAATCTCCATGGCAAACAGTGAGCAGTGGAGGGGTGAAGTACACTGTGAAAACCAGTCAGTGAAAAGTCTGCGGCATCCTCACAGAAAGCCCTGTTTATGAATAGCCCGAGGATTTTAAGGCCAAAGGCGACCATTATGAAATGTAATGTGACCCTAGGCCCAGGCCCAGAACAAAGGGCTGAGTAACTTGTTTGCTGGGAACAGTTTATCCGCTCCTAGGGCTGCCTTTCCAAGGCCTGAAGGAGCAGTTCCCAGTCGAGATCGAGATAGTCCTTCTGTTTCCTGCCTTTGTGTGTGCCCCGGAGCAGGAAGGCCCGAGTCATTTCCTTTCCCCTTGGCTCTGTCTGCAGGGAGCGGGCAGATCCAGCTGTGGCAGTTCCTGCTGGAGCTGCTGTCGGACAGCTCCAACGCCAGCTGCATCACCTGGGAGGGCACCAACGGCGAGTTCAAGATGACAGACCCCGACGAGGTGGCGCGGCGCTGGGGCGAGAGGAAAAGCAAGCCCAACATGAATTACGACAAGCTGAGCCGGGCACTGCGCTACTACTACGACAAGAACATTATGACCAAAGTGCATGGCAAGAGGTATGCCTACAAATTTGACTTTCACGGCATCGCCCAGGCCCTGCAGCCCCACCCCACTGAGTCCTCCATGTACAAGTACCCGTCAGATCTGTCCTACATGCCGTCCTACCATGCCCACCAGCAGAAGGTGAACTTTGTGCCCCCACACCCCTCTTCCATGCCTGTCACATCATCCAGTTTCTTTGGAGCAGCCTCCCCCTATTGGACCACCCCTGCAGGAAGCATTTACCCCAACCCCAACGTGCCCCGCCACCCCAACGCCCACGTCACACCACACTTGGGCAGCTATTACTAAATGCTTTCATCTGCCAGTGGCCTTGAGCAGTCTGGTTGGACTTTTTCTTTACTCCTGGGATTTTAATGGTTTTTGGGGGACCCTTAATGGATAATTGTGGCCTTTCTGGGGAAGACTTAAAACTGGATATTGGTTACTTCTGGACCAAATCTTTTACTTTTGTAACTTTGCCTCTTGTGTCTTGAACTGAGAGATGGAAGCTCCTGTGGGCCAGTACTCTGCATTTTCTTTGGGGTTTAAGGCTTGTGTCCTCTGTAGGAAGTGACAACGAAGATGGTTCACCGTTCCCTGGAATGATTATTAGCTTTTGGATGAGATGAATTTTTAGGCTTTTGACAAGGCATAGATCCAGCAGTGGGTCATAGGAAAAGATGACCACATTGGGGTTTTTCTCACTGGCCATTTGACCATTCAGTGGAGGATATTGGGCTGCAGGGGACCACAACTGGAATCTTAGCTCTAAGGCAGAGGAGGATTTTCACCCAACTGGAAATTAAATATATATATATATATATTCATATATATATATGTACATGTATATTTTAAGAAGTAAAGGGCATTGAAGGAACTTTTCTAGAGTACAACTTCATTCGACTGTGTGTGAACTCAGAAAGCAGCAGAAACCAGAACAAAGCGTAACGCAAAGTCCAGCACAGACATTCCTTGAAAGCAGAAGTGAAGTGAATAAACGACAGCAGGTCCCCGGCTCTGCCTGAGCCGCGGGGCTCTGGAAGCACCGATTCGCGAACGCTGTGCGTTTGTCAGACCGTCAAACCAAGGGTCAACAAACCAGAAGGCAAATTACTGTATAAATTATGCAGAGTTATTTTTCCCTATATCTCGCAGTTTTAAAAGAGAGAGTAAATAAAACGAGTTGACCTCGGTCACAAATGCAGGTTTGTTTTTTTTACTATCAGCTCGGTTGTTTTTGTTTATTTTTTTAATGTAATTTGTACATCTTTTCAATCTGTACATTTGGGCTGTAGCTTTGTACTTTTTGCTAAAAAAAAAAAAAAGACATGAGTAATGTATCTGTTGGAGATAGGCTTGGTCCTGCAATTGGATCCATGGCTGACCCCCAAAGTAGCCAGAAACCTTCCAGATTGCCCTGGGTTTGTCTAGAAGAGAGGATTTTCTGTATTAGTCTGTTGTAGCTGTCTGCAAATTAACTCCACTTACTCCCATGTTTGCATTGAGGCTGATTGAAAACAGGCCCAGCATCTCAAGGCAACCATTGCAATATTCTCTGATCGCTTTTCACCCAAATCCTGAACTTTGGGGAGATCTTAACCACTTCATAGATAAAATGACGAAATACTTCTCTTTTTGATGGCTTCTGCTGGGGGGTTCTGTGGAAATCCGACCCCTTCCAGAGCTCTGAGCCATCCCCAGCTTTGCACATGTGAATTCACATTTGTGAATGTGGCGCTGCACAAGCGGCGGTTTGGTGCCGTAAACAGAGGGTAAACCACAAGCGTTTGGGGTTTGGAACAGATGTCTGGGGGGCGAGATTTCCATGTACAACCCATTAGCTGACTTGTATTAAGTGGCAGCCAATTAACAGGATCACAACTATCTAGTCTAGACCAACCCCTGGGACTCTGTGGGAGCGGGATTTGGTCCATGTGCATCTGATTGCAGGAGGGGAGTCTGAAACCAGAGCATTGGAGTCTGCTCAGAACGTTAAACACAAGCACTGATGCCATTATTTAACAAAGTGGGAAGAGAAGAGCAAGCTAATTCAGTTAGGTCTTAGTGCTTTCGGGATGTTTTTAAGTAACATTTCTGCAATAATCGCAAAATTTAAGTATGAAGGAATTACCCATCGAAATGGGGCTTTTGCTACTATATATATGCAATGTACTTTTTGGATATTAAAATATATATAATTTTGCAAGCTATCTTGGTGGGTTGTTTTTTTTTTTTTAAATGTATTAATATTACAATGAAACAGTTGTATGAAGAAGATGATGTAAAAAAAAGTGGCAAAATAAATGGTGGTTTTCTTCTCTAAAACATTACATTGTCCCACTCTCTCCATCCCCTCTCACGCTTGCATGACTTGAAATTAAATTTAGCTAAAAAAGGGAAAGAAAGCAGCTCCACAGTAGTGGCAACCCATCCTGATCCCTGTAGTATTGACCACTTATTCCAGAAAATTGTTGCCAGAGTTGGTCAGACCGGATTTGGTTGTTGAAGGGATTAATACCCAGACTCTGGCTTTTGTCCATGGAGAGAGAGAGAGAAAGTGGAAGGGCAGCCAGGGCTCAGAAGCTGAAGTGTCGAGGTAGCTCTTGGGGTGCCCCAGGGCCCCCCAGGAATGTCAGTGTGTGCCCAGCCTCTCCCGTTTCCCACCTAGCCCCAAACCCCAGGGAGAGCTACACAGCATTCCTGAGGTGGAGGCTGCAAAAACAAGCTCTGCCAAGGAATCTTCTGATTGTGGATAAAGGTCAGGCCGAGGCACTTCCTGCAGTTTCGCACGGTGGTCCTGAGAGATATCTGGAGCTCCTGCAGACCTGATAAAGCCTTGGGAAGCCAGGGCTGCTCAAGCACAGCACTTCCTTCCTGCACACAACCTTTTGTTGCTGAGCGCCAGGACAAAGCTTGATTGGCTCGGGAAAAGGGCCACTTCCAGCACCCCAGAGCTGCTCCCTCTGTGGATTCCATCAGAGTTGCTCAATTTAGTCACAAGAGCAAGTGGTTTGTTGCTTATCTCCGTTGTTTTCCACTGCAGCACCAGCGAGATTAATTCTGGCTGCGCAGCATCAGTGGAAATATCAAGTATTTTATTTGAATACCGTGTCCTGCCCGCCTGCCAGTAATAGGAAAATCAGAAGATGATATTGCACAAAAGCATCTAAAGGCAGAATCTGAAGGTTATCGAAGTGGAAAGATGTCCCTGATGGCAAAATTTGGCCAGTGGGGACCTTAGGGGATAAAAAGTCACTTGAAAATAACCAACAACTTAAGAGGCATCTGATTTTGGCTGCCCAGTGTGTTAAAGGGGCCTTCCTGAAACAGGAGATGATCAGCAGCATCCCAGCTCGGGTCCTCTCTGCCTCCTTTCATCCTTCCCTCTCTGTCTCCTTTCATCCTTCCCTTCAGGGCACTTGTTGGCATTAATCTTTTCTATTCACTAATATTTAGCCTTAGATATTAATTTTTTCTAGTATTTGCTAATATTTAGCTTTAGACAGATTTTGCCCCCCCAGTCCAGGCATTCCCATGGAATCCAGAGGTCTTGGAGCAAGGAGATCTCACCCAGAGTGCCAGATGGCCTCATGCTGCTGGGGCACTTCCCAGGCACCTTCTAGAACATTTTCATAAGATCTTAAGTTTACATTCCACATGCAGAGAAAGAGTAATAAGACAGAGATTGGAGTAGTTCATTTGTAGCCCTCGATACCAGCCTGGGTCTGCCATGCTGGAAGTCCCAGGGCTGGGAACAGGGGGATCTCTCCTCCCAGCCCAAGTTTCTGGGGCACACTGGGACAAAACAGACAAGGAATTTGACAGCCCTAATGCTACTTTCAGTTTTTCCCAGGAGTACCAGGCAGATGGAATTCAAGTATTTCAGGCTTAAATCAGAAAGTTTACCAGACAGATGGCTGGGATCACACGGCTGTGAGCTGGGAGTCAACAGGGGCAGCAGAAAACCTTCTCTGCATCGACGTTCAGGACTCAGAGCTCACCAGGAAACCCAGCTCCCACTGCAATCAGGGTGAATCCAGCTGCTGATTTCCAGGGATCTGGTATTTGCCCAGGATTTCTGTTCCACCAGCCTCAAACCCTGAATGAGATCTAACTCTCAAACGTGCCAAACTGGAATTAACTCTACACTCCTCTCTCTATAAATAGAGAGTGCAGCTTGTACATTGAGTAGAATCAGTGATGGCTTTGCAGGCTCAGAGCTCTGGCTCTCTTGGCTGGACCTCTGTGCTGGTTTTTCTCTGTCTGAGCTGGTCCTGCCTCTGTGTGTGTGAATTCCTCCTGCTTAATTACAGCCAGCAGGTTTAGAATCTGCTTTGATCTGGATTCTGAAGTGGGCTTTTTATCTCCACTGCTGGGAATCTGGAAGATGGAGCTCCCATCTTAAGCACTTGTTAGATGTTGTAAACTAGGGGATATCAAATCCTTCCAGAGCCAAGCACCTGAGATCTCTCCTGTCCAAAATCCCTGAGATCACTCCTGTCCAGAACCCCTGCATGTTAGATCTCACCCCCTGTACCCAATGGTGGCTTCCTCCTTTATGTACCTAAAAATTGTATTTTAGCTCTGAGGATGAACTCCCAAACAACTGCAGATTTCTAACAGTACTGTGGCAAAGGAGAGGGATTTCCCTGTGCCAGGAGAGGAGAGGGATTTCCCCGTGCCAAGACCTTCCTTTAGTAAAGACAAAGACAGATTTCTCATAGTCGTGCCCAACAAGTGCACTCCAGCCCAAATGAGACATTAATTATGGGGAAAGTCTGCCATAACTTCTGTTAATGGAAATATTTCATGTGAGGCTGTACTTGCCCAGCAATATTTCATCCACATTCATGGCAGTAAATGCCCTGAATGCTTTGTGCTCAAAGGAGGGATGAGCCCAGCTGCTGTTTCTCACCTCTGTGTCACAAGGAAAGAGTCATCAGTTTGTAAATACTGGATGAAAGCAGCCAGCTTCACTTCATTATCCTACTACAGTAATAGAGTTTTTACAGGCTACTTTGCTGTGCTGATCCAGTATTTTTAATAACTTCTGTGAAATTAGTTGGTGAGATTTCAGCCTGCTGCCTACCAAAGTCTTCTCCCACATCAAACCGAGAGTGGCTGCATTTGGTGTTAATTAGAGCTGCAGTCCAGAAGCTCATGAGGGGCTGGAGTTAATGAATTCACTTCAAAGAGCTTATTTGTATATTTTTACACACTACCCAACATAACATGCACATGACAATTTTCATCTGTGAAACCAGAATTCGCTGCAAACAAAGCTCAGACCTCTCTGTCATATCAGAAAATAATTGAGAGACCTCTGATTAAGGTCATGTGGAGAATGACAACTCTTAATTTAGCTTGTGTGTTATGATTTTCTCCACTACAGAGGTAGAAATCCCTGCACACGAAGCTCAGATTTTACTATTTTATCAGAATAGAATTAGAGATGCTTGGCAAAAAACAGATCTTCATGCTCCAAGAGCAGCAAACAGAGCCTGATACCAAACCCACTGAATTTGAAGACCAAAGGCAGAGCAGTTTTGAGGCCATGACAGCAACAACCCCAGCAGCCCTGCACCCCACAGTGGGGGAGCTGCCCCAAGGAGCCCCAGGATGTGCCCTGTGCAGGCAGGGCTGGGCACAGCTGGGTTTGCAGCCACCCTGACCCGGGTCAATAACTGCAGCACGAAGGGCTTTGGGCAGGGGAGGTTTCCCAGGTGAAGGGACCTTGCTGCTCCTAACCAGGGGCAGGCACAACAGGATTCAGTCCTGGATCTCTTATTTGAAGCTGCAGTGGTGAAGGAGGATGAGGAGCCAGGGTCTCTGGCAGCTTGGTGCCATCTCACCAGCAGAGCTGGCTCCTTCCTTTCCAGGAACTGCTGCAACTGGTTATTTGCTTTGGCTTTTCCTGAAGTTTCTGTCTCCTGGAGCTGTAAAGGCCAGTGCTGGCTGCATCTCCCCTCGCTGCCGCTGCTCAGGCCAGCAGAGTCTCCTCCCTGCAGCCCACACTGGCAGGGCTGGGCAGGGACATCTCCAGCCCTCAGGGCACAGGCTCCGTGTTCCAAGTGTCCCTGCAGTGCCTGAAGGGGGCTGTGCTGGGAGTCTTGGCAGGGACACCTGTGTAACCTGAACACCTTTCCTGGGTGTTCTGTCTCCCTCAGGACCTAAGTACAATACATACATATATATACATCATATACATATATATATACATGTATATATATACATACAATTGCCACACCCCTGGAAGGGGCCAAGCTGGATGGGGCTTGGAGCAACCTGGGCTAGTGGAAGTTGTCCCTGCCCATGGCAGAGGGTGGAATTGGATGAGCTTGAAGGTCCCTTCCAACCTAAACCACTCTGGGATTCCATGCAGATTTATGTGTATTTCCTAGAACAGTCTATATATACACGTGTATTTGATATAATTATGTGTATATATGTACACATATTTGATATAATAGTGTACTGTATTGTTAAGGTAAAACAAATTAAGAGGGGGTTCACTTTGGGGCAGATGTTTCTGTGGAGGATTTAAAACATCCCTTAATAGTGCATATCTGGAGGCTCAAGGCTGACAGGGAGCTGAGCAGCTCCCCAAAATCCTCAGCCAGCACATTCCAAGCTCTGCAGACCCAGGGGTACAAGCATCCCAACCTTGCTGTGGGAATATGGGGAGCAGCATCCTTCTCCATGAGAGAGTGAGCAGGGGCCTGGCATGGCAGAGGACGGAGATGAGCTTTAAGTTCCTTCCAACCCAAACCGTGCTGGGATCCCGGGCTGGTCGTGGTGTTTGTGAAGCTCCAGGCACAGCAGCACAAAGGGATGGGATCTGGGCTTCCAGAACCAGCCCAAGGGATGTGATGGCTCTGGAGGCTCTGCCACAGTGACGGTGACTCCTTGGGGGGGGTGACTCCCTGCTGCACCAGGAGCCCTTCCAGAGCACTGGGGCTTCATCTGAGCAGGAATCTTGGGCACTGCTGCAAAAACTGACACAGCGAGGACCCGGGGCCTTCCGAGGTAGAATCATGGATCCGTAGCAGAATCATAGAATCAGTGAGATTGGAAAAGCCCTCCGAGGTGATGGAATCCAAGCATTAACCCAGCACCACTGTCTGGCTGAAGAAACTGAGGCACAAAGCGGGGAGCAGTGCCTGCTCCGAGGTTACAGAGCAGAGTTCCCTATGGAGCTCTCCAGACCCAACCTCGCCGTTCCTGATGCCCCCGCCCTGCTTTGGATGCAGCAGCAGCCGATGTTTACAGCCCCCAGCCCTCCACTCACACATCACCTCCAAATTCACTGCCGAGAATTCCCAACACTTCTGTGAAGGGGCTGAATGTATCCAGCCAGCACGGCTCGTGCCAAAATCGAGTCCCTAAATGCACTGAACCTGGTGTAATAAAACACGGAACAGTCCCAATAAATTCATGCTTTGCTTTTCAAGGTTGCCGTGGTCGCGCTGCGGAGCTGGGGCTACGGAGCGGCTGATCCGCAGGTGAGCGGTGCCATCATGTGGCAGCGGCACAGAAAACACCGCGGGGATGGCTGGATCCCTCGCATTCCCGAAGCTCCCCATCATCCCTGTGCTCCCCAGCATCCCAAATGCTCCCCAACATCCCAAATGCTCCCCAGCATCTCTGTACTCCCCAGCATCCCTGTGCTCCCCAGCATCCCTGTGCTCCCCAGCATCTCTGTGCTCCCCAACATCTCTGTGCTCCCCAGCATCCCGACCTGCCTCCATGCTGGGCTGTCACACTGGATGAACGTGGTGATTTTGCACAGCTGGTTTGGATGTGGCTGCCCAGGAGAGTTAGGGCTTAATGCTTTCTGTGCTTAAATTTGACCAGCAGCATAAAAAAAGGAGAAACAAAGTGAGTCTGTCTCATCTCCAGCTTCCCCTTGCTCATCCACCTCCCCTGGGCAGGCAGAATTTATGTGAGTCTCGTGCAGCAGTGAGCTTGTTCAAGTGCAAGTGTCCCCAGGCAGATGCTTCCACCACAGGAATGTCAGCTTGGCCTCAGGAATTATCTTTTGTGTGTATTCGAGCAGCCTCGGAGAGAGCTTCAGGCTTCCTCACTCCTGTTCCAGTGATGCTGTCACAGGGTTAAATGTGATTTAGGGCCAGCACTGATGGTGTCAGAGGTTCCCTGGGCTGCAGCAAGAGGATTCATCAAGCATTTAGGTACTTGTACAGTTTCCCTTTCTGCTTCCCTTTCTCTGCTCACATTCCTGGCCTGGTGCTGTGTTTTCCTCCTTCTCCTCTGGGAAAACATATGACACCATGACTGTGGATGAAGCCAGGGGTGTTTTTAGGAGGAAAAATGAGGGGGAAGTCCCAGCTCTTCCCAGCAGAATTCCCAAGAGTGTGACCACCTCAGTTTGCCTGGCAAGCAGGAAGATGATGGAACACCTTGACTGCCCCACCTGTGTCTTTGCTCACTGCTCTTTAGTGGGTGAGCAGCAGAGTTTCCAGGGAGTTGAGTACAGGCAGGAGCAGTCCTGGTATTCTCTGGGAGCCTGAGAGCAGTGCTCTGCCACAATCCAGCAGTGCAAGTCACTGGGAGTGTCTGAACAATGTGCTAGGGGTTTTTATTATTATTATTCTTGTTGCTATTATTATTTAGGGGTGTCTTTTCACCAGTTCCTCCCAGAGCATGTGTGCAGACAGACAGCAAACCAGCATATGTCAGTTCACCAAAAGCAGTTATTTTAATTCATGGCCCTTTCTCCAGCAGTCAGCAGGATGCCTTATTCATTTGCCAGCAGGAGGGTAAATCTATTTCAAAATGATTGAAATATTATGCACAGCTTGAATGAATATTTAAAACAAATACAGTAGAAGAAACATGTTGTTTGTGAAATGAGAAGATAAATTAAGTTTAGTGCAGACACATTATTCCCAAGCCTGGCTGCTTGGCTTTCCCAGCGGAATCCTGTAGGCCTTAATCCAGCAGGAATGGTCTGATTTGCTCTCCTGAAGGGGCAAGGCTTTCTCCTTAGACCTTCCCAGGGTATGGACCAGGCTGTCAGCCCCCAAGGGACATTCCCCAGGCAGGATGGGCAGCCTGGGAGGGAGCAGGGAGCTGCAAGGCTGGAGCAGAGCTGGAGAAGGGGAGCCCTGCCAGGGTGAAGAACCCAGCCTTTGTTTTCCAGTATCAGCCCTGTGGTTCCCTCCAGCCACTTCTGCTCAGCAAGATTAAATTTATTTTCATACTCTTAACTGAACTTTCTTTTAATGGCAGCAGGGGTGACAGCCCCCAAAATAGCTTTCCTCTGGAGTCTGTCCCGAGTGGCCTGTCCCAGATAACCTCCATCCCAGCCGGGTTTATCTGCCGGGTGACAAACAGCTCTCCCTGGACAGCCAGAGGAAATTCCACTCATTATTGAGCTGCTGGGCTCTGCCCCGGCTCTATCTGCTGCTGCTGTAGGGCTGGCAGGGCTTCCTGGGGTGACAACCAGTGGGAGGCTCACTCCAGGATTCCCAGTTAGCTCCCAGTATGGTCCCACTCCGAGGGAGCCTGATAGCTCAGCCATGGCCCTGTCAGCTTTGGATCCATCCCCTCGAATTTCCTCTGGTCCTGGATCCCTCCCAGCAACACCAAAATATACAAAAGAACACAGTCACACCTGCCTCAGCACCTGCAACACAAGGAAGCTGCACTGGGGAAGGGCGACTGTGTTCTTTTGTATATTTTGGTGTTGCTGGGAGGGATCCAGGACCAGAGGAAATTCGAGGGGATGGATCCCTCCCAGCAACACCAAAATATACAAAAGAACACAGTCGCCCTTCCCCAGTGCAGCTTCCTTGTGTTGCAGGTGCTGAGGCAGGTGTGACTGTCAGGAGGGGAACACCAGGCACCAGCCCGGCAGGGAATCAGGAACCTTCTCTCTGAGTTGCGGCAGAACTTCAGACTTCTAGAAATGGACCAGCACATCCTCATGCTCGTGCTGCAGAGACAGGGCAAAAGGCTCCATTGCTGGGTCGGGAAGAACACTGAGGTTTAGGATTTTGAGAAGGCTTTCCAAGGGCAGCAGCTGGAAGTGCACTGTGTAGGGCCCCTCTAAGCTTGGAGGGTGTGCACCACCTCTTGGAGGTGCAAGAGCATTTGATTTCTTTTTCCCACTAGCACTAATATCCCAAACAAGTACTTAAAGTAGGAATCTTCCCTGACTCCTCATTGCACAGCTGGTTTTGACCTTTCAAATGGACTTCCCTTGGACTCCCTAGTTTTGTTCAGTGAGGACCCTTTATCTGCTTCTTTTAAAGGCAACTTGATGCATCTCTTCTCCCAGGGGTAAGAGGTGTCAGCCTTGAGCACTGACAATGCCACTTTCTGGGGAAGTTACACCCAGGGTACTGCACAGGAAGCTTTGGGAGGAAATGCAGCAGCAGCTCTGGAAGGATGGAGCAGCCTTTTGGTTCAGACCGCCCTGAGACTCTGGGCACATCATTTCACTTCCCTGCTCCCTCTGAGATTTTTGTGCATGGCCACTGATTTCTTGATGTCTGTTTTGGGGGATCAAAACTGTCTTCCAAGCTGATAATCTGAGGGGCACTAAGGTTGGAGGGGTTCAGGTGCTGTGGGGATTGGTTCGGTAAAATATTTTTTACACTGTAAAAAGGTTGCAAAACCAGCAAAATTAAATTATCAGGCAGTATCTGTGAGTCACCTCAAAGGTCTCACTCCTGCTTCTCTATTCACAGTTCTGGCCCAGGTGCAGACACCTTTGGTAGCTCTGATGTGTAATGAGAGCAGAACTTTGTGTGCTGGCCTTTCCATCCAGAGGTGGGGAAGGGTGTGATGGTATTGAGGAAACATTGACACAGCTGAGGATTGACTTTTAAAGTGCTTTAGTGACATAATTGTTCATAACATCGCTCTCTGTACAATGTCAGTGTTTATGTCCCATGTTACAGATGGCAAATTGGAGATACAGAGTAAAATGGTTTGTTCTGGCCCAATGGAGGAGTTCAAACTACACTGAGACTGAGACCTGAACAGTCCAGTCTCCCAGAGTTTAATTTCCATACTCACATCATGCTCATTTGCAGCACAACTTTCTCTTGTCATCATCTGACCTGCTGAATTCCCCCCTTCTTTTAAAGCCACTTAGTCCAGCAGCTTTTAACACTATTTCCATTTTACCACAGCATTGAAAATTGATGAGCTGAGTTACATCACTAGGAAGAGTTCCCAAAAACTCTTTGGTCTGCTACTAGAACTCTCAGTAACAGAATGAATTGGGGGAAAAAACCTGACTGTGAGGAAGTAGAAAGTCACTTAAAAAGTATTGAAGCTTCTTGTTGCATTTGATGCTTCAATGTCAAAAATCATCCCCAGAAAATGTTCAGTACTACTCAGCTCCCACTGAGCAGGACTTGTTTCCTGTAGGGATGCACTTTTAGCTGTGGGGAGATGAACAGTTTGGAACTAAATCTGAAGCCAAATGTTGGTAGGAGGCTCCTGGGCTGTGTTTTTGTTTGAACAAGACCTTTGTGCTTCAAAGGGGAAGATAATCTCTGTTTGCATTGGGAATTTTTTGTAAGGTTGCATCCAGAGCTGGGAATTTCCTCTCTCCTCCCAGTGGAGTGCTTTCTGCCAGGTGTGAAGGAATCAATGTGTTCTCCATCTCCCCACCTTTCTGGAGAGTTGTCTTCAAACATTTCCCTGTTCCCCATCCAGGCAGCTCCTGGGGCAATGAAGAGCAGCTGAAGGCTGGGACAGTTGGGAATAAATGACAAAATTCCTCTTGTCCCAGAGTGGGTCTCTGCTTCTCCTTGGTTTCTCAGTTTGCATTTCCATTTGGCTCTTTTTCCCTGAAAGGAGTCAAAGGCTTTCAGAGGGGAGAAGTCACATTTTGGAGTTGGAAATGCAGCAGCTTGGCCCAAGCTCTGTCTTCTCTATTTCCTAAGCTTGTTCCATCCCTTCCTGCTCCATCCTGCAGCTGTACCAGCCCCAAAGAAAGGGGGAAGGAATTGTTTCAGAACATTCAAAAGTGTACAAGTTCCAGAGCCAGAGAGTCTGTTTCCATAGAGGACTTTGGCAACCAGAATTTTTTTGAGGTTTTGGCTCCTAAGTCCCTTAGGTTTCTTTAGCTTTTCCTTCTGTCTCATTTTTTCTTGTTTTCCTTCTAGGAACTGTGTGTCTTTAACATCCTAAAATTTCTTTCCATCTGTTCAGGCTTTTTGACACCTTTGCATGCCCTTGAAAACTTCGGTGAGTTGGACATTCCAACATAGCAGCTTCAATAAACATCCCATAGATATAAAAATAGAAATTCTATGAAATATATATAGTGTAGTTAAATAGTGATCACTGGTATTGCTACTCCTCTTTGATTGGAGGCTTTTGAGCAAACAACACTGGGTTAGAGCAAACCCAAACCTGCATTTCTGCTTTGCTTTACTGAGTTATTTATTAATCCTCTCAAGACTGATTTCTCTCTGAAAACTCAGTCCCATGAATTCCTGACACTACATTTTTGTGTCGCTGGTTTCATTGACTTCGGACAAGACAAAGCCAGGATTGTCATAACCTTTCTTCTCCTTGGCTTTGGTTTCCTTCTCATTGTAGAGACAGAAGGCACAGTGGGGAGTCTCCACAGCCACTGTCTTGCTGAAGTTCTGGAAGTCCACTCTGTATTTCCCTTCTTTGGTCTTGGACACGATGGGAGCGAAGCGGTACCCCCAGAGCACCTCCTCGGGGATGTAGGATGTCCTCACCTGGCAGGTGGCACTGGTGGCCTCCACGGTGCCGTCCAAAAACACCACCAGCTCAAAGTCCTGCTGCAGGAGGGTTTCTGCTGCCATGTGGAAAAAGGGGCTGTTTTTGTCTATGACGTGGTAAATGGTGAGTGGTGAGATGAAGAAGAGATTCTCATTGCCAGCGTCCACTACGAACTCGATGTTGACCTGGTCCAGGATGATGGTCTCCCCCTCAGGGGTGATGGTGGTCTTCAGCAGCTTCCCGTAGATGTGGCTCCCGATCAGCAGGCTCTTGCGGAGGTTGGCCACGCGGATCAGGAGGCACAGCTTCCCCCCACGCTTGCTGATGACGGCGTTCTTGCTGAATGTGATGGTCTTGGCCCGGTTTTTGGACCTGGAGATCTTGGCCAGGATGGCCCCACACATGAAGGAATTGATGATGACACCCAGGATGGACTGGAAGATGAGCAGGAAGATGGCAGTGGCACACTGCTCTGTGACGCACCTGAAGCCATACCCGATGGTCACCTGGGTCTCCAGGGAGAAGAGGAAGGCTGAGGTGAGGCCGTTGATGTTCTCCACGCAGGGGGTGTGGTTGATGGAGGGGTTGAACTCGGGCAGGTCCTTGTGGATGTAGGCCACGACATACCAGAGCAGCCCGAACAGGAACCAGCTGCCCAGGAAGGCCGAGATGAAGATGGTCATCTTGTACCTCCACCTGAGGTCCAGGATGGTTGTCCATATGTCGATCAGGAAGACAAACCTGGACTGTTCCACGTTGCCAAACTCGATGTTGCACCTCCCATCCTTGGAGACGAGCCTGGCCCGGCGCCGGCTGCGCTCCCGGAGGTGGCTGGTGAAGCGTTCCCGGAGGTAGCTGAACATTCCCGTGGCTGACAGGGCTCTGCAGGGAGAAACAACGACCAGAGGGGTTTAATCTGTTCCTGCAGGCCAGGGGAAACTCTGGCACAGGCTCAAGACACTCATTCCGGACAAAGTGATACAATTTGCATATTTTCCCACAGTTAGTGGGGAAGAGTTCCAGTAAGCTGGTGAGGAAACTCTGAGTTCCTTGTCTAAGGAGCATTCCAGCAGGCAACAATCATTTTGGCTTGCTCAGAAGACTCCAAGTCAGTCAAGTGTTAATATTGTCCTGTGCTCAGCTGTGTAAGTAGAGCATGGGGCAGCAGAAACCCCATCATAGGCATGTGGGGGGGAAAACTGCTGGGTTTGGAGACCTTTCTGTCCTTTAGGAGATGAACCCTGACCTGTTGATGCAGTTCTGTGTTATCTCAACATTAGGACATGAAATGTGGATAGGAAATTTAGGGACAAAGAGGAGCAGATGCAGAAGGCATAATGAAGCCAGATATGCAGTTATTTTTAGTGTGGTTAGAGATGGGGTTTGGAGGTGTGAAATTCAGACCCTGGAATCACATAGGCATCTCAAACAGGATTATTAGGTGAGAGCAAAAGAAAATATAAAACTCCAGCAGGAGAATTTGGGTGTTTGCTCACCACAAAGGTGATGCTAAGACTACAAATGGATTTCTGAACCTGATCCTTTAAAGGAAAGTGTAGCTCTCTGTCCCTCTAATATTGTCCTTTGTGACTGGCCATGTTAACAAGAGGCTCAGGGAATAAGAGTCATTGATGGAGAAAATGCTACAGATGTGTTCAGACTGGAATTTGGATCAACCTACATTTGAAAAATTCCCAGTCTCAGAGTTACTCAGACACGGGTGTGGGGAGAGGCAGAGTCAGACGCTGCCCGGGGTGTTCATGGACCATCTGAGGGCCTGATTTTGACCCAAAACTCAGGAGTATTCTTAGAAATAATTGATTTCTGTGTTTATCACTCTTCAAGCATAAAATGTGCTTGGTTGACAGAGAGGACACTGGACTAATGCACTGTGAGCCTGCCCTGGACCCATGCGTGCCTCTTCATTTAGTTTTTTGAATAAAATCCTTCTCGAGCGGCTGAATGAGCTGTGTGCTGCCATCACATGTCCTGGGGCAAAATTCTGCAGCTTCCAAACAAAGTAAGAACTTGAGGGGAAAACATTCCCAGTGCTGACTCAGACAGGGGTGTTCTGAGCCTGCCAGGTCTCTGAGGAAGAGAATTCCCAGGCACACAGGCTGAGGGTTTGGGGTTCCTGCAGCTGCCATGGGGATGCTTCCTTAGGGAAAACCTGTGAGTGCACCTGGAATCAGGAGATGTTGAGGGCTTTGTGTTTGTATTGATACTTTACCTTTCAAATAGGAAGGGAAGAAAAAACAAGCCTTAGGAATGACTTTTTTAGGGCAAACTAAAGATGCTACATCCCTTATCTCAAACCCTGCCTGCTATCACCAGCCCACCCAGGCTTCCTTTTGGTCAGCAGCAAAATGCTTGGGCTCAAACTGGTGGCAAGTGGACTGCCCAAATTTTGCTTGATTTCACGTGCTTAAGTATTTGTGGCAGGAGCTGTTTACCTCTCCTAAGCTCTAATTTCATATATCCAAAATGGGGATAATCCCAAGTGACCCATTAGACACTGATGGGAGTTTAGTGTAAAACTCACCTTATTTAACTGTAGCCATTAAAGCCCTGAAGAAGTGTCTGCGCCAGTTGTACAGCTGACACAAGAAATTACCTCTGAGGGTCTCCTTGCCACCACAACAGTTTTATGAAGTCAAGAATTGATGTTTGGCAATGTCTCTTTACCCATAACATTAACTTAGAGAAGCTGCCTGATGTCTCATCTGGCTAAACCAGAAATCCTCCCACAAGACCCACTTACAGGCAGCAGAAAACTCCTTCACATGTGTCAGTCTGTAGCAAAGAGAAGATATTAAATTATCAAGGATGGAGTCTAAGTACAAATTAATTTCATTTTATAAAGCCAGAAGTAATTCTATTATTTAATGTCCTTGTTAGTATCAGCAACCCCAAGAATAAACTTAATTCTATGTCACTTACAGCTGCCTTCTTTCTGCACTTGGACTGAATCACCTTCCTCCCCTGCTCAATAAAAGAAAGAAATGAAGGTCATTTTGTACTGTACTTTTTCACCCTTTTGCTGTTGAATTTATTGGTTGCAAATGGAGCTGACAGAGGTTAAACTTTAAGCCCATATTCGAGAGGAGGGGAATGAGGTCACATTTTCCTGAACAATTCTCAAGTTTTATTTTCCTGATGCCCTTTTAACATGTCCATGTTAATGCATAGTTTTAGCAGAAATAAAATATTTGTGTGTAACACACTATTCCAAGAAATGTTTCAGGGTTTAATGTGCAAAACCAAATTCAGCTGGCCCTTGTGTTCATTTTGTCCTTTTCTGCAAGAATGTGAACATTGGCTTTACCAGAATGGCAGGATGAAATTTTGGGATGCCTCACCTTGTCCTTTGTGAGCTGCACATGCACTCCTCGGGCACAGAGGGGCTCCTAATCTCAGGGAATAGGTGTGAAGGGGAGAAATCTGCAAGAATTCTGGTTTCTAATCTGCCCATGTCCTCACACCAGGGTCATAATAAATTATCATCACACTTCTGATCCGGCCTCCACTGGAAACCCTCCAGAATTTGAGTGAGGATCTGGATGTGCAATTGAACAGATAACAACCACACAAGAGCTGAGAGTAAGATGATCGGCCTGAATCCTTAAAAACAGGTCCCCCAGCTCCACCGTTCTTCTCCTGCCTCTTTAAATCATCCATGGCCCTTTCTGAGGCTTCTTTACAAGCCCTGCTTAAGCTACCCCTGGGCAGATCAAAGAGGCAGAAGAATTACACCTCTCTTCAGGCAGGATGACAAAGGAATTCTCCTTTCAACAAATCCCTTGCCCCCACACACAGCTGAAATGTGTTGATTTGCTTCAGCAGGAGAAAAATACCCTCCTGGATAAGCATGCTGTGAGTATATCAGCAACTGTCTGGAGAAGATTATATAAAGTAAGTTATATAATACAGCAATTAAAGGCCTTTTAATTCAAATCAGCAAAGGTGCCCAACTACATCCTAGCTAATGTTTACCAGGATATGTTTCCTGTTGGGTCCATATAAACAGGGCACTGCTGTCTGTCTGGAGTGTGGAATTCTGTGTGACTTGGGGAAGGTGCTGCTGTCCCCAGGCATGACGTGTTTATAGAGGGTGCACTGTTCCTGTTCCTATGCAGGGGGACATTTGTAGTGGTGGTTCAAGCTCAGAGAATGACATATCCCCTGAAGAATTTCTGGGGGCCTAGAAAGTGAGGCCTCTCTGAAGGTAGAATTAAGTTTGACCTTGGAAAGGGAGTCAAACTCCCCCCTCCTGCCCCTCAGTTAACAATGGTATCTTGTGTCTCACTCTTTCCTCCCTTACTCCTTCCCGACTGGAACCTGACCTTCCGACCCTTCCCCATGTCCTCCCCTGTACCGTTATGAGATAAGTTGTAACCCTCAGGATGAAAGTCTGAATGTTGGGCTATTCCGGGTCTTTTGCCCCTGAGCCCAAGCAGAGCAGACCCTCATGTCTTGTGTCTGATTTGGGCTCCGGGCAAAGGAACACTCTCTCTCTCAGCAGCCCTCCGGCTTTTAGGACAGCGTCCACCATCCCAGGGAAGCCCAGCTCGCGGCGAGGGGTAAAGAAGTCCCTAGCTGAAGTTGACTTAACAAAAAGGAAACTCTCAGAACAAGCCGCCGAGCCACCGGCCGTCCCTGTGGTCAGCTGTCCGGCCCTCGCCATCGGCCGCAGACATTCACCCACAAAAACTCTGAGAATAAACACAACCTGTCAAGACTGGCTGTGAAAACAAGGAGGTCCCACTCCCCTGGCCCAGTCTCATATTTCCCAGTGATCACCAGAGGAAGAAGAAACTTTCAGGTTTCCATTCTCAGCTTTCCAAGTACTCCAGCAGTGCCTCCATCCCAAATATCTGAGAGCTGGTACCTGTATTTCTGCCTGTTCTCTGCAGCCCTGCAAGAGGGAGATGCCAATCCTTGCAGTTCCTGAGGAGCTGGAGTTCCTCTGCTCCCTCAGGAACATGAGTGAGTGCTCCTCTTTGCCCTTATTTCCTTTCAACTGGTTTGCTTTGAAAAATTTTGGATGTGGGGGATAAGGACATTAATTGTTCCTTGGGTAAGTTTTAGTCCAGGGAAATGGCTTTAATCCCAGCCACGTGCAGCCCTTGAGGAGATCAGAGGGAGAAAGAAGGGGAAGGTTTTGAACGATTGATGGGGCCTGGCAAGAACAAGGCTCCATCTCCTGCTCTTTCCCTGGAGCTGAGGTGTCTGTGGCTCTGCCCTCCCTCCCTGGCAGCAGAGCTGAGGGAGCCCAGCTGGCACAAGGGGATCATTAGGGGGAGACAGAGCAGCTCCCTGAGCCCGCAGCCTGCAGCAGAAACACATCTTTGTTAGGGATTCAGAGGAAGTTCTAAGCAGCTTAGGTAGAAGAAAGGGGATACAGAGTTAAAGGATTATTTTTTTTTCAGTCCTGTTCAGTTCTTTGCAAAACTCAGATCTTCTTTCAGTCCTTTCTGTGTTTTTCTTTTTGTTGAACTTTCTCTGAACAAAGTATGTGAAATATTCCATTCCTAATACCTTATCAAATCCTTTTTTATTAGAATAGCAAACTCTAACACTTACTCTCATGGTGTATTATCTGCTGGCTGCTTTTCTACTGAGCCCTCAGGGAGCAGAGCTCATTTGCTTCCCTGGGCAGAGCAGGAATGGGCCTGTTGGGATGGGATGGGATGGGATGGGATGGGATGGGATGGGATGGGATGGGATGGGATGGGATGGGATGGGATGGGATGGGATGGGATGGGATGGGATGGGGAGCAGGAAAGGGCCTGTAGGAAGGGGACAGCAGTTGCACCACTCTGTCCTGTTGCTTGTATCAAAATCAGAATCAGGGGCTGTCACAGAGAGCTGAATCGATTGGGAGTGGAGGAAAATGTAAGGTCTCTAAAGCAGCCAGTTGGCCTTGGGGTCTGTCTGGAAAGAACCTGATTTGAACCATCCTCTGACATCCTCCTGAGGGACACATCTGCCAAGGGACCAGACCTGCTGGCACTGGCAAGGTTCCTTCTTAGCCCTGGCAATGCCACCATGGAATATTTATCCCTGGAGCAGCTTGGAGCCCTGAGCACTGTGGCTGTGCCTCCAGAGTGTTGCCTGAAATGTCAGTTCCATGTGGGAAATGTGATCCTTCCATCCGGCTCAGTGCTAAGCTGGAGTCTTGTCACAGCTCCAGCCTGAGTGATGCATTTGCCTAAAGCCCAAGTGGAATTTCAAGTGGATACCCCAAAGGATCTTTTCCCCTGCCTTGCCCTCTCCCCTGCTAAACACAATTACTGTGAGGTGCCTGAGCTGTCCTTTTCCATGCAGGAGAGGCACAGGGACACCTGCCTGCCTGGAGATTGGCCATCAGCCCATAATGTCCCCTGGGAAAAGGGGATGTCCTTGGAAGGAAGAGGTGTGTCCCACCCAGATTCCTGTGGGAGCACACAGCTCTGTGTGGGCACCCCATGAAGAAATCCCTGAAGTGTCACACTGTCCCCCTTGGATGGGGGAAGGGGGGAGTTTTCATCCCTGCATGAAGCAGGACTGGCCCAGCCCAGCAGGGACAGAACCAGGACGGGCACTGTCCCCTCCCGTCCCCTCTCATGTCCTGGCTTTAGGAATAGAACCATGCCATACGTGGGGTGCAGGGACTCTGCAGGAGCAGTTGGTTGCTCAAGGGACTCAGTCACCTGTCCTGCCAGGTGGGCGCTGCCCCTCTGCATTAAATGAGGTCTTCTCATTGTGCTCTGTCCCCTTTTTGTAGGGTTTGGAGCCTGATGTGCTGCTGCTGAGCAGCCCCAGTGTGACTTGAGTGCTCCTTGGAGCATCATATCCATCACATTTCTGGGACAACAAACAGTCACTAATTCCACCCAGGAATGCTGTGCCCTGCACACATGGTTTGAAAGGAGGGGCTGCACAAAGCTGAGGGGAAGAAACAATTCCTTCATGGGAATGCAGGCCAGTGAATAAATGAAAGAACAGGCACTGCAGCACTGAGAACTCAAGCAAATCTTGTTTTCTGAAAAGCTTAGGGGTGTTTGGGGTCCTCAAAGGTTAAAATATTTACCTCAGACGTATAAATAAAGGATTTACAGCAATAAAGACATTACTGTCATTGTTAGCAATTAATAATACTGTAATTAGTGCTGCACAGAAATTAATCCAGGGCTGCATTTGGTGGGGGAGAGTTTAAAGGCTTCAGCTGACTGAGAGCAAAGGACACATCCCATACACAAACACTGGGAAGGGCTTGTTAGAGACACAGAAGCAGCATTTCCTCCTGTCCTGGCCCACTGGCCCTCGTGGAATTGGCACCTGGAAACACCTCTGGCTGCACAAAACCATCTGCCAGCATTCAGCAACAATCTCTTCACAGGCACCAAAGGAAACACCATTATTGGATATTTCTGCAGCGCCAGGCTAATTCCACAGCTGGACTGAACCTCCCACTTCATCTTCTGCTGGGACAGAGAATTCCCAGGCACCAGCTCAGGGTGCAGCCAAGGAGAGAGACAGAACTGGGAGCTGAGCTGTCTTTCCAGCAGCATTTCTCAACAGAGCTAATTTCTATTTTCAGACAAATAGGTTTCCACTGAAAATATTCCATTTTTAGTATGAAATGGCTGTCTGGGAGAAGTGATTTCTCAAGCAAATTATATCTTTTGGGATTTTTAATCTGGCCAAAAATATCCCTCCCAAATAATTCTCCTTGTAGAAGAGCTGTGTCGTGTTGAGAGGGAAAAAAGTAGGGATTTAACTCACTCCCAGCGTTGTATTAGATTTGTGTTCTACTCTAAGAGAATTGATTTTGATGGGCTGAGAAAACTTGAACATAAAGCTTTTTGCTTTTAGCTGAAATTTTTAATGGAGAAAGGCGGGTTCTCTGTGGTTACTTCTGCTCTGTGTTGCCAGACAAAGGCACTGCCCTGTGAATGTGTGAGAAGGGCAAATGGAAATGGGTTCTCACCTGGACATGTGGGATTGATCTGAATGCAATGAACCCTCAGTAGGGAGGGCTGGAAGGCAAATGCTGCATAAACACCTCCGAAGAGCCACAGGGGAAATGGGCAGAGTCATGTGAGCCAATTCTGCACATTCCCCATTTCGGTGTTCTTTGCTGAGCCATTTATGGGGTTGAATCATTAACTCCCATTTTGTTTCTCCAGGCTGGCAATGTCAAGTGTCAGTCACCAGGATGCAGGAGCCCAAAGGCAGCTGGCTCTGGGCTTGGGGACACAGCAGGGACAGACTTTGCCAAGGCAAAGCCACCTGTGAGCACTGCCAGGTCTAACCGTGCTCTGCTCTCGGGGTACCCCAGCACCCAGCAAGGCCCTGCAGAAAAATCTCTGCTCCTGTACAGCCTCTCTTGCCAAAATGCAGGTGAATTCATGTTGCTCTTGCTGTGGCACTGCCCCAGACTGGCCCCAGCTCTGGGGTGGGGGCAGAGAACTCCGCCCTGGTGGACTCAGAGGGCTGGGAAAGGGTTCCCCCCACTTTGCAGCTGCTCTGCCTAGGCTCTGCGCAGGGACAAGAACAAGGCAGCAAATGTTGCTGTGACATTAATTCTCCCCACAGTGGTTCAGAGAGCAGCCAATTCCAGCTCTGGAGCAGAGAGACAGTAAAGGGGCACTCAGAACCCAGGCAAGAGCCTGGCTGGCCCTGCCACAGCCACACTGAATCCTCAGGGCAGGATGTGATGTACTCCTGTGTGAGAGCCTCAGGAAAGTGAGGGAAAAGCAATAAATCCCTACCCCATGTGAGACTGCAGCAGGAAGAGCTGCTCTGTGTTTTTAGGATACAGACTCCAAAAAGCATCTCGTATCCCTGGTGTGAATCCCACCCTGGGGATCATTGCTCTGCTGCCATCCCTCCCCTGCTTACAGCACCGGGGAAAATCCAGTCAGCAGTTTGGGAATGTTTTCATGGAATGTGAAGAGCACTGTCCTCACACTGGGCTGTAATTCCAGCAGCCCAGCCTCTGGTGCTTATCAAGGTGACTTTGGTTTCTAAACTGGCCAAACTGCCCCTGTTTTGAGCTGGTTTGGTGCCAATAACGCAGCCAGAGCCTCAGGTCTGTCACACTGCTCTGGACTCAAACCCTGCTTTGCCAGGTTTCCATTGGGAACGCCAGCCCCTGAGCACTTCCCAGAAAGCAGGATTGGGAGAGGAAAGACTTGGAGCTGTACAGGAGGATGTGAGAGGTGGTAGCTGCCCCAGCCCCCTGAGATGCCTCATGTGAGAATTCACTGGCCTGGAAACAGCAGTTGTTGAGCTGGGGCCCTGACTCTGTGGGCTCAGATGTTTCCATTGCTCTCTAACTCCTGGTCCCTGTCTGCAAAGGAAATAAGAATCATTTCTCTACCTTGCATGCAACTGTGAGCTATTTTAAGGCAGAGGTTGGGGTTTCACCAGGTGTTATTTTACTACACAGCCCCCTCTGCCCTGCCCTGTTAGAGTACTACCATTGCTTCAGTAGTAACTGCAGTGATCCCTGGGCACAGCTGGCAGGGATTTTGAGATCTTTCAGGAGCACTGGTGTGCTATAAATAGAATTTATTGCTATTTGTTTCACAGAAGGCAGTTCTTTCACACTTTATCCCTTTCTTCAGGTAAACACAGAACAAAGTGAGGAAGGCTTTCTCTCAAGATCAAAGTGTGTGTGGAGCTCTTGCCTTGGATCATTTACATCACTGAACTGTGTGTGAAGCATTTTCCAGCTCTGCCTACCTCACTTGCTAGGGATTAAAGGCTGCACTGCAGCCTCAGTTCTGAGCTGCTCATCACTTAGCACCTCTCATCGCCTTCGTTAAATAACAGTTCTCTCACAGTAAATCCCACAAATACATAATTTACAGAGAGCTTTTCTGCACTTCGTTCTTCTGCTACTGTTCTGTCTGTTCCTAGCTCTGCTGTTGCTTGGATTTGACTTTGTTTTGCAATCAAGTTGGCCTTGTTCCCTGCATTTCAGTACGTAGGATCATAGTTCCTCTTTGACAGGAACATTAACAGACCCTTTGCTTCATGATCATGTGCTGGCTGAATGTGTCCTGCCTCTCATTCAGGAGTTTCCCAGCAGATATGCTGAACACCATTCCAGACTTACTCTCCATTAACAGACATTTTAGACTTCGGCTTTTGACTCACTTTTTACCTCAGAAGATAAAGACCCTCCCTGATTTCTACAGTCAAAGTCAGGTGGGCTACAGTGGCACCACAGGGAACAGGAGCATCTGGGGGGAGAACACAAACTCTTAATTCTCACTGTACACCCAGAAAGCAAAGAAACCTCTGGTGACCCCCCCCAGAATTGCTGAAAAGGGAAATGATTCATTGCATTCCTGAACAGATGCACTTTTCCTTTTCATAAAACAGTTTTCTGCCCTATAAATTCCTTTAAGAGTTTGTCCATGTGACGAGCTGAGCTGACACTGAAGCAAATCAGCCACTAGCTGCTGGATTTCCCTGCTCCCTGTTGGCTCCCTGTTTTCTCCCTGTTTGCTCTCCTGAGGTGCAGCACTCCCTGGCAGGCTGGCACCTGCTGGCTGACGCTCCACCTTGAAGCAGCTCAGGCTGCACCTGCACAGATCAGACACCAGTGCCTGGAACATTCCTGTCCATCACAAGAGCTCCAGACTGGGACTGATGGGCTTTGCCTTGCCCCTGTCTTCTGAGGCTGATTCTCATGATTTTCAACAAAATCTTCTCCCATTCCAATATCATCTCAGCAATTTCCATCCCTCAGCTGTCCCCGACTGCTGCCCCAAGGTGTGGACAGCAGTCCTAATTCCAGGGATGCACAGCACAGCCTGCAGCCCCTGCCATGGCCTTTAGACTCAGCCCAAGCCTTGGCCAGTGAGAAGCCCGACTCCAGAAGTTCCCAGCTGAACTCAGAGCTGGTAAAGGCAATTTGAGCTCTTTCCTACAAGCTCTGATGAAGCAGATTTTGTCCATTTGGATTAGAGTCTGCTTGTGCCCAGCAGATTGGTTAAAATGTTCCTGGGATTTATTACAATTTAATGCCATGGAAGCTAAACAAATTTCAGGAACAATTTTGAGGATCAGATCTCCGCAGGCAGCTATTTGCCTAATGTCCTACTTTTTTACACATCTCCTGCAGAAAGAAAATAGCTTTTAGTTACACGGGAACCTGATTATTCCCTGAAATACTGGCACTGAAAATTGCCCCTTTCCAGGCCATTTCCTGCTGTCAGGGCCACGCTCAGTGCCCTTGGGGAGCACGAGCTCCAGATCTAAAGGCAGGAATGTTCTGCTTTGCCTGGGATATGCAGTATTTCACCAGCAGGGCTTTTTCTATCCAAATCCTCCTGTTACTTTTGTGCTCCTAATTATTTCTATGAGTGTAATTGACTTGCAAGACATTCTTGGCTTGCAGAGTGCACGGAGTGAATTATTGACCCGTCACATGGGTCATTGATGTGAGGAGACGTCAGAACAAACTGGGTGCAAAGCAGCTACTTTGCATTCCTAATAGCAAATGTAAGCCATTAATAACTGTGCTGCCTGCTGCACTCAGAGCCTGCACAATTTGAGTTTGACATGCATATGGCTGAGTTCATCCTCAGTGTAATTTGAAATTCATTGGGCACGGACTTCATCTCCTTCTGCCGCTTGAAAATCTCTCCTGTGCTGAGATGTGCTTTGCTAATTCAAGAGTTTATGGCTGACTTGAGATGTTACATTTGAAAAATCAAATCCAATTAAATCAACTTATTACCAAGGTCAGAGACCAGCATTCAGTACATTCATTCCTTGCTATTTCACAGCAAGAAGTAAACTTAGGGAGCAGATTCTGTCTCATCTCAAAACCAAACTAATCTGTGCTAATCAAATGGCTTTTGGCTGCAGGACCTAGAAAGTACAGTCAAGTGATAAAGCATTCCCTAGAGTCCAAACAGCTGAGCTGAATTCCCAGCTTTCCCCATTTTTTTGTACTATGTGACAAATATTCTTCTCCTTGTGCCTGTTTCTCCATCTCTCATAGGATGGAAGAGGAATGAGGGGGTTGGGTGGATAAATTCAATGACTGCAAAGTTTTGAGAACTCTGGAGTGTGGAGCTGTGGACTGGCAACTGCATCAGCTTGCTGTAGTCAGAGCAGGAAGGAAGCACATGTTTTAGGAGAGTCTCAATAAGAGATGCCCCATTGCTGTATTGGCCAGGCACATGTTTATCACCTGTGAAGGGAGAAAAGTTCTGCATGGATAATATCTCAGTATTCTCAGCCAGGATTGAACAGAGGGAACATACAATGACTTTTGGAGGGGACAAACATAAAGCTGTTTTGCAGATCCTTTTGCAAATGAAAGTCTTACGTTTAGATTTATGATGAGCTCCCACACTGAGCAAGGTTTTGTATTTAAATTATGCCATTGTCAAGTGCCCAGTGGCTTTTTCTGCCTCTTATTGTTCAGCACCTAATGCAGTTCCTGCAGGAGGTCCTTATGTTCCAGACTGAACCAGACAGAAAAGTGAGAGTGAAGCTGACCTCTTGGACTCCCTTTACATGTATCCCACTGTTTCATTTCCAGGGGAAAACAACTTAACCCGCCCAGGCATCTCACATCCTCCCCACTCATTTAGGAGCTTCAATCTCAATGGAGTTTTCTGTGGCGGGGATTCATTCACCAACATGAGGGAACTTATTCAAGTAGCTCAGGTGCCTCAGAACTCCTCTCAGTTCTAGAAACTGGCATCTCAAAGTGAATTGCTTCAAACTTCCCTGGATCATCAGCTACACAAGCAGTTCTAGGTTCCAAGATTCCTGTTTTAACTTGCTGCTTATGTTAAGTGCCTAAGTTGAACCTGTGACTAAATTACTTCCAAAAGTGAAGCTCTGACCTCAACCATTAATGAGCTTTTAAAAATCTTGTATCAGTTGTGCCACTTCTTGAAGGATTCAATTATGCATCTAACCTTGGGATGTTATTTGAGCTTTCCAGAGTCCTACTAAAGTGGTGTAAAACCCATGATGGATTTACTCTCACCTCACTTTACCCCTTGAAATGTTTGAAGAGTCCAGGCAGCTCATTTAAGAGAAGCGCCAGAGCTGCAGTTTATATTTGAGGACTGAAGGATCTGTTCTTCAGGGCATCTCCTCTCACCCTGGGTGACAAGACTAGACACAGCCCCCAAATTTAAACGAAAAAGGGAAGTGAGATGGACTTCTCTCAATATTAACAAACATTCACACACAGGGTGGCCATTCAGGTCACAGCAGCTCTGCCCTGTGACGCTCATGTCACTTGTATAACTGCTCACTTTTCCCTTTGGGATGAGCATTCCAAGGGCTTCCAGCAGTATCTGGCTGCTTGCTACCTGTTCTGGGTTCCTCTGTGCACATTTCTGCCCACAGCACAGACGGTGGCTGGGAGAGTTTATTAAAGCCTGAGCCAAGTTAAATTCCCTTGCCTTTCTCCTGGAATGCTGCAGAGGAAGCAGGCTCCCATGTCCCAGCCCTGCATGGTGAAAGCAAGAAGGGAACAAACCCTTACCTGAGTGAGGCTCAGCAGGGAGGGGGTGCCCTCATCAGCCCCGTGCTGCTCCCAGCTCCTGCTCTGGGGACAGCACCCCTGGAGATCTCTGGGGCACCCAGAGCACTGGAACTGAGCTCTAAAGCTCCTTTTCTCTGTGGGCAGGCTGAGCTGCAGCCCAGGCAGGGTGTGTGATGCTGGTGCAGCTCTGGATTGAGTGCCCAGGGAACACACAGCAGGCACTCCTGGGGCAGCCTGGTGGGAAGGGGCAGTTCCATTCCTGTGTCAAGCTGCCCTCATTCCTGCTCTAATCCAGGGACTTAGGGGTGTGCCTTGGTCACAGGGGGCTGAGGTGAGCTGCTGAACCCAGAACAGCCCTCTGGAGCTCTGAGCTCCTCCTGGGAAGTGCCTTTCCCCCACCAGCCCTGCAAGAAGCCCGAGTTCCACGGGATTGCTGCTCACCAGTGCTGGGGTGGGTCCACTGAACTTCTGCCAGAGAGGTGAATTCCCAGAGCTCCACTCTTACATTTCTTCTGGAACAGTCAAAGACAAACAACAAATCTGGATGGAGCTGGAACCCAGCAAGAATCCCACCACAAGGAAATGAGGACTGAGAGCCTCTTTCCCCCACATGTCTCCCCAGCTCCCACAGCCGTCTCCTTCACACCCAAACACAAATCCATGATTAAGGCTTAGTGCCCTTTGCCCTCCTCCTTCCCCACTCCACACATTGCTCCCACTAAGCAGGGCTGTATTTCCAAGTCTCACACACTCTCCCCTCACTGTCTCCTTGCCAACCTTGGCTCTGACTGGAATTAAGGACCTCCTGCAGGAACTGCAGCAGATGCCGAGCAGTAAAAGGCACCAAGAGCCACTAGATAATTCATTTAGGTACTCAAAGAGCCCATCCTTAGAGTTCCATGCCCTCTGCATCCACCTCCAGCATCCAGTTCCTCACTCATGTGCTCTGTGTTGCCCTGTCCTGCTCCCCTGGTGGGATCCAGCACCACAGCTGCGATCAGGGATCCAGAGGCAAAGGCTCTGTCCCTGTCTCAGGAGCACTGCTCTGTGCATGGAACTGTGAGAAGCTCTTACACTGCACCTCTTTGGGCCTTTGGGACAGTTTAACACAAGAGAGGCAGCTCTCAGATAAGCACCTATGGAAAAAGGTTGTGGTATAGGAAATACAGGCCAAGTACGAACGGCCATTTGTTCCTTTGTGATCATTCCAACCTGGTTATTTTTGTAATTCTATAATGGAGATTTTCCCCCTCTTGTGCACTGAAGTTGCATGATGCAGAAAATTGGTTTGTTTAAGCAAGAGCTCTTATGGTGTCTTTCATCAAATGTTCTCCAAGAACATTACTAATAATTCATTAAAGCAGCACTGTTGGCTGGAACACTTTTAATTACCATTTTCTGACAAGTCAACCCTTAAGTGGTATGCCCTGATTTTTAAATTTATTACTAACACATATGCAGATTTTTCTCTTTCCCTGCCGAGGTTTATAGGGGTTGAGAAAAGCAATTGACTGTGAGATTAAGGAAGTGAACCATGCATTACACGTTGTCATGCCCAGAATGGAAGAGAATTTAAGGGCGGTTACTTTTTTTAACCTTAGAAGTTTTGAGAACCATTTTCCTGGAGCTCTGAGCATCTCCTGAGTTGGGGGAACTTCTGCTCTGAGCAGTTGGTTCTGGGGAACTGAAACACCTCCCAGTTCAGGTAGGGCTGTGAAAACCCTGAGCTGATGCTCATTAACTGTCCACTTACACGTGCTTAATTAGCCCTTCAGTTACTCTGAGTTACTTAAGTCACTCTGAAGCCCCAGTGGCTGCTGCTGAGCCAGGGTTTAACAGCAGTGCTGGTAGTTTCCACACAAATCTAACCTGCTCTAAGCTTGTAATAGCTTATCCCACCCCAGTTTTTCATAGAGCTGAAGTCTGAGGTCCTTCCAGCCCCATGTCACTGTCAGAAATCCACTCAGCATTCCCTGAGAGGAGCAATGCCTGAATTGCCATTGTCTGCATTCAGTGAGGTCTCAGGTGACTCCAGCAGATGCAGAGCTTTTCTTTGGCAGTGTTCTCCTCAGTAGCTGTTTAGTGGGAGCAGAAACAGAGGCAGAGAACTGACAAAGGGCTGCCCAAGGAGAGGTGAGCCAGTGACAAGGCAGACTGGAATCCACACATGCTAATCCACAAAAAAAAAAAAGGATTTTTTTGGTTCCCGAGCTGTAGTTCTGACATGGCAAATTTGTGCAAGGAGACAGAAGGGACAGTCTGTAGGGAAATATGGTGGGGAAAGAGCAGAACAGAGCCCCTTACCTTGTGCCTTACCCAGTGCAGGCGCCTGCAGAAGGGAGGTGGGAGAGGAGCTCTCCGTGTCCCCCAGACCAGGGAACTTCCACAGAACTTGGGTCCAGCAGCTCCTGCATCAAAGAAAGAGAGCCCAAGGCCCTCCTTGGCTTTTATGTGTGGCTGTGGCAGCTCAGACTGGCTGCCAGCTCATCTGTATGCAATGGCTCATTAATGCTGGGCCTCGTTTGTGCAGGGCATGTGGAAAGCAGGGGAATGGGCTGCAGGGTGGATGGAAAGTCAGCCGAAGAGTTGGGCTGGCAGGGTTAAAAGGGAATTCAGCGTTACCTGGAGGAGCTGTCACTTACTGCTGCTGTCACCAGCACCTGAGTCCAGTGTCCCATCTCACCAGCACAGGCACAGCACCAGTGCCTTGGCCTCCTGTGAGCATCAGGCCTTGCCTTTGCTTGGGGAGATGGTTTGGGCAAGAACCAGGTGCCTCTTGATGCCTCCCCTGTGCTGGTGAACCCTCTGCAGCCTGATTTAATGGGTGAGCTCTGTGTGCCCCTACCCAAACTCCTTGTCTGACTTTGCCCCCAGACCTGAGCTGAGCCCCTGAGCCCTTTGTAGAGAGGGGACTGCAGGAGTGACCTCACTGGGGCTCAAGAGTGACCTCACTGGGGCTGCTCTCTCTCTCTCTGCACTGCACTCACCTTGGAGCTTAAAGAAATGTCCATCCCTTGTAGTTCTCAATCTTCTGCGTCCTGAGGGACTGAGGGACCAAGGCCTGGGATGATCCCACTCACCTGCAGGCACACAGAAATGAGGTGTCTGATGAAGCCAGTTCTGCTTCCCCTCGTGCTCAGGAGGCATCTCCTCCCCCTCAGACAGGTGTCCAAGGCTTCCCTGCTTTGTAGAGGTGCCCACCCCTCTCCATCAGCAGAGGACGGCTGGGGCAGGTTGTATCCCTGAGTTTTGGGGGCCCTGCTGTAAATAAATGAGTTCTTCCCTCAACAACCCCAGCCTGAAAGCTGCTCTTCCCTTGGGGATAGAGGCACCAGGTGCCTCTGGCCACCACCAGGGACAGCCAAGGCTTGAGGAAGTTTGGAACAGGATTTGTATGTTCAAAAACAGTTCTATAACACTTGGCAGAGCCAGGTCTGCTGGGAATTGGACCAGAGGAGCTTTGTGGCTCGGAGGCAGGGTTTGCCCTGCAGCGCTCCGAGGACAAAACCACTGGAACAAGGAATTAACTCCATTATTAGACACCCCTTTGTTTTAATAGCTCCGTCATTAATAACAAATTTGATCACACTCAGACAGCCCTTTTCATCTGCAGAGCATGTCAATCCATCTGTTACACCTCCTGACGTTCTTGCCAGGCAGGTGTGTTACACAAACCCCTTTGGGCTTTGTCAGCACCAGGAGCTGAGGATGGGATTGCTCCAGACCCTTTATTAGGAGCTGATTGATGAGGTACACCCTGAAAGAGCCTGGTTATTTTTATACCCTACTACTACACTCAGGATTCCCATCTTTTTCACCTACTGGCAGATCATGATGGCACAAATTAATTTTCTTGCATCACTTAACATACTGCAGATTGTTTAACATAATTTTCCAAAGCATCTGGCTGGTTCTCCTGCACTGAAACTCAATGGGATTTTCCCCTCTAGCTTCAAAGAGCATAGCTGAGCCCTTAAAGGGATTTACTTCTGTTAAATATTATCCTCAAAACTGAGAAATTAAAAGCAAATGGGCTTTCTTCCTTTTTCCTCTAAGACATGTCAAAAGAATATTATAAAAAAGAATAGCCTTCCCCAGCTTTCAGAGACTCCCCAAGTGAATTTCAATTGCAGGTTTTTAGGAAAGAGTGTAATTAACAACTATATTCAGTCTGAAGCCAGAAAATACATTCTATATTTAGCATGGAAAAAAGCAGAGCAGGAGGAGGGGAGTAAATGACCTAGATTTTCTCAAGTAACAAATGACTCCAAGGTACTCGGAGCCCCCTTGGATGGCAGGGATTCCCACAAAATGAAGAAGGGTTTCTCCTCCTTGTCTCTCATGTTGGACATTCCAAACCACCCAAGACACTCTTGGAAATCCCATGGATTGTGTTTGTGAAACTGTTTGTTTTATTCACCTGAGGTATTATTCCCATAATTGCACCCATAACTAAGCAATTAAATCCCATTTTCAGCAGTGACCTTGGTGTGCTGGCAGCTCTCTTAATTCCCAACACTGCCCACTTTTCTGAGCTTCCCTCATTGTTTTCCTAGAAATATGTGCAATGAGAGCATCTCCCACCAGGAAGAAATGGGAAAAACAAGGTGTGACAGAGCTCCCATTTCCAGAATGTCTCTCGCTATATTTGCATTTTCTTGTCTGTCTGTGTTCTGTTTGCTACGATAAAGGCAACATTTTCTATAAAAAGCAAGAGCCTGCTTGCCTACCAGCAGTTTTTCTGTCTAAATGCTGATAATCTCTGTTCTGTCAAAGGAAACATCCAATGCTTTTATCTCTTGGAATGGTTATTTATGGAGAGGTCTCTCGAAGATGCAATCAAAGATATAGATGTTAAAAATAGGAGGCGAGTGAGTCCTGCAGGCGGTTGTTTATTCATTAACCTCGGTGCAGGAATCCTGGCAGCCTCCCAGTCCTTATTTACTGTGTGCTGAGCACGGGAGGGATTTGAGCTGCAGCGCAGTCCCAGGAGAGATGATTCCATCCTTCCGGGGATGAGCCACGCACTGAGCGAGTTCCAGCCCGTGGCAGAGCCGTGAGAGCAGCAGTGACGGGGGGGGCTGAGTACTCACTCTGCTGTCTGAGCTCCTCTGAGTCACTCCCAAACTTCCTTCTCTGGGAATCAGCATCGTCACAGCCCAGGGAAATGTGAGAGTGGGGTTTTGGCTCCTCTTGGCTTCCCCGCCAGCCTTCCCTAAATAAACTGAGCAGGCAGGCAGGCCTGCAGAGAGTGTAAATCTCTGAGTGCCTGCAATGGAAGAACAATCTTACAGATGGAGTAAATTATACCCCTGATCCCTCCCAGCTCCTTCAAGCCTTGCTAGTAATGAAAGTAAAGGGTTTGTAATCACTTCAGCCTCGCGTGTTCTGAGGCAGCAGGTTGGCAAAGCCTTGTCCTCCTCTGCTGAGTCTAATGACAAAATTTAAATGCATAGGCTGTTTAAATGCTGGTTTGTGGTGCTGGCAGTGCATGTGGGAACCCAGAAAGGCAGAGACCAGTGGGTTTTGACTCTTCAGGTCAGAAAGAGCAAAAGGGCCCTTTTATTCTCTGCCCTCTTCTTTACAGAGCACTGAGGGTGTGCTCAGAGAGGGGAAATTGCTCCTTGGGCTTCACAGCATGAGAGATTCCCCGGTGAGTTATGATGGAACCACAGAATCATGGAATATCCTGAGCTAGGAGGGACCCACAGGGATCATCCAGTCCAGCCCTGCACAGGACACCCCAACAATCCCACCCTGTGTCTGAGAGCATTGTCCAGCCTTGTCCCTGTACTGCCCCTTGAGAGGATGCTGAAGACCACCCTGAGGTCTTCCCTCAGCCTCCTCCTCTCCAGGCTGAACAAACCAAGATGTTTTGTGTCTTTCTGACACGTTCACACACTTCATTTTTCTATGACTTTTCAGAGAACTGCTGACGAGAATTTAGCACTATCTTTAAGTTGTTCTGCTGGAGCAGCTCAGCTGCCATAAAAAATTCTTAAAACTGTGGGATCTGGAATGTCCCCGGATCCCTGGCAAGGCCTCAGGGGACAACACCTCTGCTGGCAGTGCCACGTGGGGATAGCGGGACTTATGCAACTCTGCTGATGGAGGGAATTATCCCGACTTCTGCCGCAAGGAGCAAAGCTCCTTACCTGTATTTACTTGTAACTCAGCTGCCTGGCACAGCAGGGAGTGCCAGAGGAGTCCTTACTTCCCCTGGAAATGTAGGGCACGGGTGCCCTGCACAAAGGCACCTCTCTCCATCCTGGCTGGACTCAGCTGGGGCACAGCACCGGGTGCTGGGCTGGGGAGAGAGAATCCGTCAGCACGGGATGGGGCACGGAGCAGGGAGCTGAGCGGGATCGGAGCAGGAGTGGGATCGGAGAGGGATTGGAGCGGGATCGGAGCAGGATTCGGGATCAGAGAGGGATTGGAGCGGGATCGGAGCGGGATCGGACCAGGGATCGGAGTGGGATCGGAGCGGGATCGGAGCGGGATCGGAGTGGGATTGGAGAGGGATCAGACCAGGGATCGGAGCAGGGAGCGGGATCGGAGCGGGATCGGAGCGGGATCGGAGCGGGATCGGCGTGGGATTGGAGAGGGATCAGAGGGGGGATCGGAGCGGGACTGGAGCGGGATCGGAGCAGGGATCGGCATCAGGGGGTCCTGACACCTCAGGCACAGGGTGTGCAATCCCTCCTGCACAAACAGCAGAGTCACTTCCCTTTTCTAGTCACTGAATCCTCCTTTCAGAGAGTAAACCCGAGCCTACAGAAGAAAAGATAAGGCTTGTACTGATAAAGAGCCATTTTCCTGCATTGGCAGCCGGGTCCTTGCCACCTTCCCTGCCCTCCTAAGTAAAGGAGCCCGTGGCAAAAACAAGTGAGAGCTCTGAACAGTGGCACTGGGACCGGACTCAGAGGTATCTAAATCTGTTTTTCTGCTTGAAGCTCGAAAAACAGAAGTTTGAAACCCTCTGTGTAGGAAAGTGTTTGAAGCCACTGAAGAACTGGTCAGCAGGTAACATCTGCTGAAGTTTTGTTTCCAGATTTTCAACTGGGTTTGTCTGGTTTCTGTGGGACATTGGCGCTCTGACCCTTCTGGTGTACATGATGGTATTAAAAGTGTTAATTAGTAGCTGCAACTCAATGACGAAGTTAATTAATTGGGTAGCAGAAGGAGCACAGATGTCCCAGGTACACATGACCTACCAAGGTTTTTCTGAGCAGCAATTGATCAAACGCTCGGAAGCCTTAAAATGGGCTCACACTTCATTTCATCCTCTGCATGTTTCCTCTCACGTTGGTTTCCAAATAAACACACTTCTGGAAGCTCTGAAAAGGGTATTTAGGGAAGTTTAAGTTGTTCCCAAGGGCCTGAGATGTTTCTAAATTGCCATTTGTGAGGTGCTGTGCCCATACCAACCCCTGAGAGCCCTCGTGCTGTCAGATCCAGCTCTGCTGGGAGCACAGAGGTGTCTCCACACAGGTTTTTCTCTGGACCATGTGTTGTCCTGCTTGCCTGATCCAGCCTGGGAGCTGGATAAGCAGCAGGGTGGCACAGCCAGGCTTGGGGACTGTGTCCTGTCTGCCAGAAGGAGAATATCTGAGCAGGAAACTAGCAGATTAGGGTATATTTGTCTTACTTCGTTTGTCTTCCTGGAGCTGTGTTCAACATCACCGGCAAAATTCAGCTGGAAATAGAATATGATCTGTAGTTCTCAAAAATGGGTTCTGGAGAATCAGACATGGACTTCTGGTAAATCTGTTGTCTGTGCCTCAGTTTTTCCCCAACTTGTACTTCCCAGACGAAGAAAGGAAGAGTTCTGTGCAGCTACAACCCTGCCTCACCCTGCTCACAGCAGCCACTCCTTGTACTGCTGCTCCCAAAGTCCCTTGACAATCCAATGGGTTGATCCTGCTCCTCAGAAGTTCCCAGGTATTGCCTTGTCTCTGGTTTCCTCTTCAGCAGGACCTGCTGGTGGTGGTCGCTGTCCCCCTTGGGATGTGTCTCTAAGGTCACTCTTGGTGTCAATGTCCAATTGACCATCTTAGCCTTCCCTTCCTTCCACCTTCAGGAATTCCTTCCATCTGTTCCCTAAGCCTGGCAGGCCTCAGCTGCATTTCACAGACTGATAGGCTCAGGTTTTACTGGGGTTTGATTATTACTGCTGCTTTTACTTTGGACAATATCAGTAGGTGCTTTGAAAAGAAATAGTGCAGCACAATCCCTCTGTGAGGCAGAACATTCTATCGTGCTGCAGTCTGAGTCTCCTTATCTGCACATCCCCAAGGGCTCCATCAGTATTAAAAAATGAAACTCACCCTCTCTTTGGGAATGCAGGCAAGGGAGAGAAAGAGGCAAGAAGCAGTCACCATCCCATTTTTCACAGAGGATAACCGAGACAGAGACAGGCAAAGCAAGGTAGAAAGCCTGGTTTGATATCCTGACCCACTGAAGTCAGGCACTGCTCTCTCCTGGGAGCCATGAAGAAAGTGAGAGCACGTTGTGTGAAGGAATTATAGCCCTGCTGAATTCCCTCTGCAGATAATGGCTGGGATGGAGCCCACGGTGATAGGCAGAGTGAGGAAGTGAGCAAGTTGTGTGGAATGATTGTTTATTTAGTCATCTCCCAAGGCGAGGAGTGAGGTCCCAGAGGCTGCACAGACACACGACAGGGTAGTGAGGAAATCAGCACATCCCCTTCACATGTATTATGCTCTTTGTTCTGCTCTCTCCCTGCAAAAAGGGTTATCTTTGATTGGTGTCTGAGGGTAGCTCAGGGCCTGTGGAGCCCAGCATTGAGATTCAGGCAAAGCTCCCTAGGAAGAGCTGGATCCAGGAGCCAAGTCTGTACTTCAGAGCAGCTGCAGGAGTTTGTGCTCCATGAAGGGAGTGCCAAGGGGAACTGGAGCCCCTGAATTCCTGCCTCCCTCAGGAACTTTACCCTGGGAACTGCAGAGCTGGGGAGCAGCTTTGTCCTTGCTCCTCAGGGCAGGAGAGTGGGCTGGCAGCCCTGCCCTGCTCCCAGAAAAGCCATTCCTTTTGTGTGTGGTTGCTGTTTTCAGAGGAAAAAAGCACGGAGCATCCAGCAGGTTTTTTTCCCTCAGCTGAGGCCTGCAGGTGCCTCAGTTCAGAGCTCCCTTTGCAGGATCACATTTCCCAGAGAACCATGCAAGAACCCAGGCCTTGCTTTGGCAGGTGAGCGCTTGAGGAGTAAATGATGACTTTTCCAGATGAGTGAGGGCACTGGGAGCAGGCAGGGAGCTGTAGTCACCCAGGGTAAGAGAAAGCAGCCTCAGGTATCAGCTCACCCTGCTCCCTTTGCACCAGCACTGGCAGAGGGCTAGAAAAGAAGGCTGTAAAAACCACAGGGGCAGTGACTGAGTGCTTCTTCCCAGCTCAGTCTTGGCGAAGTTGCTCTGGGTGCCCACAGCTTCCCTCAGGAGGCAGCTGGTCCAGAGCTGGAACAGGAAGCAGGAATTCAGCCAGCTCTGAGTCAGGTTGGCTCCTTATTTCTCTCAACCTGATAAAAGCCTACCAGGCTGGCTAGATCAGACACTCCTCTGCCCTTCCTCTTACAGTGTGTCCATATCCTGAGGTCTCTTTGTGCCAAAGTTTCCCCTTTACAAAGCTTTTATTCCATGGAGACTCTTCTGAAGAGGAACTTGATTTATGTCCAGGAAGGCACCTCCAGCTCTTGTAGAAAGGTTTTTGGGAGGTCTCCATCACTCACACTGAGGTGAAACCTGAGCTCTGCACCACCTTTTCTGTAAATGGTAAATGTGCCAAAACATGTTTGTCCTGCACAGTACTTTCTAAAACTGTGAACTCTTATCTAGGCCTCATATATGGGTAAAGAACTTAAAATCAGGGGGTCTTTGTCATCAAACTATGGACAAAGACCTTATTTCAGTAAAGCTTCTGTTTCATGCTTAGAATCATGGAATGGTTTGGGTTGGAAGGGGCTTTAAAGATCCTCTGGTTCCAATCCCTCCCATGGGCAGGAGCACCTTCCACTAGAAAACACGCTTAACAAAAAAACCAAAAAACAAAACAAAACAAAAGCTTAATCTTTCCTTGCAAATAGGGTGTGTGGTTAAATAATGTCCTAGAGATGTGTGGCTTTACCCTGAGACTGGGCAAGAGAGGAAAAGCCAGTGTGGTGGCCCACTCCCCTCTGCTGGGCTGTGCAGGGACTGCTGGAGGCAACACTGGATGTAGTAGGAAAACCTCTGGAAAACATGAAATAAATGTGGAGGGGAGCAGGGGGAAGGTGATGCTTTGGACAGGAAATGTTTTAGCATTTTTATGCCATACCTGCCTGAGCCCATCTTGCTCCTTAAAATAGGGCTGGTGTCACCAATAAAAAAAACCTTTTGGCAAAACCCTTTTGCACAGCACATGGTTGAATCAGAGGGGCTGAACTTTCCAGGCAGATGTGTTTCTCCTGCTGATGTCTTGGGGATGGTGTGGCCACACATGGCAGCTGAGGTGGGAGCATTCCCTGTCTGTTGGCTTTAGCAGCTTTATCCCAGATTCAACACAGCTCAGAAAGAGCAGCATCTGGTCCAGGCACAGCAGGGAATTTTCTTGGCCTTGGCTCGAAGTGCTGCATAAGCCTTGGACAAATCACCCAAAGCAGTAATCAGAGCCTTTCTGGCAACTCAGGGACTTCACTGGGTGACAAGGTGTGTGCAGGCTGTCAGCACAAATGAATCCATTCTCCACCAATGGGACAGTGCAGAATCCACAAGTTCCAGTGGTTTTGTCAGTGTGGAAACACCACAGCCCAAGGCAATTTCCGTGCTGAGCTGACATAACCCAGTGCTCCTGCTCAGAAACATTCTGACATGGGAACGCCTGGGGAGCTGCGAGAAGCCTCACCAGAACAAAGACCATGTCCATATGGCATCATATTTCCTGGGAAAGCTTATTTTTTATGCTTTTTGACATGTCTACAATTCTGGTGTTATGCCTCATTTGCACTGGTACGTCCTGGGAAATCCAGTCAATAATTCCTCGTGTCTGTTCCTGCAACGAGCAGAGGGACCCTGGAGTTGGCTGAGTTATGGCTGCGAAGGTTTTATAAAACTGAGATTACACTGATCTCCTTCATCTTAGGCTCAGATACATCAGAGGATGAAATTCATGACTAACCAGAAACTAAAGTAAATTTCATCCATCTGGGTGAAGCATCTTTTCTCGTACAATTTTAGCACTAAGCAGCAGTAAAATTTGGAGCTGGTGCATGGAGTGGCACAGGAAGAAGCCCCAGGCAGATCCAGGCAGAAAGGAAAGTTCCAGTGAGGGACTGTGGGGTGAATCCAACAGTTTTGCTGCGATTTTAGAGGTGTTGCTGAGCAGTGACAGCATGGGAGGGAGCCCTCCAGTGTCATTGGATCCTGCATAATTCCATGGAGAAGTTGAGTTTGCAGAGGACCCAGTTTGTCTCCCAGCAGCACAATCTCATTCCCAGGACTCCCTGAAAGGTCCCTGGCTCTGACCTGCATCAGGTTTCACACAGGTCACAGCAAAACTCATATTTTCACTTCTCAGGAGGATTGGGAACACTTCAAGGAAGGTCTGCCAATTAAGGGTTCCCCAAAAGTGGTGGGGCACTGGAGCAGCCCCCCAGGGAATGGGCACAGTCCCAAGGCTGCCAGAGCTCCAGGGGACTTTGGGCAATGCTCTCAGGGATGCCTGGGGTGGGATTGTTGGGGTGTCTGTACAGGGACAGGAGCGGGACTGGATGATTCTGGTGGTCCCTTCCAATTCTGGACACTCCATGATTCTGTGAAGCTCTGCAGCTGGAGTTCCAGGAGGAACCAGCTGTCCCACCTGGGAGAGGCTGGGTCTGGCCAGCCTGAACACCAGGTGCCTGCATCCCTCCTTCTTCCAGGGACCTCAGATCCCACCTTGCAGCTCCTTTCTCTTGGGCACAGGAGAAGCTCCACAGCGTGTCCCCTGCTCCAGCCCAGCCTGGAGGGCAAGAGGGTGTGGAGGGTGTGTTTGAGAGGGTGCCAGGCCCTGCTCTGAGGCTCTGAGGCTCCTGAGTCCCACAGCAAGGGCTCATCCTCCCTGCCCTGTGGGAGTGACAAGGGACACGGAGCCTCCCAGGTTGTGCAGAGCCAGAAATTCAGGGAGGCAGGAGCAGGGGCACCCCAGAGCTTTGGCACATTTTGTCCTCAGTGCTTGAGCCAGTCACTGCTGCAGTTTTATGTTTATGAACCTGTGCCGGGGGATTGCTGGAGAGGCCTTTAATTTCCTCTGGTTTCACTCTGAACATGCCTCTCTCGGGACAGAGGGAACATTTTCGATGTTATTGAATGTCGTTTCTGTACAAACTGAACAGAGGAAAAATATTCTGATAATAACTGGAATATATGGAGGGTGGTAGCTCCTGGCTGCTGATTTCTTTTTTTTATTTTTCTCCCTCTGATGAGAGTTTCAAGGTCAGCTGGCTCCACAGACACAAATATGCCAGGAACAAAATGTGCAGATGCTCAGGAGTGTGGGACAGCCACGCTGGCACTGTAAACAGCCCTGGCTCGTGGCCAGCACTGCCTGCACCCAGCACGCAGGAGGGTCCAGGAAAAAGCACTTTATTACAGCCAGATCAAGATTTATCTTTTATCTCAGCTGCATCATTAAATGTGAGTTATCAGTATTTGTGTGGGAAAACCTGGATTCAGCACAACCACAACATTTTATTTGGAGGATCAGGAAGGGTTTTATTCAGAACCCGAAAGCAGTATCTGAGTGCATAGCAGCACTGAATGAGTGGCTGGAACAAAATCAGAAAATAAAGTGGTTCTTGTCCTGATTCTGCAGCTGATTTATTGTGTAAACATAGACAAATCTTTCATTGTAGCTGTTGCAGTTTCATATACACCCTCTCTTTTCCCTCCTAGATACGTCTCCTTTTGTCAGTTATTTGTGTGAACTAAATATCAGCCAGTGAGGCAAAAGCTGGCAATATCTTCTTCCAGCAGTCTGAGGCAGACTTAAAATATTAATGCATTTTATAATGTACTTATTTTTCGTAACTGTCAGTCGTTGCTACTAAGACAGGGAATTCCTTATAAATATTGAATGCTGCTGCAAAGTCTGCAAATAAAATTCTAGAAATGGTTCTCTCGAGCTCCCACATGACAGAAAAACTGCTGAAAATCTTGCTAATTTTAGTAAACTATGTGGAAATCCAAGTTGCGTAACAGTTTCTGGGATTTTCTAACGAGCAGCGATGGTTACAGTGGTAGGTTTGAAATTCAAGTGCATGCAGATCCCTCATTGGACACAGACACTTTGAGGATGAATGCAATGATTTGTTTTGCTCTCTAAGACTCCTTTGAAGGTGTGGATGCATCTCATAAATTGCCTTGAAGGTCTATTTTGTATAAATGAATAAAACTTAATTGCAGAGGAGATCCAGTGCCCAGCCCAAGGGCTGGAATCGTGACGAAGCAGAAAATTCCCCTGTAGAGCATTTGCAGCCTGTGCAGGGGAAAGAGAGGGCAGCCAGGAACACTGTGCCAGGTGTGGCCAGCAGCCACTTTGGGCTCCTGTTGTGGCAGCAGGAATTCACATTTGGGTTCTTGTGTGGACCCTCCCACCACCCTTCTCCCACCTAAAGGATCCCAGGGCAAAGCTGTACTGGGAGAAAGGGGCGTGAGACCAGCTGCAAGGGCCATGCTGCTTTTAATTCCTGAGTATCAAAGCCTGTCATTTACACAAATTGCTGCTGCAGGGCCTCTCATTGCTGCTTGTGCTCCATGGATTGTGCTTTCTGCTCAGTGACCACAGGATGTGCTGGGAGAGGCTGGTTATGGGGCCCTGATTCATGTCCAGGGCATCCTGGGCTCTCTGTTCCCTCTCCATGGCATCTTTGGTTCCCCTGATCCCTCTCCAGGGCATCTTTGGTTCCCCTGGTCCATGTCCAAGGCATCCTTGCTTCACAGGTGACACAAGCCAGGCCTGGAAGGGAGCACACAGGGCTTTGGCTGAGCTGCTTCCAGTGCCCAAAGGCAACATTCAGTTTGACACTCTCATGCAGAGATATTTGTGGACTCTCTCAGAATCAACTAAATTCCCTGGAAGGTTCCTTACAGACAAATGAAGGAATTGCTGGCTCTACCACCTGTCTCTCTCCTGCCACTGCTGGGAAAGCCACAAGCTGGAGGTGAGATCCGTTTTCAGTTAAGGGGTTAATTACTGGCTGATTTGAGAACTGGACTGTACCTTCCTGGTTACACCCCAGATCCACCCGTCCCACCCCGCTCTGCAGAGGGAAGGCCGAGTGTTTTAGGAAGGAGTTAATATAACAAGATTCCCACCTGAAAGAGCCCAGGCGTTTGCTTTTGTCAGAAACCTTCTTGAATTCTGACAGCCTAACAAGGAAATTGTCTTCCTAAATTTGCCATCATCAGCGTGTGCTCTGACTGGTGTATTTTGTATTACTGAGCCTGCAGGCAGGCAGAAGCCAAGCTCTGGTGCCGTGGTTTATTCACAGAGGAGCTGTCACACAGGAGCTGTCACACGAGTCCCAGTTCACACTGCCCCTCCCAGGGATTCCTCACCCTGCAGTTACCGTGGGAGTTCAGTCTCTGGGTGCCCTTCAGCCTTAGGTGCTGCACCTGCAAAGCAAGAGCTTAATTAGTGTTAATTACCACAGCAGCTCACTCAGAGCAGGACTAATCCGCCCGCAGGCAATCCTGATGTTAAAAGATCCAAGGGCTAGGGATGTGCCGACTGGGGGAATCGGTGGCCGGACCCAGCCCGGTGCAGCTGGGAGAGGAGGGCATTATTATTATTATTATTATTATTATGGGATCCTCATTATCACATCAAAGCACATCCACATCCACTCTGGCTCCTCCACAGCGCCTCGCGGAGCAGGGGAGCTCACTGAGGAAACTTCCCCTCGCCTGCCTCTGCGCCTGCTTCCCAAATTTCAATTTGATTTTGGGGGCTGGATAAGCCCCAAACACAAAAGGAAGTCGAGACAGAGTGGGTGACTGTCACGTCAGGATTCTCAGAGCCTCGGCTCCCACTCAGGCGGGTACCAGGGGAGGCTGGAGGCAGATGAGCAATCCTAGGAGCTGTTCCCATCACTGGCTCTTACAACTCTGTTTTCTTCTCGTGGGGTGGTCGGTTCATGGCTGACAAACGGGAAGAGACATCTCTCATTCCAGAGATCAAATTGCACAACAAATTAAAACGCTCCCTGGAGGCAGCGCTGCTCCCTCTCCTCTGAAAGCCAAAGCCTGCCGTGACTGCAGAGCAGGTACCCTCTGTCATCGGGGCTCACTGTCCCTTTGGGTGACGTGTGTCAGGGCCAGTCTGGGCTCAGAAGGGACGGCGGCTCATCTACATCCCGTGGTATCTCAGGGAAATGCAGGTAACTCCCTATTTGGTCCCTGACAGATCAAAAATGGGGCTGCCCTGCTGTGTTCTACGGGAACCTGCAAAAAAACTTCATTTTAGGCAAGCATTTGATATAGGTAACATCCTCAGAGAGCAATTTAGTTGTACCAGAATGAGATTAGAGCTTGTTCTTCCACATCTTGTTGTTCTGCTTGCAGTTCCAGGAGTGGAGCATTCCACAGTTGCCATAAATCCCCCCTGTAAATAGCCCTGGATGTCCTTTGAACACCACAGCTGTTAGACCTTATGAGCACCCCTAGGAAAATCAAGATGTTGCAGTGATGTGAAATCTGTACCTGCGTGCTCCTGGAATGGGATCATTGATCCCATTCCAGCACAAGGTTTAATTTGGCTGCCTCCTGCTGCTGTCTCTGTGCATCAGCTGGGAAGGAAGGAGCGGGGCTGCTCAGACTCAGACCAGCGCATCCTGAATGCCACTGCCTGAGGTGAATCCCTTCCTGAACAGGAAATCAATCCCTCTGGATTTCCATGTTTCCATCCCAGCCCAAAAATATCCAAACTGTGCTGCCATTTGGTGTTAAATCAGCCCTTCTGCAGCCCGCTGATCTCTGCGGGTCTGGAACATATTTCAAACCTGTGAAGCCATTGACAACTTTTTCACCACCTCAGCAGGGGCACAGTGATGTCACTGGTGTTGGTTTGCAGCTGACAAACTGCTCTTGGGTCTGGCTGGTCTTTAATCAGTACAAATTGGGAGATATCTGTTGAAATAATACGCGAAAACAAAGCAGAGTTTGCAGTGTAGGGACAAGGTAGAAAAAGCAGGGACTCACGTGGACCAGGGAGGTGCTTTCTGCCTGGTAATTAAAGAAATGCTCCTGAAAGGCCTTTAGGGCTGATTGAAGTGGTGCCTCTCAAGAGCCCTGTTTTGTGTGGCCTCTGCTGTGCCTGGTGACGTGGTTGGTGCTCCAGCCCCTGCGGCAGACACAGAAAGGCACTTCCAGCGGGTGCTGGGCAGATCCGGGGTCAGGAATTCTGCTTTGTCTGGGCAGAGGGGTGGGCACAGTGCTGTGTGACCCCACAAGGCAGGGAAGGGTCTCAATCATCCACCTGCTCATGAACAAACACCATTAGGGGACAGGCCTCTTTTATCAGCTGGAGAATACAGGTGGAATGTTGGGGAAACTGGGATTTCTGCAGCCTCAGGGGCTGGACGGGGCTGTGAACATCCAGACCCCCGTTTAACCCCTGGCGTGACCCCGCCTGTGTGGTGGTTTTGGGGCTGGTTTGGAGGGATGGCCGCGGTGCCGGCAGATGGCAGTGCCTATCAGAATTCCACTGTCGGGAGAGCAGAATTCCAGTGTCGGGGGCCCCGGGGATGTGCCCAAGCCGGGAAAGGTGTCAGTGACACGGCTTGGGCACAGAGACACTCGTGGGGCCGGGCAGACACCCCCACCCCAGCAGGGACCCTCTCGAGCCCACCCCGCTCCCCGGGACCCATCCCCACCTTCCCAGGGCGGGCACACGGGATAAGCCCGTGGGATGTGGCAGGGAGGCTCCCCCAGCCTTGGCCAGGACACAGCAGCCTTGCAAAGACTGCTCCTCCAGGGCTGCTGGCTGGGCAGCACAGAGATTCCTTCTACGTTTCCTAGCACAAAAATTAATTCCAAATCTTATTAACAGAGATGAGATGAAGGAGGAAGCAGAGCTGATGCCATTCTGAAGGTGGCACTGTCCTTAGTGCTGGGGAAGCAGCATCCAGGGACCTGCTCTGAAATACAACACTGAGATTTAGGAGGGCTGACTCTCCCACTGGATGAATTTACTCTTTAGTGCTTTTTAAGTAAATTTGAATGTTCATTAAAAATACTCAAACTGTGACTGTGCTCCCCAAAGAGCACTTTTACAAGGTTATCACAGATATACCCCAAAAGGAAAAAGTAATTCCACTGAAAAGACATTCCTGGCAGTTATGAGCAGGCAGAAGATCTGATGGAATTTCCCAGGATTTGATCAACAGTTCATTACCATGGCTTTTGCTTTCATTGCCGGTGGTTTCTCTGCTGATTGGAATTCAGTCCTGAGCTGTTGCAGCCTTGCTGGGCCACCCTGAGCTGCTGCTTGGGAAACAGGAGCCAGGCTGGCTGGGCTGAGCTCTCTGCCCACGCTGTGCTGGACTGGCAAATATGAACTAGCATGTTGAAAAGCAAAATTACATCTGCGAAACTGATTTTTGACGGCTGAAATCCTTGGTCTGGCTCCAGATTCCTGACCCATCTGGACAGATTCGACATCCACATCCAGAGCAGAGAACAAGAGCACTGATAAAAGAAGTGTGTGTATAGAGATGGACTTTCTTCTCCCAGTCCCTGAGCAGTACGACTATTAATAATATTCAAACCTGTGGTTATTTCCCTTTCTTCAGCATGTCTGGCTTTGATTTTTCCAGTCTAGCCTCCATAATAAGGTGTTGTGTAGCCTAGATTTAAGCTGGTTAAGAATCACGTTTTCTGATCTATAAGAAGTTCCATTAGTTCCCTTTTTTTCCCTGTTCAACAACAACAACAACAACAACAAAAAACAACCAATAGGAATGCAAATAATAAATTGAAAAATGTCTATATAGGAAATAAAAATATTATTCCAATGCCGATGTATTTCATTAGTGTTAGTGTAACTTCTAAAGAAGAAAAAAATGAAAATCATTCAGCAGAACAAAAAATAGCTTATATATTCCAGCAATACCTGCACATTATTGCACAGTGCTTTGGTTTGGGTAAGTTCTCTTTTCCCGACCAGACAAATCTTCTGTGAAAGCCTTTCCGATGTGTGTGCTCCTGGAATAGGGAATTACGGAGGACGGGGGACAGGACTGCGGGAACAGGGCAACAAAGCCTGGGGATAACCTGCAGTCACCAGGCAGATCTGCCTCAGATGTGCAGCTGGCCTGACATTTGCTTTTCAGAAAAGGAAATATTTCACTAAGCTGAAGAGACAGTTTGGTATTATCAGTTACCAAAAAAAAAAAAAAAAAAAAAAAAAAAAGAGAAAGACAAAAAAAGAAAGACAAAAAAAGAAAGCGAAGGACAAAAAAATACGGCAAAACACTGAAGAGCTTTGAGAGCACTCCCGGGGACTGGCTGGATCCCAGGCAAACCCCACAACTCCGTCAGCAAACAGCTCGGCAGAGCTGATGGGTGACAGGCAAGGGAAACGTGCCAGGGGAGTCTGCTCTCCCCCTTCTCCCCACTTTCCTCACAGTCCCCGCTCCAGCCCGGCGGAGTTTCCACGGTGCCGGTGACGATTTTCACACGTGTGAGACGCGCGGCTTCCGCGCTCTCCCTTCCTCCTGGTTTTTAGGAAGTGCTCTCTGTCGGTGCGGTTCTGACAGCCCACACCCCCGAGGGATGCCAGCCCGGCCCGCACTCCGGGAAAGGCGATCCCGGGAGGAGCAGGGAGCGCTCAGCGCCGGGGGAGCCGCCGGGAGCTGCCCCAGAGCCCCTCGCTGGCCGCGCCCGCTGAGCTCGGAGGTCTCGCCGGAGCTCAGAGCTCCTGCGATCCCGAGCTCCAAGGCAGGGACTCGCCTCTCCCCCTGCCCAGCCTCCCACCCACCCCCCCCGGCCGCGCCCCAACCCCTCCCCCGCCCCCCCGCCCTGCGCTCATTGAGAACAGATAAGGCGCCGTCACACGCAGCCTCCGCGCCCTCCCTCTGCCCCAGCCCTTCAAAAGCCCGGGACCACCACGGATCCCTCGCAACGGGAGAGGGCAGGAGCAGGGAAAGGCGAAAGTGGCACCGCAGCGGCGGAGGGTGAGGGCTGGGAGCGGAGCAGGGAAATCGGGGATAACCAGGGACAGGGGCGTGGGCATCCTCGGTGCCACATCAATGTTTGCTGCGAACGGGCAGCGGGAAGGAGGCAGGAGGCAGCCCGGGGCTCCGAGGACGATCCCGGCTCCCTGGTGATGGCATGGACCGGCCGCTGCCCCCGCAGCCTCCCCCAGCCCCGCTCCTGCCCCCGGAGCCCAGGCGCGACACTGATGCGGAGCCGCTCGTAGCAAGTAAGTTACCGATTCCTTTGTTATTCCAGGTCACCCCCGATCTTCTCCGGCTAAGGATCAGGATCAGGAGCTCAGCAGCACAAACGCGGAGCTGTTGGGCCAGCGGGATGCCGGGCTCGGGTGCCCAAAGCTGCCCAGGGGTGAGCTGTGGTCGTGCTCCTGCCTAACTCACAATGCCAGGGAACTCTTCGGGAAGGCAGGGATTGGATGCTGATCCTGGGCAAAAGCACTGCCAGATCTAAAGGTGTGATGCAGGAAAAGACATTGAAAAACAGGAATTGCTCAGATAGAGGATTAGTGGAGATCACTGGAATGAAAAGGGCACCAGGAGACTGATCAGTGCGCAGCCTTGAATTGTGTGGAGTGACTCCATAATCCTTATCTGGAGTCCAAGATTAAATTCCTTCATAATCAGGATACTTGCCAGTCAGCTTGGAGTTACAGAGCCCTGGCAGGGCAGTCTCCAGATGAGGAAGTGGCACATTCAGCCCTTGCAGGGGACAAGGAATGCAGTGCACTGGGAATCCCTCGGAGGTTATGGCTCTGGGAGGTAAAAGCATCACTGATTTTTTTACCAATGTCCTGTTGCATCACTCAGAAAGGGGCCTGGGGTTCTCTTTGTGCCAGAACACGGTGGTTGGGAGCACCAGGTTAACTTTTACACAGCATCTCTTCCTTGGCTTTGAACTGGAAGTTTCAGGAACCGGCTGAGAATTGGCAGAAACTGGCCCTGTCCCAAAAAACTTACCTCTGGCTTTTGGAGATTCTGTTATCAAGCAGCTCCTTCCTCCTGCACCCTTTTACTTTAAAGCAGAGCGTGGATTTGTTGAAGAGAGGCTTGGGGGAGAAACCAAACTGGCTTTTCTCAGTTCTCTGACCAGTCCAAGCCACCAGGATCTCCCCAAGAAGGTGGGGAGTGTGAGGGGCAATGTTTGTGCTGGGGGGGTTATTTCACTTCTGGGGTTCTGTTCTTTGCCTCACACTATTCCTACCCTAGAGATGAAGGATCAGGATCATTTTTTATTCCCATGGCAGAATATTTTCCATCTCTGGAAAGTTCCAGCCCAATTACTTGCTTAAAAAAAAGAAAAAAAAAAGAAAAAAGGCAAGCAGAGCATTGGAGTAATATTCTAAGGCAAATCTCCAGACTCCACTGTTTAAGCCACCTACTTTCTGTTGGGTTTGAGATAAGGAGAGGTACTTTGATACTTGGGGTGAACACTGGCCCTTGCCCAGCAGCTTGGTACGAGGTCGGTTTGTCCCTCTGTGACTCCTGTCCCCTTTCTGCAGGGGTTTCAAGCACTGTTGAAGGCCTTGGGGCAAAAAGAGCCTATACTGGTCAATCCATCTGTGAACTCTTTGGGTGCAAGGTACTGCAGAAGTGTGAAGTGGTTCAACAGCTTTATTGTATTTTTTTTTAAAGCAGCTGCAGATTACAGAGTGATTCTCTGTTGCTTCGATGGTGAATTCCTAAACAATGGAAAAAGGGAACATTGCTGCTCCTGGGACAGGATTTTCTCCTAGAACCGAGATTCCGCTTTTCCAACATTCAGTGTTTGCTGTTCAGTGTAAACAGCCAAGAGCAGGAGAAACAGGAGTGTCTGATCAGGACGAAGGTGTCCCTTTGTTCAGCTGTGTTGGTTGAAAGACGATGGTCAGAATTTCAATGACACCATAAAGTGTCCCTAAAAGTAGAGTTGGGGTGAGAGGCCAGGGACAGAGAGGCTGCAGAGCGCCTCAGGCAGAGGCACTTCCTTGGAGGTTGAAGGATCAAATTGGTTTATTTCCAGACTTTATTTGTTGTTGGTTGAGAAAATATCATTTGACTGTTTCAAATCAAGGAAAGCACCTCAGAGCACCATATGGTGGTTGCATCCTTTGCACACTCTCAAGGTCTTTAATACAGTGATGTACAAGAGAATTGCCTGGGAGTTCCATGGATTAAATCCTCCCATCCTTCCTGTGCAGTGGAACTGTGCCATAGGAGAACTCCATATTCTCCAGTCCTTGTGCTCTCACAAGTTGTAAAAGCCTGAACGATGCCTCAAAAAGCATTTTCTAGTTTTCATCTTCTTATTTTTCTGTTAAAAAAACCCACCCAGTCTCTCTCCTCATCACACTTTAGTTTCTCCACTCTTTTCTGTATAGTTACGGAGTCATTATCTTTAATGCAGCTGTGAACTTGTGTCATGTGTGGGGGTTTTTTTACTTCAATCCATAGTTGAGGGAAAAAATGTATTTGAAATCTGTTAGAGAGAACAGAAACTGCCTTCTTTGGCTTTGGAAATAATCTTGCTGGGTTATTCATGTGATGGATCAGGCTGTGGAGGCTTTGCAGAGCGATCTTCAGACACACCTGAAGCAGACAGGGACTGCATTCCCTGCTGCTGGAGTGGGGGAAGGAGGAAAGAGTTCTGCCGCGATTCCAAGAGCTCATTTAGGATTTTGGAACAGCTAAATTTAATTTTTGCTCTGCCACAGACTCCCAATTGAGTGTAGAAGAACTAAGTGTCTCTGCGAGTGACTCCCCCATTCTGAAATATGGGAAAAGAGCCCTTCCTTGCTCCAGGCATCTTGGAAAATACATAAATAAAATTTTACAGCACATGATATCTGTGTTGAGTGCTGTGAAACACTTGGACACTGGGAGTGGGAGAGTCTCGTTCCTCCCTCACCACTGACAGAGGAATGGCCCCAGGATATCAGAGGAGAAGGATGGATTGGGAGGTAACCGGCAGGTAAAAGGAAAGTGCAAATGTCCAGAAACCCTTCCGTGGGGTCAGATTGGCTCCCTGGTCAGGACGTTTTCTTTGGAAAGACCGAGCACCTTCTGTTGGGGTATTCTGAGCCAGGGGCACACTGGACACACAGGAGCTGTCACAGCCCAGCTCTGTGACAAGCACAAAGCCACTCTGCCCCTTTAGCTGAACCAGCCACCCATCTCTGTGACCTGGTGTCAGGGTGAGGTCTCCTCCAGCCCCAGAGGAATCTGCTGTCACCTCCTGAGTGCCAGGAAAGCGGGGCTGAGACTTATCAAAAGCTTACAGAGGAGATGAGAGGCACCTTCCCACCTCAGTGCTGAGGGAGGTGACACTTGGAGAGGCAATTACTGGGGCCAGGGAGCTTTTGAGCCACATTAGTTCATGAAGGGCCGCAGGTCTCCCATCTTGTGCAGTGTCTTTGAATCTTTTTCCCTGGCTTTCAAGAGCACAACTCTCCTGCAACCTTCCCTCCACCTGTGGATCCCCAAGCACGTTCTAAATAGGCAGCCACCAAAAGCCCAAACTTCTCTATACAAAGTCAGAAGGATGGAATATCCCAAGGATTACCCCAAATCCACCTGCCTGCCCTCACCTTGTCTGCACAGGTATGTGTGGAAAGTATGGTGATATTGACTGCTCACAGGCAGTGAATAAAAGGATGGAGGAAAGATGCCTTTTCCAGGGAAATCAAGGCCCCACTTAAGTCAGAGCCTATCTCAAGTAATTTTTCTTCAGATTGTCAAAGGCCATCTTCTCCTGAGATTTCTCCTTCCTCCATCTTTCCTTGAGCACTCAGTGTCCAGCAGGCAGTGCTTTTATTCTCTTCGGGTGCTGCTGCTTTAATTTCCTTTATTCCTACACCAACTTCCCTATGATGCTCCTGTTTGACAATTAAGAATTTCATTCCCTTGCAGCACTGTAACCTAAAGCAGAATAACGTGGCCCAGAGGAACTGGGCGCACTAACCTGGTTTATGTGGTGTGAGCCAACGGGCAGCAAAAGAACCAGGTCAGGTTTTTCAGTAATCTCTGTTCAGTATTATTGGTTGTTTGTTGAGTAGTACAGGACTCATTGCCTGGAAAAAAAAAAAAAAAGAAGACAGGGTTAAGTAAAAAAAAATACTCTTCTGGGAAGATGTGGGAGGTTTGCTAAAGAACAGTTGCTCAGTTATTCTCCTAATGTGAGAAAACAGGCATCAGGTTTAAAAGAAACAGAAAGAAGTCTGCTTTTATACAAACTTGATGACAAATTAACGTCTTCAAACTCCACTCGCTTGCCAGTTTAGTCCTTTCCAGCATCAAATCCCACCCCCATGGAAATGTGTGTGTTTACTGCAGCCAGATCAGCAACTGTTTAAATGGAAAAAGCCCCCTGGTCAGCAGAGAAAGAAGTTTCTTCAGGTGTTTTACGGTTTAGCCTTCTGTGATGTCTCTGGCAAATTGCTGGAGCTGCCAGGAGCACATCAGCTCAGTCAGAGGGGCTGGGAGCTGCTCTGCCAAATGCTGCCTCCTGGAGATTCTCACCTAACCCAGCCTGACTCTTGTGCAGCAAATCCCGGCCCCTAAATGTCACCGCCTGCCCCGAGTGTGCCATCTAGGCAGAGCTGAACATCAGCAGGGCTGATAAAAACCTCTCTGCAAGGCTGATAATGCACTGACTCACAGCTCCTCATGCAGTAGCCCGTCCTAAAGGAAGGCAGCTTTGTACAGAAGTGACATTTTTATTATCCTGGCCTCGTTTAACCAAAGATGGTAAATGCCAAAGAAACAGAACGGTGCCTGTAAGAGGCAATTTCACCTCATGGCTCTCTGTGCTGGAGGGAGCAGGGATTTATGGACTGGAGCCGAAATCTCTGGGAGATGCAGGAGCAGATTTACCACACTGTGGCAGAGGTGTTTATGCCTGGCAGCAGTGGCTGTGCACTGCACACTGAAGAGTTAACCAGTCCCTTACACAGTTCCACTGCTCCTTTCAGAGCACCTTGTCATTTGAGCTGAAGTTCCCCAGGGCAGTTAAAATCATAAAGGAATGACAGTAAATTTCCTAGAAGATTCTTGTGCCTGGGATCCCACAGACCATTCACATCCATATCACAGATTTTACTGATGAAGAATTAAGGCAGAAGGAAGAGCAGTGATTTGCTCAGAATTAGAGAACCCTGGAATCATTTGGAGCAGAAAGCTGGATAGTGTGCAGCCATCCAAAGCTGTGCTCAAACTGCTCACCAGGAGCATTCTGTTTAAAGACTCCAAAGAAAAAATTCATATGCTTAATAATTTTCAATAGGCACAGACTGAAGTTATGCTTATACTACGATGGGAGAGTTAAAGATGAAGTAACAGTAGAAATTGCAATGTCACTGAAGTTGTCAGCGAGCTTCTTATCCAGCAGAAAATTTTCTGCTTTACTGGATCACTTGGAAAGGTGTTCCTGAAGGTTTGCAGAGATGTTTCAGCTGAGCTGTTGTTGGAGTTCAGTAGCACCACCAGAGATGCTGCCAGTCCTGTGACTGTTTTATTTTAAAAGGTTCCCCTGTACATTCATTAATGGCCAGTTCCTCAAACCTGCTCTGCCAGTGATCTTTCCAGGGATTTGGGGCTTTCAATTGCTTTTCCTCTGTTCTATTCTTTGTAATAAGTTTTAAGATCCTTTTGGTCTCTTTAGTGGGAAACTAGAACATCAAACTTTCTACTCTAGATTGAAGTCTGGAAATGGATTGTTCCGTGGTGCCAGTGAGAGCTTCAAATTCACATTTATAGCAAAAATATGTTTAAAACAAGTATTTTAAAATTGAAAATATGCAACACTTGCCTGGTTTTACCTTTATTTGATGACAAGCTTTGGAGTAGTAGTGGAGTAATTTTTGATTAATCAATCAGTGCAAACATACATCAAGAATATTATTTGTAAGAAGGAAGTGAGGAGGTTCTTCACTACCTGATTCCCAGTGGATAGGAGATTTCTTTCCCTATTAAAGAGGGGGAAGAATGTGTGATTGTTCTGCCGTGTGCTTTCACATGTTGGGAGTGAGAGTCAAGCTGTGCCCTCGTCATTTTCCAGCACCTTGCAGCATTTTGCCCACGTGTAAGGAGACAAGCTGGGCCCGTGGGTCAGGAGGTTTCCACTGCAGCAGGCAGTGAAGGGCACTGAGGATGTCTGAACACACCCCTGCCAGCTCCCAGGGGGGACAGAAACAGAGCAGGGGGGGCTGTTCTATCACAGTCCTGGCTGCTTCCACTGGAGGAAGGGCAGCACCAGGATTATCTACCCCGTGTCCAGAGCGGGTGGCAAACCCGATCCCTCCTGAATTCCCATCCCGGCACCACGGATGCCCATCCTGTGCCCCTTGCCGAGGCTGCAGGGGCTCAGCTCTGCCCCGGCCCTGCCAAGCAGGAGGCTGTGGCAGCAGGAGCAGCGCTGGGCTGAGCTGGGCACAGATGGTTGGGCTCCCTGCGGAGCAGAGCCAGCGGGGCTGGTTCCAGCAACAGGCTCCGGCTGCTTCGTTGGAGCAGTGATTGATGGTGACTTAGACAAGGGCCACGAGGAATTCTCTGCCATTAACCAGACTTGGCTGCAGCCGAATGGAAGTGAAAATTTGTTGCTTCGTTTATTCATTCTGCCTCTGCTTCCTTCCCGCCCACCCTTTGTGCTTTTTAATACCGAAAAGATGAAGCTACTTTGCTCAGACTTAAAAATTGTCTCTCCCAAGATACTCTTAATTGTATCTCTACACCTTTTCTCATTCACAGGCGCATAAGAAGATTAAAGATAGAGGGAGCAGTAATAGATTTAGTTAGGTTTTAATAGGATTTGCAGAGGACAATGCAGGGAATGAACGCCATAGAAAATATTGCTGCTCTATCTTTGATATCCCTAAGGTTCCTCAGGTAGTCTTTGACAGAGATTTCGTCTGTGCCCTCCATCCAGAGTCAAGACTCTCATTTTTTAAAGGAGTACCTAATCATCTCAGTAAACAGAATGTTAGATTATAACTGGCAGAAAGCATTGCAGCCTTCATCTTGTGTTATTTATTTGTATCCTGGTAAGCATAATGCTGAATGTCGACAGAGGGATTTCTAATAGCTCTCTGATGCATTCCTAAGAGTGCCCGGTGATTTTGTCTAATGTCAGGTGGAGCAAAGGGGTAAGCTTTGACAGATCTCATTAACAGCAGGTCTGGATTCATCACACCCTCACACGTGGGATTCAAGATGCTCAGTTAAATGTTTCTTTCATGTTTGAAGCCCAGGCTCACAAGTAAGCTTCGAGAAGGTGATTCAGCACTCCTGAAATCTGAATTATCCCAGGAGATGCCTTTCTCTGCTGACTGCAAGGGAAGCCTTCATGCATAATTTAGACTCATGTGAGATTTAGGTAGACAGTGGTGCTCAGCGTTTTCTCTTAATTTCTGAGGTTTCTCTTGATATGCACCCAAAACCTGAGGCATGAAAAAAGTCCAGTCTCTCCTGAAAAGATGTTGATGTAACTTTACTTTTTTCCAAGTTGTGATCTCAAGCAAATTTGGTGTGTAAAAAAATCTAAGGACAAACAGAAAACTGTAAAATGTTCCAAGGTTTAACTATTCCATGCTCCCACAGTGTGCCCATCACTCCAGCAGTGGCTGATGTTTGAAGGGCCTGTGTGTTATAAATCAGTCTTTAATTCCAGGTCACTGCAGGGCTGTGTTTAACAAGTGGCTGTTGTGGGAGAAGTGTGAACCCTCCAGAAACAATGTCCTGATGGACCAGACACTGAAACAAAATGGTTTTTTTTGTCTCCTTTCCTTCTGTCTGAAACAGTCTTTCCTTGTTGTGCAGCCCAGCCATGGCTGGAGACTCTCGGATCTTCATGAACCAGGACATGGACATCGGGGTCACATCCCAGGAGCCCAAGAAGATCCCCAAGCAGGCTCGGGATGACGTCCCCATCGCCACGGACAGGACCCGGCTCATTTCTGCCGAGGGCAAGAAGCCACGGCAGCGGTACATGGAGAAGAGTGGGAAGTGCAACGTGCACCACGGGAACGTCCAGGAGACCTACCGGTATCTCAGCGACCTCTTCACCACCCTGGTGGACCTCAAGTGGCGCTTTAACCTGCTGGTCTTCACCATGGTCTACACCATCACCTGGCTGTTCTTTGGGTTCATCTGGTGGCTCATCGCCTACATCCGGGGAGACCTGGACCACCTGGAAGATGAGAACTGGATCCCCTGCGTTGAAAACCTCAGCGGATTTGTGTCGGCGTTCCTGTTTTCCATCGAGACCGAGACCACCATCGGCTACGGCCACAGGGTCATCACAGAGAAGTGTCCCGAGGGCATCGTGCTGCTCCTGGTCCAGGCCATCCTGGGCTCCATCGTCAACGCCTTCATGGTGGGATGCATGTTTGTCAAGATCAGCCAACCAAAGAAGAGGGCGGAGACCCTCATGTTCTCCAACAACGCCGTCATTTCCATGAGGGATGAGAAGCTCTGCCTCATGTTCCGGGTCGGGGACCTCCGTAATTCCCACATTGTCGAGGCTTCCATTCGAGCCAAACTGATAAAGTCCAAACAGACCAAAGAAGGAGAGTTTATTCCCCTGAACCAAACGGACATCAACGTGGGATTTGACACCGGTGACGACAGGCTGTTCCTGGTGTCCCCTCTCATCATCTCACATGAGATCAATGAGAAAAGCCCTTTCTGGGAGATGTCCCGCACCCAGCTGGAGAAGGAGGAGTTTGAGATTGTGGTCATCCTGGAAGGAATGGTGGAAGCCACAGGTAAGGATTTGTCAGCAATCAGTCACTGTTTTGAGGAGGAAAGGGGCACAATGAAGGGTAGTTTGGCATTAGGATTTCACTGTCCTTGTCACCTGGACTGGGAACACAGTTGGGTTGGTCTTTGGGTAGTGCCTGACTTGGGGGAGGTGTCTGGGATAACCAGTAGTGAAAAGTGGGGCCTTTAGCTCATGTTGTAGGGTTTCGCCCTCTTTTTTGTAGGGTTTCACCCTCTTTTATAAGTCTGAGATTGAGGTGAAGGGGTTAGTCCTGGAGTTGCCCATAATCACTTAGAACTGATCCAGGGGAGAAAAAAAGCAATGGATTAAAGGAATTAATGAAGTCTCTGGTGGTCCCATTTCCTGTGATCAAAATTCATGGTGCAAATGTTTCCCCATTTCTCCTCTGTATTAAAGATTGGCTGTAACTGTGCTATTTTAGGTACTGCTGTAGTGTTGATTTTAATGGGGGCTATGAAGTGCCCAAGTCTCACTGTATCCCATAAAGCAGCACGTGCTGAGGCTGAATGACTCACACGTGGTGCAGGACACACATTCCCAGAAGGCGCTCAAAGAGGAAAAATACAGAAACTGCTTTTGTGACTCTTGCAGCCCTGCAGCTGCTTAACAGCTCAGACAAAGCTGGGTAATGGGAGATTAGGAGATATCCTCAGCCCATTCCCAGTTTCCTCCTAGGGGTGTGCTTGTGGCAGGCGATGAAAGGGCTCTGAGTCCGTGTGTAGTGAATCTGGAGAGGTGGTGAGCCCTCAGCTGAGGGGAGGGATGGGCAGGGAGGCTCCTTCCCTCAGATATCTCAGGAGCTCAGCCTGGGGAGGCGGCTGCACCTGGCAGTGGCTCCGTGGGTCATTTCCACTTGCATGAATTCCTTTGTTGCAGGTTTGGGGCGGAGCTGCCAGCTCTTCCTGCTGCACTTGTGGCACAGCGAGTGTGTGCAAGCCTCTGAGATGCTCAGGTCCCTTCCAGGCAGGGTTTTCCAGCCTGGAGTGGGCAGAACGCCTTGATGGAATCAGGGTCTGCAGGGGGAAAGGGCAGCAGGCAGCTCTGAGGAGAAAACTGCTGGCTAAAGATGGACAAAGTCAGAGATACAAGAAAAGCTTCTATAAGCAGTTTTCCGCTTTGGTGTTTCAGGATTTTAGTTATGAGAGCAAGATTTTCCTGTGGGTGGTGGTTGGATTTTTTTTTTTTTTTTCCATCTCGATGAGGTTCTCTCTGAATCATTAGCAGGGGTTTTCATCTTGTTACAAGTTCTCAGTGGTGTCAGCACCCTGTCTCACAGATCCTGCCCCTTGCTGACTGTTAATGTTATTCCCTCCTGGAGATTAGCTCATTTAGTCTCCCAACAGCCAGCAGAGGAAAAATCTCTCAAATTCCTGTATCCCAAACCTTTGCTCCAAAGGCAACTGTCTAGAGATGTAATTCAGCGTTCCAGAGTCCCCCTTTGGGTGATCAGCAGTAGCTGACTTTCCCAAAGAGAGCTGATGGGAGGTGATGGATAAATTACATTCCACTGAGGCTGCAATATGTGCTGTGCAAGTGGAATTCACCTGGCATTTCCAGGGAAATGTTCTTCCCCATCAGAGCATTGTAGAGATGTGGCAAAGGAAGGGGTGGGTGGAAAAGACTATCAAAGGCAAGGATTTGTAACAGTGACTTATTCTGCAGCCTAAATGTTTATTAGAGGCTGGAGCCTCCTAATCTGAGCATGGAATGCAGCTCCTTGTTTGTCCAAAGCCTCTTTCCTCGTCACACAGTGACACTATAAATGCTTTGAGCCCCTGCTGCTCTGCCTTCCTCGCAGGAAGGTTCAGCCTCTGCTGGGGATGTGTGAGAGGAAGTCATTATCAATAACAACCTCAGAATTAAAAGCATGGCATAGGGATAATATTGCCTTACAAATGGGCTCCTCTCCCAGAGGGATTGCACAGGCCAGGCTGTAATGATATTAAGGAGCATACATCTGTGGAAATGAATTATCCTGGGCTCAGAAGGCAGCCTGGGAAGTCCCACTCTGGAGCTGGAGGAGGCCCTTGGCACTCAGAACTCAAAGCTGAGTGGGCCTTGGATGATTCTAGGATCCGATTTGGAGGCTGGGATGGGTCCTGAGGGACCTGTGGCAGCCAGGGGGCTGGGATATTTTGTCACAAGAAGAGTGGCTTGCAGAGACACTGTGTTTGTGCTTTCCTGTTTTGTCCTCACACTTGGGAACATTGATAAAGCCTTTTGAGGTTGTTAATCCCTCCCTCCACACCTTAAAATCTGCTCCAAGCGAATTCTTTAGGTCCTTCCCAGCCCATGGCACTGCGCAAGCCCCATCTGCTCTCAGGAGTGTGATATTTACTCCCAGCAGGACCTCTGTTACATCCTGACACTGTCGGGTCCAGGGCAGAGTAAAATACAACAGACATTCGTTCCCTTAGCAACCCCTGAGGAAATTAGGAATCCATCCCCAGAGTTCAGAGGTACCACTGGTCAGAATACACAGCTCTGTTTTCCATAAGGGGTTTGGAAAGCAGGTCAGAATGGTGATTGGCAACGTCAGTGATTACAGAAATTTAAGCATGACTAAAAGTGGGGCTATTTTTCATTAATAATTTGGGACAGCGACTTTATTGCTGTTTTCAGTAGCTTTAACCAGGCACACACGTATTACAAATGTAATGCATTGTCTCCTCTCAAACAAGCAGCTCTATTTACTGACATTTAAGTTTAATTCTGACCCAGTGCAAGGCAAAGATGGTAAATAGCTTCAAATGAAAAGTGTAGAGTAAATTCTGAGGAGTTCACACCCTTCAAGTCATTGGGGTTTTTTTACAAAGTGAAACACTGTGGCTTAAAACAACGATTTTGTGTTCAAGTTGCCCTGGCTTTTTAAAGGCCGGAGTAACAGCACACTGAAGAACAGCAGCTCACTGGCCAGCCTGAAATGCAGTGCGTTTATTTTGCTGGAAAAGACAACTAACATGGTGTTATTCTGTGGGAGCTCTGGGGCACCCAGGGCTGCTGCACGGAGTGACCACAGGGCCAGCACAGCACAAAGCCACATGTGGCCTCTCCCATCGATTTTTGGGATGAGCGGGGCACTGGGGCTCCACGAGCACATGGAAAAGGCCAAAGGGAGAGTGAGCTTCTAGGCAGTCCTGTTGTGCTCATTGCTGGGTGAAAGCAGCACTGTGAATACAGGATCAATACTGCTGACAAGTGTTCAGAACTCCCAGGGCTGCTCCGTGGGCATCTCATGGCAGCAGCATCATTCCCAGGGCTCCTGGGAACTGGGCACAGGGATTGCTTCAGGGAATTCATTATCTCTGCCTTATCAGAAAGGGACTCTTGTCAAGGTCAGCTACCCCAAACCTGCAATAAAAGGGAACAAAGCAAAGGTAGAAAACCTGTTTGCGCAGTGAATACAGTTTTGCTTTCCCTGCCTCTCAGCTTCCCAAAATCTCAGGGCCACCTTGGTGACAGGACAGCTCCTGGTTGCTGCTGGCCACAGCTCCTGCCCTTCCCCTCCTGATCCCAAACTGAACACAGGGCTCAAAAGCTGCTGGGACAGGGCAGAGCAGGGGAGGTCCAGCCTCTCCTCCCGTGTGGTGCAGAGTCAGTTGGGTTGTGATGAAGGATTTGGCTGATCCAATTAGGGAATATTAGCAAGTCCAGTTTTATTAAATACTGTTTTTCTCTGTAAGCCATCACTCCATGTGACACACTCTGCATATCCTACAAGATTTCCTGGCAGGTGATTTGAAGGGAGTTTCTTCTCTCCCAGCTTGAGCCTTCCTCTGCTGTTTGCTTCCAGTTATCCAAATCCTGCTTTTTCTGCCCTTATTCCCTGGGCACAGCGTCCAGCACTGCTGCTCTCTGGGCACTGACACAGCAGAGCTTGGTACTCCACTCCTGGTCCTCCCTGGTTTTCATTGCCTCTTTTTTCCCAGCACAATTAAATAAGGCACAAGAGACACTCCAGATGGCTGATTAGTCCAGTCACTAAATGAAGTTTTAATGAACTCTTATGTAAGTACAGGTATATATTTTTCTGGCTTAGAGTCAGTGTGATAAAAAGGGATTTAATGATTAGAAGTAATTAACCCATCCTGTCCCTATGGGAGTGTAGGCAAACAGCAGAGTTTTCACACCTCAATTTCTCCACCTTGGCAGAGCACAGAGTACAGTTTCCTGGCAGTAAATGTAGGACCAAAAGGAGTAGTCACAACAAAAGATATGCTGTCATTAATCATGATTTTCATGGGATGAGAAAGGAAGGGTGAAATTACTGAATGGAGTTTCTGGGCATTCATCATCTGGTTTGGGTTGTCTTGTGTTGTTTTGCATTTTGCATATAAATAAGCTTTCTGCAAGGAGGACCTCACAGAAGTGTTACAGAAACTGCCTAAAAAATTATAGGGGAGAGATATCTCAGGGAAGAGATGTCTGAGGTCACTGTACTCATGAGCTGGACTGTCCTCAGGAGGCAGAGGCTGCAGTGGTGTGTGAGGTGCCCCTGCAGTCACTGTAAAACCCCTTTGAGAGGGACCTGAAGTCACCTGGTGTGAGCTTGGCTCGGGCTGAGCCTGGTAGAAACATGGCAATTGAATCCAAAGTCTTTACATCATAAAGTCCTTTTATTATATTTTTCCCCAGTGCCTGGGAGCTTTTGCATGCCTGGAGAGCATTCAGATAAATTAAAATCCTATTACTCTCCTCTGGCATAAATATCAAAGTGAATCAAGCCCAGCCATGTCCTCTAAAGGAGACAAGCTCAAATAATTGGAGGATCACGCTCCTACCTTCTAATATTCTTTTTCAAGTCGGAGGAATATTGACTTTTTGGAGGTTACAGTGTTCCTTGGTCTAATTAACACAGAGGGACTAATAACTTTTATAACTTTCGGATGCTAATGCAAATTGAAAGACACATATTGCTTAATTACAGCAATAGAACTTAAATTTTTTTATACCTTCTCCTCGCCATCCCTAAACTCCCATCACTGCCACTGCACCCTCAAGGCCATCAGCTCCTGGGGTGTTCCCCAGCCTCAGAGCATCCAGGAGAAGGGGGAAAGTCACCCTGGACACAACAGAATGTGCAAACAAGGGCAGAGGAGGGAGATCACTGCCAGCAGTGCCCGTGTTGGAGGGGGCCGAGCAGATCTGGCCCAGCCCAGGCAGCCACATGACATTTCCCAGCAGATAATCACTGAGCTCCCTGGCATTTCAATGAGCACAGTTAATTTTAGCCTGATGAAAAATGTTTTCTTGACAGCCCCAGGGGCTGGGATATCTTTGCCCACTGAGGAGGTTGAGGCCATGGAGCAGTGCTGGAAGATTCACCTCTGCTCAGGATGGGATCCCGTCCCTGGGGAGATTTTGGGGTTGGCAGAGCACCCTCTGTGCTCTCCCATTAACCCTCCGGTGAGGTGACCTGGCTGGCATGGGATGTTTGCCAAAAATCAGCATCCCCCAGCAGCTGGAGAGAGCCTTTGGAGGTAAGCAAAGAGCTGCAGGTGCAGATTTGGGACGCTGAGGTGTGGCTTTAGCTGGGAAGCAGGAGCAGTGATCCCTCTGCCAGCACATGGAGCTCGGCCCCAGGGCAGGATCAGGGGGATCCCCTGTCCCTGCAGCCCCCGAGCAGCCCCAGCTCCTCCTGCTCTTTGTCAGCTCGCTCAGACATCCCCAGCTCTTTGATAACTGATGGTGACAGCAGGAAGGAGCTTTATTGGAGAGTTCCCTGGCACTTGTTTTACACCCCAGCGTTTCCTCTCTCTCAGATGTGATGAGACACCTGCTTAAATACACATCACAATCTATTCTGGATCTTTTCATCTGCTGGGAAGCAGAACAGAGCTGTTCAGGGAGGATCCCCGGCTGCCTTGAGCAGGAGCAGGCACAGCTCGGTTATTGATCTGTGGCTCCAACTCACAGACAAAAAATCCACTTCTTAGGATTCTGCTATAATGAAATTATCATTAAAACTCTGTGAAATGTTTATTGCACAACTTGAAACCAGAACACAGTGCCCTGGTCTCTGGCATCTATAAATCCTGCACCTGGTTCCAGCTTTATTGAAAACTTGATGCATCTACTTCTAACTTTGAACAAGTTTTATCTCTGGTTTCCTTTAAAATTGAGTTTTGTTTGCAACACAAAGCTGAGCTGCTGCATTAGGAGATGAGAAAGCTGCAACTAAAAGTTGATATCTGTAGATCTCTCGTATCATTCCATGTTTTCCATGAAGGACAGACTGCACACATTTGTAGTAAACACACTTTTTCATTTTTAAACCAGATTGTTTAGGGGAAAATGGAACTTCTAAAGGTCTTACAACCAGAAAATATGATAGAGTTGAAAAATATCTATCTGAGACTTCCAGTACATCTAATTGGACTGAAAGAAGGAAAATTATGATGTAGGGCATGTAGAAGATGGGATGGAGCAGCAATCCTATGAGGCTGAGACAAGTGGAATTGTTCAGAGGAGAAGGTTCCAAGGAGAGCACAGAGCCCCTTGCAGGGCCTAAAGGGGCTCCAGGAGAGCTGGAGAGGGACTGGGGACAAGGCATGGAGGGACAGGACACAGGAAATGGCTTCCAGTGCCAGAGGGCAGGGATGGATGGGATATTGGGCAGGAATTGTTCCCTGGGAGGGTGGGCAGGCCCTGGCACAGGGTGCCCAGAGCAGCTATGGCTGCCCCTGGATCCCTGGAAGTGTCCAAGGCCAGGCTGGACACTGGGGCTTGGAGCAACCTGGGATAGGGAAAGGTGTCAATGTTTACTGTCCCTTCCGACCCAAATCTTTCTGGTATTCCCTATTCTTTTGGCATGAAGTTTATTTAAATGAAACCCCAAAACCCACTTCTCTCTATCTGCACCATTTAAGCCAAAAACGTGTAGTTATATCTTCTTTAAGGAAAGGATTAACAGCCTTAATCAGGGCCATAACCAGGGCCAGGTTAATTCTGCAAGAAATTTGGAGAGTCTGGAATCTCTCTAGAGTCCCTGTGCTCCCCAAAGTGTCAGTGCTTCAGGGTTGCTTGAGTGATGTGGAAAAGCAGTAATGTCACAGCTGCTGTGGTACCCAGATCTGGATCTCTTTGCAGCCAGGAGTTGCACTTGGTGAGCCTTGTGGCTTCCTTCCAGCTCAGGATATTCTGAATTCTGATTCTATTTGATGGATGGGAGCATATGGCAAATTATTCCCTATAGCCAAGACACCCCACAGACTCAGATAAACAAGAATTCTGCAATTAAACAGGTGCTTTTTTCAGGGATACAAAGAGGCCTGAGTCTAGGGAATGGTGTGCCCCACTGCAAGGTGAAACTGGGATATTCCGAGCACGGAGGGCTCACGTTGTATTCCAGTAGCAAGTGGCTGCATCCATGTGCTCTTAATAAAAATAAGGTTTATTGTTTCCACACCTCTTCTGTCATCTTTTCGCAGTCACAGAGGCAATAATTAGCTAGGGACATTACAGATGCATTAATTAACCAGGCTGGAGAGCACAGGGCAGCCTGCAAAGCAGGCACTTAATGGAATTTGAAGCAGAGACAATGGTGTTGTTTACTGGGTGATGTGGGAGTTGCCAAGCAGTGTGTCCCCATGCAATTAAACACCACTGCACATGTGCTAAAAAGGACTATTTGAATGGGATTATGGAGCAATTACAAGTTGTCTTATTGTGCTGGCTCAGTGTCCCCCTGGGGTTACAGAAAGCAGCTCCTGCAGGAAGCTGGCAGCAGCAGTGTTTGGTTGCTGAAAGCTTTCCATTGTTCCTGCCCTAACTGAATACTTAGAGCAGGACGGGGACGGTGTCCCCCGAGCTCAGGTTCACTCAAGTCCTCCTCCAGGGAAAGAGCTTTTTCAGGCCCGGATTATAAGGCAGGAGTTCCCTTAGAGAGCTCCAGGACCCCACATTTCACAAAGACACCCCATCTTTGCCCTGGGGACTCCTTCATGGCACCTTGACGCCGCACTGGGAAAAAAAAACGGGGTAAGAATCAGCTGGCTCATTCCTGGGGCTGACCCTGGACCTGCAGGGTCTCTCTCCTGCTCTCCCTACTGGTTCTGGAGGAGGCACTGGGAGGCCTTTGGGAGTTCTGGAGCCAAAGCAGTGCTGTCCAAAGGGAACAGGACTGGTTTATTTTAGCCAGCTGTGGTTCCCAAACTCCTGGCAGGAGGCAGCACCAGGAAATGGCATTAGCCCTGCAGCCCTGAACTCCAACAGCAGGAATAATAAAATTAAATTAAAGCACTTGCCCAGGGAGGTCAGTGCATGATCAGTGCCTGCCACTGACACAGCTCCCCTGGGAAAACCTGTCCCAGGACTGGGAAATCAGCAGGACTCCTGGGGCTTCCAAGCAAAGGGGAGCTGGCCCAGGGCAGGAGCGCTGCCCCTCTTCACTCCGAGGGCTGGGGATGCACTTTGCAGTGCCACCAAAGGCAGGAGGGGCCTCGCCCTGTTCTTTAGCTCTAAAGCAAAAGCTGAGAGTTTCCTGAAAAGACACTGAACTTCCACAGAGCTTCTCCTTAGGGAAGCAACACTTGGGGTGATTTTTAATTCCGTGGCTGTGTTTTCCATGGCAGCCTCTGCACTTCCCGGTTCCTTCCAGCTCAGGAAGCAGGCACGCTGGAACATTGTGACTAACGCTGTACTTGTTGTTCCTGCCCAGAAGCAAACACTCCTGCAGATCTTCTTGAGGGGAAAAATTGGGTTTTCAGTCTGTACTTCAGAACTGCAGATGTCTCAGCACTGCATGTGTCACTGTCTTTTCCCCTTTCAAGGAACAAAATACTCCTGGCCTGGTAGCTTTAAACAAAGGAAAGCAGTAAGAGAGTTTCAGCTTTGCAGAGCACTTGCCTGTGTGGGTGTCTTTTAATGGTCTGTAGCAATTATGAGAACAAAATATTCCTCTTTTCACAAAGGTGGCTTTTTTTTTTTAAAGGAAAGGGGTTTTCTGATTGCTCTGAGATTTCAGTCAGCTCACAGAGTAAGAATATGGGATACGTTTTTCCCTGAAGCATCTGACACTGAGATTTCCCCCCCCTATGCATTACTTAAGATTTCTGTCTGTGTGCTCTGGGCTGCAGGAATTAGACTTGAAAGTATTGGCCAGCAATGGGATCAAGTGCAGGTTTTGCATGTATTCTGGTCAGGCCAATCTCTCATCCCCCATGAGAGAACAGTGGGAGGACTTCATGAGGTTAGCTTTTCACTGGAAAGTAATTCCAAAATCAAAACATAATTAAGAAAAAGAGATGACAAATGTTTGGAAGAGAAGTCAGCCTTGACATTGCAAGGTGATTCCAAGATGATTTGCTCCCAGGTGTGCTTATCCCTGCTCTGCAAAGCTTTCCTTTAAACTTTTTCAAAGTAAATAAATTCTGATCCATGGGGCTGAGAAGCGGCTTGACAAGTATCAGTTCCCTATAGCCACTGTTCATTCAGTCCACAATCCATCAACACAAGGGATTGAACCCTCCAAGGCAATTTAAGAGGCAGCTTGGTTGGGAACATCTCACCTTTCTGAACATCTGGGTGTGTGCAGCTGTGTGCACAGGGAATTGTGGCACTGCTGCACCGGGAATTGTGGCACCAATGCAGGGAATTGTGGCACTGCTGCACAGGG
>JAHLSL010000054.1:504942-541566 GCA_025920805.1 Petroica traversi | reverse complement strand
GGCTGTGTGTGTGTCAGCGGGGCTGTGTGTGTGTGTCAGTGTGGCTGTGTGTGTGTGTCAGTGTGGCTCTGTGTGTGTCATTGTGGCTGTGGGTGTGTGTCAGTGTGGCTGTGTGTGTGGGCAGGGTGTCAGTGCAGCTGTGTGTGTGTCAGTATGGCTGTGTGTGTGTCAGTGGGGCTGTGTGTGTGTCAGTGTAGCTCTGTGTGTGTCAGTGTGGCTGTGTGTGTGTGTTAGTGTGGCTCTGTGTGTGTCAGTGTGACTCTGTGTGTCACTATGGCTCTGTGTGTGTCAGCGTGGCTGTGTGTGTCAGTGTGGCTGTGTGTGTGTCAGCGTGGCTGTGTGTGTCAGTGTGGCTCTGTCGGTGGGCAGGGTGTCGGTGTGGCTCTGTGTGTGTGTCAGTGTGGCTGTGTCTGTCAGTGTGGCTGTGGGCAGGGTGTCAGTGTGTCTGTGTGTGTCAGCGTGTCTGTGTGTGTCAGTGTGGCTGTGGGCAGGGTGTCAGTGTGGCTCTGTGTGTGTGTCAGTGTGGCTCTGTGTGTCAGTGTGGCTGTGGTGTCAGTGTGTCTGTATGTGTCAGCCTGGCTGTGTCTATGGGCAGGGTGTCAGTGTGCTCTGGCTCTGGCTTTGGCTCTGGCTCTGGGCAGGCCGGGGACTCTGCAGAGGGAGTAGCCCAGGCTGGGCCCATGGCATCCAAGGGCCATGGTACCCGTCAGGCCCATGGGGTCACCAAGGCTGGGTCCCAACCACCCTGTGGAGCTCCAGGCCAGGCAGAGGGGCTGGGAAAGGCCCTGGGGCTGTGCCAGGGGCTGGACGTGAGCCCAGGGGGGGCAGGAGGCGGAGGGCAGCTGGGCTGTACCAGCCACGGTGTGGCCACAAGGCCTCGGCAGGGATTGTCCCCTGTGCTGGCCCTGCTGGGGCAACTCCAGTGCTGGGGACAGCTCTGGGCCCCTCCTGATAAGGAGGACATAGAGGGGCTGGAGCATGTCCAGGGAATGGAGCTGGGAACGGGCTGGAGCCCCAGGAGAGGCTGAGGGAGCTGGGAAAGGGCTCAGCCTGGAGCAAAGGAGGCTCAGGGGGGACCTTCTGGCTCTGCACAAGTCCCTGACAGGAGGGGGCTCAGGGGGGTCGGGCTCTGCTCCCAGGGAACAGGGACAGGAGGAGAGGGAACGGCCTCAGGCTGGGCCTGGGGAAGTTTAGTTGGATATCAGGAAATATTTCTTCACTGAAAGGATTGCCCATCCCTGGCACAGCTGCCCAGGGCAGGGGTGGAGTTCCCAGCCTGTGACACCTGGGGACATCATTAGTGGTGGCCTTGGCACTGCTGGGCTGTTGTTGCCAGGTGGCTGCTGTTGGACTTGATGGTCTTAGAGGGTTTGTCCAGTTCTGTGGCTCTAAAACAAAGTTTTCTATGTGAATATTGATACAGTCTAGATTCCAAAATGATAGACTCTTTCACATTGCTTTTAGATTAAAAGTTGAAACCAGATCTCCAGATTTCTCATGGGACTCTGGTATTATTTACTGAGCAATAGTATTGTGCTACTGTGTGTACAGGGGAATATCAGATTATTCCCCTGACACTGGGAGAATTAATGAATATTCAGCGAGTTCTGCTTTGCAATGAGCTTTAGATGAGGGCTGTGTTCATTCACATACATTTAAGTAAAGCTTAGATTTGCTCGTTTTTCATAAGTCTTCTTTCGAAGGGAAGAAAACAATCAGGCTGTGCTTTTATAGAGTGAATTTAAAATTAAAATTAGACATTTAGGTGTCATTTCAGTTGTAAAGTAGCCCTTAGTCTGATGGTTGGAACAGGGATTCCAATTATGTTTAATTTGTATGCACACGGCTTGGTTAGACAAAGTATTAAGGATTCTTACTTGTTCATAATATTTCTATCGTGTGCAGGGCTTTTCAACACCCTCACTAAATTAGTTCTTGGAAGCCCTTGTTCACTATATTAATGTAATCTATCCCACACATAGTAAAACAAACTGTTTGGCCTTTCAAATGAGAGGACCCCAATCTTAATAAATATTGAATTATAAAACCCCTGCATGGGGAATACAAGCTAATTCTTTTCTCTTTGCACCAGCTGTGAGCTGCTCCATGTGATGTATGGCACAAACTCTCCAGGAAAGAGGAGCAAATTGAAAACACCACCCCTGTGGGTTCCCTTATTAGACTGGAAGTGACTGTGAAATTTGCAGGACACAGCTCATTAAAACAAGGCTGGCAATCTGTGACCCCTTGAGTGGGAAGAGGAGATCCATGCTGGAAAACAAGCTGTTGCTTTGACTGGGGGGGAACTCAGCTAGGGAGGAGGAAAATGTGTGTGGCTGCTTGTTAACCCTCTCCTCACCAGAGCTTCTTACAAAGTGCATCTTCAGGAGATTGGGGCAGCAGTGGCTCAGGCCAGGTTAGAAATGAAGGGGTGGGTGCCTGGAGAGCTGCTGGTGCTCACCATCCCAGTCCCGGGGTGCTTGTGCTGCTTGGGCACTGAATGGTTTTTCTGAGCTGCTTTTTCACTGTTGAGATATTTTACTGATATTAATTTAGTGATAATTGCAGTGGCCCCTCTGACCCAGGCAAGTGTATACAGAGGAGCAAATTTTCACAGAATCCCAGGGTGGGTCAGGCTGGAAGGGACCTCAGAGCATCACCAGGTCTCAGCTCCCTGCTCCAGCAGGGCCATCCCCGAGCAAAGGGTATAGGATTGTGTCCAGTGGGTTCTGGAATATCCCCAGTGAGAAGACTCCACACCTTCCCTGGGCAGCCGTTGAGGGCTGGGCACTGCCCAGGGCAGAAAGCTGTGCTCCTGTGCAGGGGAATTGCTGGGCTCAGTCCCTGCGTGTGGCTCTGGGGCCACTGCTGGGCCCTGGAGCAAAGCCTGGGCCCTGCTCTGCCCCTCCCTGCACACAGGGACAGCCAGGGATGGACAGGGACAGACAGGGACACGCAGGGATGGCAGGGACATTCAGGGACACACAGGGACACCAAAGGACACACAGGGACACCCAGGGCTGGGGGCCCCCTCTCAGTTGTGTCTCTCTCTAGGCTGAGCAGCCCCAGCTCCCTCAGCCTTTCCTGGGCACAGAGATGCTCCAGGTCCTTCCTCAGCTCTACAGCCTCCACTGGCCCCACTCCAGGAGATCCCAGAGCTGGACACAACATTCCAGATGTGCCTCCCATGGCTGGGCAGAGGGGCAGGATCACCCCTGACCTGCTGGCAGTGCTCTTCCCAATGCTTCCCTGGATATACCATTGGCCTCCTTGGCCCCCAGGACAAAGTGCTGGCTCATTGGACAATTCCATTCCATCCTGTGCTGTCCCATGAACTGATTTCTTGGCGTACCTGGTGTTGAATTCCATCCTTTTGGCAGCTCAGAGCAGCCAGCTCTGTGTGTGGACAGCCTCAGCTGCAGAGGAGCTGTCCTGGCACTGTAAATCAGCTCCCAGCACTGTCAGAAGCCAGACCAGACCCAGACTGCACAGCCAATCTCACTTACCCTTAGGCACAAGCCCTTAAAATTCCTCTGTGTGAGTGTGCACTACCCAGGGTGCTCCCAGACCCAGCTTGCTGTGGTGTGGTGCTGAATGTTCAGTTGTTTGCACTGAAGAAAAGAATGGGATAATTTACCCCAAACTTACTCCATATTCTAATAAATCACATTTTCATGCCACCAGAACCCAGGGAAAAAACAAGGCAAGAATGTTAACATTTTCTCCTTGAAAAAGCAGCTCTCTTAGTAGTTAAGTTCAATCCCTTAAGTGATGGTCTAATTCTAGTCTGACATTTTCTGTAAGTGAATAAACCTCTGTCTTAATTCTCCCCCGTCAAAGATTAAATAATGCTACATCAGCTTTTAACATGATTGATCCATATAAAGACCATGAAAAATGTAGCCTGGTTGGAAACATTCAATGAAATAATACATTTGGGGAGGGCTCCCCCATCCCTGCTGATGTGAAAGAGGGATTGTGGGAAGAGAAAAGCTGGGATGACAACACTTAAACTGATGTTGCTCTGCATGAGGGAGAGGAGATGCTATGTACAAAATGAGCTCAATAATTGTGAGTGAGATCCATGCTCTGATGGCTTGGGAAAAGCAGGTTCCCTTGAGGCAGATCCAGCTGGAGCTCCAAAATGACCACTCAGTCACAGATGAAGATTTTGGCCCTGCTTATCATGACAGAGGAAAGAACCAAAGCACCTTATTTGTGACTTGGGGGATTGGTAACTTTCCTTTGGACTTGGAACTTTCCTTTAGGAAGAATGGGAACTGGGGGTGCAAGAAATGAAAGTCTTACAAATTTCTCATGCCTTTTGTGCCAATAATGATGTTCTTTTTAGGGAAATTGATGGATGGAGGAACACGAAGTGATAACAAGGAAAAGCCTTTATGATGTTGAACTTTGTGCTATCGTGGTAGTTGTACATCATCTGCCTGTGAGTATCCTGTAGTCTCTGAATCATTTCATTTGTTTTTCAGTTGAAAATAAGTTCTAAATTCTTCCTGCTGTAATTCTGACATGGAAAAGCTGCCTTTTCCTCATCCAAATCAATTTAGTGATTCACTCCTTACAACCGTCTGCTGATGGTTACGAGGATGGAATTATGGGCTTTGTAAATGGTTGTAAAACACAGGCCTGGCTCCAAAGTGGTTTATTTTCATATCAGTTACTTTAGAAAGTGAACTTAAAAGTTCTGTGGTTTTCCTGGGAGGCTGGAGAGAGGATTTTGGGGATATTTGATCTGTACAAAGTACAGATGAGAAGATTGCTGGATAGGTGGGCAGAAGTAAAGAGAGAAAGAAAACAAACAGAGAAAGAAAATGAAGGAAGGAAGAAAGCCAGGAAAGTACAGGTTTATTTTTAGGAAGTGTTTATTCTTAGAGTGGGAACTCACAGCCAGGCTGCATTCAGCAGAGCATCTGCACACAATGTTCTAACCTGCGGGTGCCCAGATACCCTTCCAGAGCCCCATACAACCCCAGCAGCTTTGGGTCATCCCAAGAGAAGTGGCTGATTGCTTTTGCACCTATACTATTAATAACTGAGGTGGGAGGGCAAAACTGCTAGGTTTTAAATACTGGGGCCGTTCCTTAAAGTCAAATTATATTGGGCTTAGGTATTTGTTCCCATCCCAGTTAAATTTGTGGTCCTCTCTCTTTGAATAGTGCATGTTCCAAAGATTTAGTAGAAAGTTACTGGAAAAACTCTGAATTGATAACAAGGGATTCATATTTCTTACCTAATTGTCATTGAGATGGATGTTTTAGGAATATTTCCAAGACTATACTTGGTTTAGTAGCCACACTTTGAGCACATCTTGCTAAAGTGGAGAAGGACAGGGATGCGTTTCCTGCATGGCAGCCCTAGAGACTCTGGGATGAGCTGACCCAGCCTGGCCCCCATGATCCCAGTGATTACACAGGGAATCTTTAGCACATCTGGAAAGTTTGTTCAATAATTGAATTACTCATTTGGGACTGTGAGTCTTCAGTTGTTGGACATTTGTCAGTGGCTCTGTTGGACCCCTTGCTGGAAGGTTGTGCTCCCCATGGAGAATTGCAGGAAAGTTATAGCTTGGATGCAGTAATCCAGGCCCTGGCTGAGAGGATGCTCCTCTTGGCGGCTTCCACTCCAAACTGGTTACAAGGAGAGCAGGGATAATCAGGAGAGCAGCTGAAGGAGTGAAGATACCCTCCCTTGCCCTTTCCCCTCCTGTCCCCCCCCCAGGGCCACATGTGCTGACAGCAGCTCTGGTTCCGATTTGTTTTCCCGTTCCTGTCGGAGCACGGGGCTGTCCAGGGGAGGGATCCTTTCACGCCGATCCGCCAGGTCCTTGAAGGGTGTGAAGAGTAAACGAGGTGTGAACAACACATCAAGTGGGCAGCGCAGGGGAGCGGAGCCGGGAAAGCATTTGCTCCGTAAAAATAGAACGGGGCTGTTGGCAGCAAGAGGTGTCTGGAACAGATAAAGCCGGCAGTGAGTGATGGGAGCTGGGGTTGTTTTATTAACGCAGCAGCCTGAGCTTCCTGCCCTTATGAGAGAGGAGGGAGTTGGGCAGGACAGGTGAGCCTGTAATTTGTTCTGTAACGCTGCAAGAATTACACCTCTCCCGACCCTTTACGGAACAGCCAAGAGCAGTTTTTAACCCCGGATCATCGCCTCACCGCTCAGCCGGAATAGGGGATACAGGGTAGATTAACACCTAGCAATGATCCCATGGATCATTGTTTGTTTTAATGGGCTTTATTGTGGAGGAGCTGCCGCTCCGGATCCCCTCTGGAGCCCCCAGCATCCATCCAGCCGATCCTCTTTGATCATCCCTGGGCACTGGGAAGCTTGTCTGTGTGGTCGGATTTAGCGTGGATGTTCTTCTCAGGTGAAAGATTTATAAATCAAGGGGAATTTTTCTGCCTAAACAATAAATCGCAGCGTGGGTTTGCTATGAAGATCCCTCATGTATAACTGTCACGGCACAGCACTGCCTTCAGTCTAGGGATCTCATCCATCCCCATCCCACAGAGATCAGCATATTACGAGCAGAAAGTGATTTACCAGACAAGTCCCAGTTCCTGCCTGTATTATTTCATGATTTATGGCCCATCTGATGTGGCTGTAACTGGAGTGCAAGACAGAGCCTGTTTTGCAACACAAACAAAGGGTATTAGACTAACAGATCTGATATTGAAAGATGAGTATCTCTTTGCATTGCAGCTCTTTGGCCCTGCTGTTTATTTGCTGTCTCACTCAGCTCCAGCTCTAGCCTTGCAGCTCTGCTGCCAGAAAGGCTAAAGCATAAAATGGCATTACAGGTATTAACAACTGTGGGTTGTGTCACTTAGGAACACACAGCAATCACTGGGAAGGCCACCAGGGATGGGGAGGGACAGCGAAGGGGAGCTCAGCACTCAGACCGTGAGGTTTTCCTCACTGGCTCCAGGATTTCAGGTTTGGCCTGATGGGAGCAATGACTCTGAGTGAGATTTTCAGCCACTCCATGGCTTTTAAAGGCATTTAAATTTAGAGCACTGCATTTTGTTTCATTAGGAATTCCACTTTAGATCCAGACTCCATGGAATCTGCCCCCGAAGCAGCCCCACACACCACTTGCTGCTGCACAGAGGAACAGGAGCTCTCACTCCTCAGCTGTTCACAACTTGGGGTCGTCTTCACATTCTCCTCATTCTTGAACCTTGAGCCTCAGCTGACCCCTGTTCCTTACATGTCATGGGGCAAGTGCTGCTCAGCTGAAACCACTTAAACAAGGGCTGGTTTTAGCCTGAAACTGAATGAGGAGGCCTCGTCTGAGTGCCTGCAGAGAAAAGAAACCCATGCTGCTCTGCAAACATCACTGCTGTTTGAATTTCCTTTCTGTGACATCTTGGGGTGAGCAGATCGATAAATTCAGGGGTTTCTTATAGAACTCATAGAAGTTGAGGGTCAAAGATGCTGAAATCAGGCACCCCTCTTCTGGACACCTCAGCCCAGCTTTGAGCGCTGAGCCTCTCACTTACAGGACTTTGGATGCTGCCAGGTGTGCTGCTGGTGGATCATGGTGTCCAGGAGCCAGCAGAAGCCCTGGGGAAATGAGCTGAAACTTCAGGAAAGGCAGGTACTGGTGTGACAGATGAGACCTTGGTCCAAAGGTTAGAAATAATGAGAATTAGAACTGCGTCACTAGGAAAAAGCAAGATCAAATGCTTTAATTCACAATATATTACACTTCTCCACAGCATTTTAGCAATATACAAGCTTAATGCCTTTTTTTTTTTCCCTTTTGGGGGGAAGGAATGCCTCAGCGTGGGTTTACCTAAACAGCCTGGGAATTTTTTAGCACTCGATTATTCTAAAATACTGAAGGTTTGTGGCACTTTGAACAGATGGACTTGAAGACCTGGTTTGCATCTTGATAGTTTTTCTCTTTGGCCTCATTTGTTGAAGGCAGAGGGATTGTTAGGCCAGAGGCATTTCTGTCATCTCTTGGGAAATGGTGCATGTGGCTTTCTGTTTTCCATGGAAACTGGAGCAGGAAATAGTTAACAAAAGGCGCCCAGCTCTGCAGCGTGAAAGAGCAGGTTAAGAGGTTTGGGGGAAAAAAAACGAAAACAAGAGTATCACTCTCAGCAGCAGCCAAGGGCAGAGCTCTCCAAATCTCCTGTCATTCTGGGGCAGTCAGGTTCACTCTCTATTCCCCAGAGCCTCGTGTGGTTTGAGGGCTCCACAGACCTTCCTCACCCTCCCCGTCAGCCTGAAAATCCTCACCGAGGAGCTCTGACAAACTTGGGAAGATAATTTGGTCTAAATCTTGCAAAAGCCACCTGTCTGGCTTCCTCAAAGCAAGAAACCTCCAATTCAGGGGGGTGGCCAGGGTTCCAAACAGCCCTGGAATCACCTCTTCTAAACCTGGGAGGTTTCTTGCAAAGTGAGGATCTTTGCTTGCTTTGGGCATCACCTTTGGAGCCTGACCCACCAGACAGCTGGGCATGGGGCTGGAGAGCAGCAGAGGGGCCACAGGACTGCAGCCAGGAAGGTGCCACTCATAAACTAACACATCTTGACTTCCTGACAGGAAAGTGTCCACTGGGAATGATTGTTGGGACCTTCCCCCTCTGGTACGGAATGGGAAATCTCCCTCTCAGCTCTTCTGCAATTTAACTGATGCTCATGAAATGTTAATGCTGGAGAGGGGTCATTGCTGGCGGTCTGTTCTTGGTTAATTTTCTCCTTGTGGCTGTGGACTGTGGAGGAAAATTTCCCTGCTGCTCTCCCGTGGTATTTTGTCAAAACCCGTCATGTCCCCTTCGCTCGGCAGCTTTTCCCTGGGGAGCTCCCAGCCTCTGCTTGTCCCTGGCAGGCCAGGGAAAGAAGGAATGCAGGATAGAAGGACTACGATTTCAGACCAGAGCAAAACACTCAGAGCCACAACAGCACCCAGAGATTCAAAGCCTCCCCCACCTGTGTTCTCAGGGAACTTGCCAAGTCTCAGCAGTCTCTGTTTGTGAACACAATTGTGCCTGCAAAGAACCTGTCTGATCATTGTAAAGCACAGGGCAGACTTTTAAGCAGTTTTTTCTTCCTTTTGTTCCTGTATCCACGGTCTTTCTCTCTTTGATTTATGGATTTGGAGCCCATCTTTAATTATTTGCCCTGGGAAGCTGCCTGAAGCAGGGCTCGGCAGGAGTCAGAGGCAGCTCAGCCCTCCTGGCTTTGCACAGCAGCATTCCATGGGAATGGCCATTCCCAGTGTGCAAGGGGCACAGCTCCCTGGTTCCTGCTCTTTGGGATGTGGATGTGCTTGGATATGCCAGGCAAGCTCACAGGCTCCAGCACTTCACATGCTTGTCCACCCCATCCCCCTGCTCCACAGGGCACACAGGGACTGTCACAAGACCCACTACAGACACAGAACATTCCAGCAAGGCAAATCACCCTGGACTTGATGCCTTCAGGCATTTTCAGTGGGGTAATAAGGGCTCACTTATTCCCTTTAAGATTTCTGCTCCAGGATGAATAGCAGTGATGAAAATCTACCACAGAGCAGACAGGCCTGCAGTCACCCTTGTACTGCCTAGTAAGACCTGTTTGGGTCTGGGAGCTCACATTTCCCTGTCTCAAGATGGTTTGAAAGGCTCTGCCTTGATCGCACTTCTCTCCACTTGAGATAAATAATTCTGTTATCAGTCCACAGCAAAGCCTGAGTCTCCATGGCTTCACAGCAGCAGCACTGGAGCTCTGGTGCTCATACAGGATGGGGGACCCAGAGAAGCTGTGGCTGCCCCTGGATCCCTGGCAGTGTCCAAGGCCAGGCTGGATGGGGCTTGGAGCAGCCTGGGACAGTGGGAGGTGTCCCTGCCATGGCAGGGGGTGGGATGGGATGAGCTTTAAGGGCCCTTCCAACCCATACAGCTCTGGGATTTCATGATTCTGCTCCCTAGGGATCATCCTTCACTGTGCATGGTGGGATGCAAAACTGGAGCTTCTTCCTCTATGGGTAAATCCTATTTCAGCTGCCTTTAATAATTCCTTCCCCAAAAATGCTTACAACAGCTTTCTGCTGGGAGCAGAGGGATGGTTGTCAAAGCCTCAGGAAACCCCTTTGATGTGGAGCAGGCAACTGGGAGAGCTGGTAATGAGGTGCTGGGAGAACTTCAGTCACCAGGGAGGGAGACCAGCAGTTCTGAAGCTGCCTGAGCAGCAGGGCCCCTGTGCTGACAGACCACAGGCTGAGGGGATTAAAGCTTACAGGCCTTGAATGCTTCAGGGACAGACTAATTGTGTGGCTCTGAACAGAATTTCTGGGCTTACAAGTTTATGGAAATGCTCTTCTGGTCAGAAATGGAAGGAGCAAACAGGTATTCAGTAATCAGATCATATGTGTATGTCCACCTCACTCCAAAGTCTTTGTCCCTGCCTGCAGGCTGCTCAAATTGAGAATTCTCTGGGGCAGGACCTCTGCCCTTCTCCTCTTGCACTGCTCAGAATAGAAAGGGATTTCAGCCCTGGATGGAGTGCACTGATAGCAGGGTTATAAATACAGTGCTGGTGGCAGTGCTCTCTGCTGAGGGGCTTTGTGCCAGCCAGGGCAGGTGAGGGCCTGACTGAAGCTGCAGCAGCAAAGAAGAGACCTGTGGATTGCAGATAGTCCTGCTCCTTGGCATCCAGCACAAGGTCACCTCCCTTGTGCTGCCATCACGGTCACTCTGAGGCCACAGCTGCCTCAGAGGGACACACGTGGCAGGGCTGGACTGGGGACCTGCTCCAAACTTTCCCAGCTGGACACTCGCAGGGACAGCCAGCACTGTCCCCAGGGTGTGCCCCCAGTGCAGTGTCCCAGCTGAGGCAGCAGCACCTCCTGACATTGACCCTGACCCTTCCCACCTTTGCCTTACCCAGAAATGCTCCTGCTGCTCTTTGTTCCCAGGGCCATGGGGTGTCCTTGTGCCACCAGCCCTGTGCTCACACCCCGACCTGGCTGTGACAGCTGAGTCTTCCTGGGAATTCTGTGAGTTGTGGGGTGGTGAGTGCTTTACCTACAGCATCCATCAAGCAAAACCTCTGCCTTCTGAGAGCTGCTGTGAGACAGAATCTCACTGAATGCATTCACCATCACCTCCCTCCACAGCCCTGCTGGAATCACACAGGCAGGATCACAGCTCACACGTCCTTTGCTGAATAAGGCAGACTTGAGCTTTGACCTGGGCTGACTGTAAATCACAAATACAGATTGTGTGCCAGACAGATTTTTATCTTTTTCTAACTAAAGTACTGCTGGTAACTCCAAAGTACTGGCAGGAATTTTCCCTGCTGCAAGTTTGGACACTGGGGAGGATAACAAAGTGTGTTTGTGTGGCTTGGGCTGCTACTTAATAACTCGAGAAGAGACTCCAGCTTCTCATTAGAAAGTACCATTTTACCTTTTTATTGTTTTTTAATGAAACCATTTCTTCCCGAAAGAGAAAAGAATTGCCTTTTTCCTAAGTGGACATTCTCATGAAAAAATAATCCCTGAGTTTTCATTACAGTTTTGAACAAGAACTTGAATATAAAATCAGCTTGTTTCTTCCCCTGGCACTCTGCAAAAGGGAAAAATAGAAGAAAAAGAGAGCAAATGTAAATTCTCAACAGACATTTTTGTGGACAGAGTGGAAACGTGTAAAAGCTTGTTTGGTTGTGAGATGCTGTGAATTGAGTTGACATTTTCCAAAGTCCTCATAAACCCTATTGGATTATTTTGGGTGGATTTCAACTCTAAGTCCCAAAAACCAGAGTTACCAAGTGGGAACAATGTGGTTTTGCTCCCAGGTACCTCCCCAGGCCCTCAGGAGGACTCTCTCCAGCTGCTGAGAGCAGGGGTTACTGGGGTCCTTCTTTTGAGTTTTCCTGTGACGAAAAGTGTGGGTTCGACTTGGTTTTGCTCTGGGAAGAAAATAGCTTTGGTTTGGCTGGAGGGGCTGAAGTCCCCTGCTGGACGCAGGGCCTTCTCCTTGGCTTCTCTGCTGCTTGGAGCTTGGCAGGGACAGGTTCAGGCTCTGTGCTGCCTCCTGCCCTGCTCTCCTGAGGAAAAGGAACATCCCCAGAGGGGCAGGAGGGGAGGAACCTGGAAGGAGTTTGCATGCTGCCCTGACTGTGAAGAAACCAAGCTGGCTTCTTTCTGAGGGCCTCAGCCTGTGTGGAATTATTCTCCTTCGGGTGCCCAGTGCTGGTACCTTTCTTGAGGTGGGGTTTGTGCCCTTGGAGTGGCTGCTGGGGTGTTTTTGCTGTGCTTTAGGGTCTGGCTATGCTGCCAGTGTAGGTGTGAAGGACGAGGCAATGACCAAGCTGTGTCTTTGTCAAGAGGTGCCTTTTGCTTTGCTGAGCACTGAAATATGGACAGTCTAAGCAAGTTCCATCCTGCTCAGTCCCTTGGGTTCTTGCCAGAGGCCCTTTTGCCCCTGTAGCCCTCAAGGCCACGTTCCTCAGGCACAGCAGTAGCACAAGCTGCAGCTGGTGTTTCAGGGGTTTGTGTTCCCAAGTATTCCATGGGTGGCTGGTGCCACTTTCCACTTGTACAGAGGGAGAAACTGAAGCACAGAGCAGGCAGGTAATGGCATAAATGTTAAAAATAGTTTTGTGTGCTGGGTCTGAGAACTTTTTATGGGCCTTCTGTTGAGCTCTCTGACCTCCTCCTCTACTGCTGACAGGGCTATGATAGCACAAAAAGCAGAAATTCCTCATTGGCTACAGAAATGAGAGTCCAGCCCAAAGAGTCAGTGAGGTATTGCCACCTTGGCCTTAGACCTGCTTTGGGCTCACTGCCCTCTAGGACCCATCTGTGAGGAGAAAATTGAGGAACAGACATCCCAGTGCTTGCAAATCCCCTGCTTGTGCAGGCAGGAAAACTGCTGGCAACTGCAGTACTTCTGGAGGAAATGCTGCTGCCAGAGTGGGTCCTTCTCTTGTTTGGCATAAGTGGCACTGAAGTGACTTGTGGGGTTTCTCCTCCCCTTTGGAACCACAAGGCCAGTCCCTTTCTAAGGCTTGGCCACTGGATTCTCTGGACCCCTGAAAGCTGTTGTCTCTTCCCTGCCAAATTCAGTACAAAGCTGCTTTTAATGCTGCCTGAAATTCCTGACATAGGAGAATTTCCACCCTGCTGGAATCATTAACCTTTCTGCCTCCCCAGTATTTGCAGCTAATGGATAATTTCTTTGTTGTTTTGGTGATTGTTTTCTTTTTCACCCATTATTTCTTTAGGGAGGCTCTGGGACAGCCACCTACCTGTGCTGGTCCATGAGCAGAGCCTTCTCTGCAGCCCAGCAGGACCCTGAGAGCATCAGGTCAGGCCAGCACAGAAATCACAGCAGTGACACTGGGTGCTCCTCCTTAGGGACTTGCAGCTGGTGAACCTCACCCACTCCCAGCTCAGGGCAAGGGACAAAGAGGTTCCCCACACCATCACTCCAAGGGAGGGGCAGGGAGGGGGCTCCATGCTGGCACAGCAGGATGCTTCCCCAGGAGGGAGCTGAGGGGTTTGGGACTGACTTTGCAGTCCCACAGTGATTCCTAAGTAGGTCAAGCACAGGCATCCTGGAAGTGCCAGGATTGTACCCGTGGAAGGCAAAGAAAGAGCTGTGCTGGGCACCCTCCCCACCACTCAGCAGGGCTGAAATGCCTCCGGGGGCCTTTTCTCCAGCCCTAAAGTGAGATCGTTTGTGTGTTCAGGAGGCACTAAACTCCTCTCCTGGCAGCAGGAGCACTTGGAGTCACTGGGAACATGCAATCCACCCTGCCCTGGGATCCTGGGCAGAGTTAGCAGCAAGGTTGCTGTGCCACAAGGTTGTGCTGTGGAAAATCCTTTCAGGTTGCTCCCAGTGCAGTAGGGGAGGTTTCCAGCCATGCAAGGGAAGCTGAATTCCTACTGTATGGAGATTAATTTGCTGCCTCAGCCAGCAATTGGGTGAAAAAGCAGCTGAGGATGCAGCAGTCCAGCTGTTAATGTGTTTATTGGGATGAATAGTGTGCTGGGACATGCTTGGAGTGCTGGCTTCTATTTCTTTGCAGAAGGTGCAAGACACACCAGCAGGATTTAGGAATATGGTTAAACCCAGGGAAAAGCCTGTGTTTCTATAAAGCCGTGTTTGACTGCAGGACACGATGAGAGTGTCTGTCACATAAATACCCAGCCTTAAAGGCTGTGGTTAAAGCTGCCCAGTGGTGCTGTAGAGCTCCTCATGTTCTATGCTCAGCCTTCCCACTTCCTTATCCATTCCCAGTCTGCAGACTTCTCATTGCTGGCCAGGTTTCTCCTTACAGAGTTATTATCTGCATTTCTTCTTCTGTAGCATTTGACCACTCTGTTTCCCTGGTTTCCCCAATCCCCATTCTGACTCTGCCATGGTTGTGCTCCATGCCCCATTTCCTTCTGGCCTCTCTGCTCAGGTCTTTCCAGTTCCCTCCCTTTCTTCCTCATGTTCTGCAGCTTCTCATCACATCCTGTATTGTCCCACCCCCCCAAGGCTTCTCCTGCTCTCCCTTTGGGGTGTCTCCTTCTCCCCCTGCTCCCATCAGGTGAGTGGGGCCCAGAGGGGATATTGCAGGAGTGGGGGATGCTCCCTGCTACCTCTCCAAGGATTTTGCTCCCTAGGGAGGGGGATGTTGGCACTGCTGTTGGAAGGGGAGGAATTTGGTGCTACTTTAGAACCTTAAAGGCAAATCCTGCTTCAGGTGCATTGTTTGGGTGGGCACTGCAGACAAGGATATGCCTGGATGCAAACATGGTGGATGTTTTTCCACATCCCAAGATATATGATGGATTTTCAGCTGAGGCTTTGCTGGAGAACCCTGTTGTAGTGCCTGCATGGGCTGGGAAATATTTTCTGTGACTCCACAGTTAAGTTTTTATGGAAGCCTCATTCTGTTTAATGTAGCTGTAGTTGGGTTATAAATTAATAATCCCTGCTGCTGGGACTGCTGTGTAGCAAGATGGCTTTGCCGAATGTGTGTGTAAATAATTCATGCCATTAAATTTGTTGTGTTCCCTGTCCACAGCTCGTTTACCTGCTGTGACTACAAATATTCCTCTGCACGTTGGAGAAGGTGTTGGGAGATGCCAAGCGTGAGAGGTCCGTGTCTGTCAGAAAGAGGCTCTTCCCCTGGTTAAATGAATCAGAAACTCCTGGGACAGGGAGTGCCAGGAAAGTCTGGTTTGTAAACATGACAGGGTGAAGATTTCACCTTGGCTTTGGAGACCATGGCGAGGTCCTGGCCGTGGGAGATGGGCTTCCCTGGCACATCCATCCTGGCTATCAGGAGGAATTTCTTCACAGAAAGGGCCGTCCAGGGAGGTTTGGAGTCCCCGTCCCTGGAGGTGTCCAGGGAAGGCCTGGATGTGGCACTCAGTGCTCTGGGCTGGGGACAAGGTGGGGTTTGGGTACAGCTTGGACTTGATGGTCCTGGAGGGCTTTTCCAGCCTCAGGGATCCAGTGATCACAGCTCTGCATCCTTCCCAAGTTCTCCCTCTTTGTTTATAGCTCTTCTGGAATTATTTCACTGGTTGTCCCTACCAGTAAACCAGGAACAACTGGAATTCTTCCCTCCGTCACATGCAGATTCCATGGGGTTTCTAATGTATGTTTTTAAATTTAAATCCCCCCCATGTTTCCTTGGAAAGCAGCTCCCACAGAAGTAATAAAGAGTCCTTTCCAGCCGCAGGCATCACCATTCTGTGCTGCAGTGAGCAGAGTAAGGTAATGACACAAGTCCGGCACAGATAAAGGTGAAAAGAGTACAAAAGAAAAGAATAAAAAAAATATTGTTGAGTCTGAAAGCTGTTTTCCAGAGTTCTAATGCCCAGTCTCTAAAATGTCTGCATATTTGTGGTACTACCTGATGTTTCCAAGGGCTTTGATGCTGTTTTATTGCTCCTGTATTAGCAGATTATTTCAGACTACACTGGTAACACTTTTGCTGGTGTGATGTTGTCAATTCTGGTTTGTTTTCCCTCAGCCTTGCTGCTGCTCTCATCTGCATGTGATGATCCAGGGCAAGACTTGAGGGAATCCAGTCAAGACTGTGCTGCAACAACTTCCAACTTCTCCCCACACACCAGAAACCTGATCCTCTGACAGTAAGTAATATTTATGTGCTTTTATGCATCATACATAACCTGTAAAATTGTATTATTGTCAAGTTACCATCATATATTATCTAGAAGCAACTGTAAAAGGTTGGTTTAGCTTTATGTATAAATATTGATGAGAAATCTGAAGCATGTTTTTCTGCAGAAAATACTTATATCAGGCTCAAATTTATCTGGAAAAGATGTTATTCCTTATGTTCCTGCTGACGTCTACTTAGGAGACAGCCTGAGCAAGGCTGTGTCTGTATAAATAACGAGGACTATTAGTTTGGGACCAATTTATTCACTGAAAAGCTTCTGAAGAAATGCATCAGCATATTGGAAATCACTGCAAAGGGTTTAGGTGATGTTTATTGGGGCTGAAGACAAATGTTTGGGATGGAAGGAAACAAGAAAGAAGTCCTGTAGTTACAGGAGCTGAACGAAATGAGGCAAGTTCTTGTTGACTTTGAAATAACTGTGAGTACATAAAGTTTTTTATGAGGCAAGTTTCACTGCTGTTTGTTTTGGTTAAAAAAACAGATTCCTGATTATTTGGGAAAAAGAGTTTTAAATAGTGAAGGAACAAGCGACTTTGCAATTCAAAGTTTGGCACTTGGCAATTAATCTGTTAGCTCTGGTTAAGCTTTGTGCTGGGATGGACAAGTGATGTCCAGCAATGTCCAGCACGCCTGGCCAGTGCTCCCAGATAGACTGGAGGGGCAGAGCAGTGACCCTTTTGTCCCAGTCAGTGGAGTGGGAGGTGAGCTGGGAGGAGGCAAAGGAGCTGCTCCTAAACAGGAAAATGGGCTTTAATATCTCTTTTTACAGCTGCTGCAAACAGGCTGGGCATGTTTTATTGCAACCCTGCAGCCAGGCAGGAGTGAGCTGTCCAGCAGCCTGGCCTGCCTTGCTCTGAGGGGCATTGCTGCCTTGGCTGGCCTTGGAGTGGGATTTTGGGGACAGCCCCAGCCCCAGCCCAGCACTCTGTGTGATGCTCTTTGCACACAACATGGGGGATAATGGAACATGAAGCATTGTGCTCTTCCCTAACCCATTTACATGACTTCATTACCATTGAATTTTACTGAGCCTGTCAGGATTGGAGAGGGAAATATAATCTAATAGGAAGGAATGTACCTCTCTGGAGCAGTGAAGCTGTGAGATAAAAAATGGAGTTTAGACAGACAAATGAACTGATGCACTGGGGAAGGAAATGATCACACTCTTATTCTTCTCCCAAAAATGAGTTAAAATTCCTCCCACAACTTAATGTTGTGGTGATATTCAAGTGTCCCAGCCCGTATATTTTGTAAGGATTGAAAGGAATAACAAAGCCAAAGGTGAGGAAATAACAGGATGATGCAGTGGATGGGAGTCAGTTGGGACTGGGGTGTCCATAACCCTAAAATGCATTGATCAAATGCATGAATGTATCTTGCTAACCCAGACTGTTTGCCTTGAAATGGAAGCAATTTAATCTTTAAAAAAAATAATGAAAGAGCAAACTGTAAATGAGACCTTCTGGCAGCAGGACGGGCTGTGGTCCCAGAGGCAGCAGCACAGGCCAGGATGACAAATGAGGTTATTAAAGTAAATAGTGTAAATTGAGTTTTGGCAGTGGGAAGGAATCCTTATTATGATGAAGGGCATTAATATGGGAAGAAGAAAAGGGGGAGGAGGAATTCACTGGTGACAGGCTTATCTGGGGCAGGGAGCAGTGTGATCCTGTGGCTGCTCCAGCTGCCTCTCTCATTGCAAGGCAAGGAGCCCATTTAATTTCACAGGGTTTTCAGCAGGGCATGGTTTCGAAGTGCATTAAAGATTATAAAGTGTCACCTCTCCAAACAGCATCCAGGAGGCTGCTGAACCAAAGCCTGGGATTCTTTACTCATTTGGTCTCATCTTTGACATCACATTTGCAACACAGTTATGCTTTGCCTGCTGATTTTTAATTTTTAAAGAGTTTCTTAATATGAGTGTTCAAAACCTGAACGTTTGCTTTCCTCTGGATATTCTCTTATTATGGGAAGAACAAAACATGGTGTTAAAGGGCTGTGGCAGCCAGTTCTCACTGTCTGACCAGCCAGGGAACTCTGGCCTCTAAATCTGGGCTTCTCTAGGTGCTGGTGACAGCCAAGTTGATTTATCCTGCTCAGATTAACAGGGAGTTGTGACAGTCTTTAGGGTCACAGGGACTTTTTAAAGTTGCTAGGCTTTTTGAGAGGTGCTATGAGAATCAGTGGGTAACTCAAAATCCTCTGTGCAAAGTCTTGTTTTTTCTCGTTCAGTGATACTGAAATAAATCCTTGCTCTTGTAAGAGAAAGTTTGGGCACTGCCTTGGGAATCTTGAGCTCTGAGTGTCACTGTCCTCTGGCCTTTTTGTGGCCACTATAATGGCACTAGTGACATTTACACTGTGGAAAGGCATCTCACAGGATGTTACTCATTAGATAAGAGCTCATATGGTCCCATTAGTGCACTAAAGTTCTGTGGTTTTCATTCTCTGAGGTTCAGTTCCTGTGCTCATCCTATTGTGAGGATAAATCACTTGTGAAAGCAGTTTGAATTAATGAAAAACAGATTTTGGCTTCAACGAGATGGTTTTTGAGGTCCCTTCCAACCCAAAGTCTGTGCCTAGGACATGGTTTTCCTACTCACTGCTGAGCTATCAAAGAGGCCTCTGAGGCATGGGAAGGCATGGAAATGCACTTTTCCTCTTTAGCTTGCAGAGGCAGATTTATCTCTAGGAGTAGCTTTCATTTTTTTTACAAAATGCCTTGGAAAAAATGAAAGCCCAACCAAACCAAACAGAAATTTCCCCCCTTTGCCCTGGAAATGCTGGGTTTTTTTTGTTGGGCCCATGATGGTGTGGTAATAGAGATTTGCATGGGCTGTTGAAAGGAATGAGCTCCAAAGCTGCGGGGAATGGCACTGAGCTGAGGGAGCAGGGAAGGAGAAGGCTTATGGACAGTTCTGGGTATTTGCATTAACAAACACTGTGGGGCTGACAATTGGAAAAAATACCTTTCACACCAGCATCTTTGTGAGTCCACAGGATGGAGGAATACTTCCACAGGGTTTGTGGCACACAATTGGAAGAATTGCTGCAGAATGGGTGGGGTATGAGCAGGGAATGGGATGAGAAGGAGCTCAAGTAGTACTTGAAATCACCAGACAGAGAGGGGAGAGCTGCACCAGGGAGTTTTGCAAGACCTCTAAAATCAGTGTTCCCCTAAAGGTGTGGAAGAACTGTTTTGTTAGGCTGGACATCAGGAAAGGTTCTTCCCCCACAGGGTGCTGGGCACTGCCCAGGCTCCCCAGGGAATGGGCACGGCCCCGAGGCTGCCAGAGCTCCAGGAGCATTTGGACAGCGCTGCCAGGGATGCCCAGGCTGGGGTTGTTGGGGTGTCTGTGCAGGGCCAGGAGCTGGATCGATGACCCTGTGGGTCCAACTCAGGACATTCCATGATGGTGTGATGTGACCTTTCCAGACCCTTCTGGTATTTGGGATTTTGTCAAGCCCAGCTGCTTTCTTTGGCTTCTGCCTTGCAGCCACAGCCTGCGAGTGCCTGTGGGACACCCAGGAGTAGCACAGATTTGGGGAACACTCCACCAAGCTGCTTCACCCCCACACACTTGGGTTTTCCCTGTAAAACTTTAATATCTGGCACAGCCTGTTCTGCCAGAGCCAAGGGAAGCCTGAAACAGGGGAGTTGAAGGTTGAGAGTTAATTTGCTCAGGTTTTGCCTCTAACTGCTGCAGAGTGAAAGTCTGTTCTGCTTTTCTGGGGGTGGTTGAATCCAACCAGAACTCAAATCAGAGGGCAATAAATGCTTCTTGAAAATGGGGTAGGAGAAAAGTGCTGATTCCCCCAGCTCTGGGAAAAGTGACCTAAGGAAAGTTTATGGTGAGGGCTCAGCACTTCTTGAGTGAAACTCCTGCCCATCAGAGGATCAGATGGGTTTTTTTGTTGCACTGAGTTGAGGAATTCCAGCCATTTGCCAGGTCCTGGCACGGGGAAAAGACTGTGTGGCATGCTTTGTGTGAAATCTGTGTTTCACAGTTTTATTTCAAAAAATGTGTTTGGTGGTGTTTCAATGATCAGAGCTTTTCTGTCATGAGAAGAAACAGGAAACTCTGAAATGAAATGAAAACTCTGTCCCCAGTTGTGTGCCCTGCAGGGTCAGGAGAAATTCAAGGACTCACTTAATGCTGTTGTTATTAGTTAGAACATCTATATGCTGAGAAAATGCTCCTAGGGTATTAATAAAATATCTATAATTTTTTTGCCAAGAAATATTCAAAACATTTTAGACAAATACTGGAGAAAAACATTTATTGGAAAAAGAAGGGGATAAAAAAGGATTGATTCTGGAAAATGGGATTTCAAACAACTCCCTCAGTCATGGAGAAACCTGAAGTTGCGCTTCGTCAGTAGGAAACCCAGAATGTGGCTCCAGTGCCACAAATCCCTAAACAAATGTGGCTTGAATAATAGATTGACTTGGTTGGGAGAGATTTTCCTTAAGCAAACTTAGGGATCAATAACTAATTATTTGCAGGAATAGCCTTGTGAATTTCCCATCATAAATAGATCCAGGAAAACTCTCAGTTACTCCAATCCATTTGTGAAGAGAAAGAGGTAAAAGTAATTATTCTCTTAGCTCACATACTTATCCTTGTTTTTTTCTCTGCTTGTTTTTGATGGAACAGCTGCACTTAACCCGTGGCCTTGTTTATGCTGGGAAAAATGGATCCTTTAACTGCAAACACATCACTCCAAAAGCTGAGCCAGTTCCTCAGCTGCAGGTTTCCAGTGTAGAAACTTCATTGCTATTTAGAACCTGGGTGCCCCTGGGTGAGGATTTGGACGTGATGGATGAATGAACTCCTGTCAGTGTCTCAGGGTCTCTGCTCCAAGCAAGGGCTCCGCAGCTTTGCCTCCTGAGAAAAACTTTCCTGCCACAGGGCTGCTGCTGTGGGTTCTTTGCCTCTGCCTGGCTGCTGCTTCCATAAAACTTGTCAGAGGTTCATTATCTTTGGGGTTTCTCTCCCCCCAAAATGATGCCCTCCCATGAACTCCTGGGCCTGGTCAAGGTATGGCCAAGGTGTGGCCTTGGTACAGGAGAATGCACTGGAGCTTAAAGCTTGTGAGCACCAGTGTTTGTAGGTGTGTTTTTCCTTGCAGAGGACAGAATGTGTCTCAGTTATTTATATGTGTTTGTGTTTGTTTTTTTCCCAAATATAAATCAGCTCAAAGGGGCCAAGCAGATCATATATTCTGATGGGCCTCTATCTCTGCAGCCGAGCTGCTGCTTATCTTATCTTGATAAAACCCCTCCAGAACGTCTCTTTCCAGCTCAAAGAATTGCTGTGTAATATCTTCAGTGTTTGCTGTTGCTGCTGTACTGAAAACAGACCTGTGGAAATCAGCTTGTCTGTGGAAAATGGGGATGTGGGAGCGTGAGTGGGATAAACCATCACCCGCCTCGTCTGGAGCTGCTCTGATCAGCCCAAGGCTGACAGGAGCTGCTGTTCCTGCCTCGTGTAGAGCCTTTCCTGAGCACCTCTGCTCTTCATTCACTGCTCTGCAGTGTCTGCTCAGCCCTTTCATTGCTCCAGTGTCAGCCTCTGACTCCGTCCCAATAACAATTCCTGGGGCTCAGTCTCTTGTCAGGCACTTTCTCTCCAGGGTATTTTATTTTGCTCATTGACAGCAGCAGCTTTCTCTGGAGAAGCAAAATCCCTCCTTCCCTCCCCCTTCTCCCCTGGGCTCCTGTTAAATAACCTTGTGCACAGCCAAGCCAGAAATGGCTCAGGGAGAAAAACAGGCTGAAAGCATCAGCGTTGCCCAGGCACTAAATCCAGGAGCAAATCCAGCAGGAATCCAGAGCTGTGAGGATGATGAGGGGTCTGGACCATGTGTCCTGTGGGGAAAGACTTGCAGGGTGGCAGAGCCCTGGAGGCTGTGGGGTCTCCTCCTCTGGAGATGTCCAAACCCCACCTGAGCTCCATCCTGTGCCATGGGGTGACCCTGCTTCAGCACAGGGCTGGAGGAGACCTCCAGAGGCTCCAGGCTGTGGTCCTGGGATTGTTTTACAGCTGGGCTCTGGTGGGGCCTCAGTTCACCCCCAAAGATTGAGGCAGTTCCATGTCATTGCAGAAGGAGCTGAAATTGTTCCCAACTTGCCTGATCCCATTGCTGTTGGTGTTGGATCTGTTTTGGCTGCCTCCAAAGCACTGGCTGGAGTCAGCTCAGGACGATTCTCTGTCTTGCTTCAGGTTTGTTTGATCAGGGATAGTTGGGTGAAAATTAGTCCAGGTTAACTAAGTATGGATTGAAGGTGGATCACTTAAACTGCACTGGCATGGATGCTCTTGGTCAGAGCAAGAGTGGCCTTTAATTATGTGCTTCAGAGCTATTATAAATGAAACCTGCTTCTAGCTGTGTCCACACAAGGGTTTAATCCAGTTTATCTCTGCAGATCTTACTCAGAGGAACTGCCTTGATCATCTACCTGTCAGCAAGTCTTCTCCAAGCAAGGGTATTCCAGAGAATAGGAGAACTTGGTCCATGGATCCTCAGTGTGTGCCACACTGTGCTCGTGCCAGGGCTCATTTCCCTGTGGAGCCTGTGGGGTGTGACAGCTTTTGCCATCCATGGCAGGAGTCAAAATGGTCTTTTTGACAACATCCCTGTATCCCCTGAAGTCCTGGAGCTCCCATCCCTGTCCCCATCTCAATTTCTTTGTCCAAGACATCTTGGGGTGGATAAGCACCAATTTCCTTGTCTAGAAAAGCTGGAGCAGGGAAAAAACCAACCCCAAATTGTCTAAGTATAGGGAAAAGTGAACACTGCTAATATTAGTGTTGCTTTTGTATTAATAATTCTCTGATAAATGCCTGGGTTTTTTCTTTCCCAGTCTAAAAATACTCCCCTAGCTTGGCAACGTGTTGTGACTGTGATAATGAAAGTGCAGCAGCATGTGCTTGCCACAGCTCCTGCCCTTTCCTCCTGGGCTGGCACAGCTCTGGGGTTGTCTGAGGGAAGAGAGGGCACACAGATACTGAGATGAAGGAAAGCTGGTCCTGACTCCTGCCTTCCAAAAGGCCACAGCCAGGAATTATCTCCGTTTCAGTGGAACCCAGTGTATTATGGAAATGTCACGTCCCTGAGCCAGGGAGAGAGGTGGAGTACAAGAGGGAAACAAGAATGCCACAAAATTTAAACAGAATCACTTCTTTTGGAGTGATTGAAGTTAAATATAGATTTTTTTTTTTAAATCTCCAAAACTGTGGAACTCCCTGCTAGAAGTGCTTGTGTAGCCAAAGGGACTCTGCCTGTGTTTAGAGGATGAATGTGTGGTTTGATAGTGCCCTGGGCTGGGAGAGGACCCTGTTATTGTTACAACTTAACTGTTGTTATTGGTGCTGTACCTCTACACCGTGACAACTTTCACTCTGAAATGACATTAAAAGCAGAAGCTGCAGCTCAGGGTTGACTGAGTGCCTGCCCAGGTGATGGAGATCATCTTCCTGCTGTACCTACATGGGATTTCTGGGATGTAGGTCTCCCCTGAGTGCCCGGGGTGGCTGGGTGGGTTTGGGGGAAGCTCCTGCTGGGAACTTCAGCTGGTGGGAAGAGGACTCTGCTCTGCACTTCGTGTCCTTCCCTGCCTCACACTCTGTCTTGGGTTCTCCATGGGGACAGAATCTTTGTAGTCCTCTGCCACATTGACCTGAAAGTTGTGTCCTGTGGTGCCAAAGGGGAATCTAAGCCTCGAGTATTGAGCCATCCTCAGGTATGGGAGCTTTAGGAACCCCCTCTGTTGTTTTTGTGCAAAGGGACAAAGGGGGGGATGAGGCAGATGCTCTGTGGATGCAGGGACCTGCAGAGGGGGCAGGGGTGGTCCCCACCCCGTCCCCTCAGCTCTGAGCTGCAGCAGCCCCTGCCCACAGCCTGCACAAGGTCCCTGCTGCATTCCCAGGTCAGGCTGGGGCCAGCAGCACTGGGACAGGAGCCAGGGGAGGGGAAGGATGGATGCACAGTGCTGCCAGCCCCAGGCCCGGCAGAGATGGGTGTGAGGGGCTGTGTCCTGGCCCCGAGCTGCTCTCCCTTGGCTGGGGCTGTTGTGGTGCTGAGCTGGACTGGGGTGGGTTGGGGCTGCATCCAGCAGCTCCCTTGCTCTCTCTACCTTTCCTCTTTCAAGAAATGAGGCTGTTTTGTTTTTATAAAGCTGCTGTCTCGCGGCAGCCGGGGAGCTGAGGATCCTGTTGGCACCAGACAGTCCAGCCTGGGCTATCTGTGCCCCCAGCACCTCCTGGTGGGAACGGGGAGTGGAAATGCCTTGTCCTAGAACAAGCCACAGCTCTTGAACCCACTCTGTGCCTCAGAGGCGGTGGAGAATCCGTTTGGGAGACAGCTGAAGGATTTATTGCTGCTGCAAGAGGCCTTGGGAGGAACGTCCTTATCTTGTTTTCCTTGAGGTTTCAGCCTTGGATTGATCACCCAAAGGAAGGGATTGCATTTATTTCCCCAGGACTCAGTCTCAGGAGGCTGCTCAGGCCAAGAGGAGCCCAGAGAGGGGATGGCTGAGGGTCTGGGGGGGGATTTGCTGTGACCACTGAGCTGGGCCAGAGGAAGCTGAGAGGGCACAGGGAGATCAGCTCAGCTGTTCCCTGTCTGGCTCCTGCCTCTTTCCACAAGGACTCAGAGCTGCCTTCCAGGGTTTGAATCATGGGAAATGTCCACAGTGGGTTTCTTCTGCAGGAAACATCCACCACTGACCTTGTCCTTGGCATGGCAGGGCAGGAGGAGCAGTGGGACCAGCAGGGCAGCAAAAGCTTTTTCTCCCAGAAGCTCTCAGGAATTGGGACTCTGGGGGTGGTTGCATGGCCCCCACCATGGCTGGTGGCTGGCTGGTGACTGCTCAGGGCTGGTTGGTGGCCCTGGGCCCTGTGACTCCTGTTCAGAGCTTTGGGGCTCAGTAATTTGGCTTTTCCCCTGTGTTTGAGGTGTGTCCAGTGGCACGTGGGTGGTTTCCAGACATATCCCAGGAGTTCCTCTGCAGGAATGGGAATGTTGCTTCATCCCTTGACTGTGGTGCAGGGAAAACACTTGGATGAGTGTTAAAATGGGAGATATTTGTGCATACTTGAGGGATTTCACAGAATTTGAATGGATAGAGAGAAAAAGAGCCTCTTCAGACTTAATTGCTTTGGCATTTCTATTCCTCAAGTGCACAGTGCCCTCCTGAGCTCAGGATGCTTCAATGGGAGTCCTGGGAGTGTTCAAAAGCAAACCATCAGGATGGAAAAGGCTGGGCAGGGTCCTAGCTCCTGGCAGCTCTCCATCCTACTCTTCTGCCTGCTGAAGTAAAGGGGATAAATCTGATTTAAATGTCCAGCTAGTGAGTAAAGGCCCAAAATTGATTATCTCTGAAGGTACTGACTTAGTTGCTGGTGTCATCTGAGCCTGGGAATTAAGCTTTGAGAGCTGAGGAGCCAGAGAAGGGTCTGCAGGGGGACCTGTTCCCCATCACTGTGCAAGGATAAACCAGGGGAGAATGAAGCCAGGAAAATGAGCTCAGTCACTTGTGGCAGGGTCCCCTGGGGACATGGATGTCTGTGGGGTCCCATTGTCATGTCCCAGGTGCTGTTTGTCTCCCTAAATTCACTGAGCTCAGACTCAGTAAAGTGAGGAGGAAACCTGCCTCCCAAGGCCTGGAAATTAGAAACTGGAGTGGTTTGAAATCCATCTTCATGGAGTCCCAGAAAGGTTTGGGTTGGAAAGGGTCCTTAAATCTCATGCAGTGCCACCCCCTGCCATGGGCAGGGACACCTCCCACTATCCCAGGGTGCTCCAAGCCCCATCCAATCTGCCATCATCATATCCCAGTCCTTTAGGGAATGGTGCATGTGACAGACAAACTGTGTGTCCCTGTCACAAGCTGGAGATCTCTATGAAGGTGCTGCTGTCCCAGGCTCAGATTGCAGGACCCCTTCTCCTCAAAAATGAGGGATTCCGTGGGTTTTACTGTTCATGAGTAATTAGCCTGTGGTAATGAGGTCCTAGTGGGGGAAAGGTCTCACAGAAGTGAGGGTGGATCATCTCCAAGGCACTGCCCAGCTCAGGGAAGCTCCAGCCCACAGCACCTGGCAGGATATGGGTGCTCTGGATCTGAGTTTGTCTGTGTTACACCCAGAGAGCCCCAGTGTCTGTAGGGGGGAAAAAAGAATGTGAACCTAATTCCTCATTCTCTATGTTCCCTTTCATGATGAGGGACTTTGCCACTGGTGCTTTTGTGGGGAGGCACAAACCATCAGAGCTTCCTGCTAATTCAGGTGCTGAGCTCCTCCCTGCCTGTCTGACTCTCCACACAGGAGTTTCTGCTCCCTCCTTGTCCTCTCTGCTCCACTGTTCATCCCCCCTGAGCTGAGCTGGAAGGGAGCAGGGACAGGGACACAGCTGCTGGAGCTGAGGTGGGGGCAGGCTGTGATGGGAGTGTGTAGGAGCAGGGACCAGAGGTGGCATCTACAACACAAACCCGCAAAAGGAGAATTCCTGAGGTTGCAAAGTGAGGGACTCAAAAGAGGAATTGTCAGCAGGGAGTCTCAATTTGCACCTTTGTGTCCAAGCACTATGATGGCTTCAGTCTGTGCAGCTCCACTGTCCTTCCCCAAGGCTCCCAACCCAGCTCTTGTGGGGTGCAGGATGGATCATGTCCACCTGCTCAGCCCCCATTATATATTCTGTTTCTCCCATGGTCTCATGTCTGTCCCTTTATTACAAATCCTGCTCTGGGAAAGCGAGTGGTTAATTTAGAGCCTTGCAGGGTTTTATGCCACAATTGCTGCTTCACCGACAGCAAACAGCCCCTCTGGCTCTTGGGAAGGGGCTTTCCCCTATTTTCCTGATGGCCCACCTGTCCCTCAAAACCTAATGTGAAAATCACTTGGTTAAATTGGATTAGGTGAGCTTGAAGGGTTCCATCCCACCTAAACCATTCCATGATTCCCAGTGTCCCTGCAGATTCCTGACTGACAGCCCTGAGGGAAACCTCCCTCCCTTCCATGAGAAGAGCTTACTGTGGGTGGGGACACTGAGCCTGCCCTCATCCTTCACCTGACAGTCATCCCTGAGGTGCAAGGGAAAAGGCTGTGGATTGGGGGTGTTGTTACAGGGGATTTGTTTTGCTTTTGGACTTATTTTGTTGATTGAGGAAAGTATTTTATAAAGTGGTGGCACTTTAATATTGGCTCCTTTTGCAAGAGTCTTTCACACCAGGGAAATGTGAGGAAGCTTAAGGTAGCCTCTCTTGCTCTCCTGCAACAGTTGGTGGTGGCTCTGTAGTGTGTGAATGTGCCTTTTGCATTTGAGATTAGTTGGGCCATTGCTGCGTTATCAGTGAAATTCCACTTTCTCCATATCTGTGGGGTTTCTGGCCAGCATAGTGGTTTGTGGTGGGATCCATCCCCCTGCTTCTCCTGTGCAGCCATCCCTCCCCAGCTGTCTTTGACCACAGAAGATGAGGCAGATCTTGCTCCAGTTCCCACCCTTGTGGGGCTGGATCAAGGGAGAAAGGCTGGCAAAGCTTGAGCTGGATTCAGAGAAAAGAAACTGAAGGCTTCAAACAAAAACCCCACGGGCGAGGTGATGCGGGTCCCCCTCAGAAAGCAACCAGAGGAAATGTGGAGAAAAGAAAAAAGAAAAGATGGGAATAAATAAAAAGCAGGGATGGGGAGGAGGAGGGGGCAAGGCAGATGTCTGCCCGTGCTCAGTGTGTTTGTGCTGCTGGCTGCCTGCCTGCCTGTCTGAAAACCTGGCCCTGTCTGGCACCTCTTTTTTTTATTCTGATGTTTGAATTTATAGCTCGAAGTGCAGCAGAATGAGGTTCTCTGGAATATTGCTGTGGATGGGATTGGCTGCCTGCGAGGGCAAGGGTGGATTTGGAGGAGGGGGGACTTGGTTTTCCCTTGCAAGTTTAATGTGGGCTGCTGTGTTCTCCTTCATCCCTCTGCCTCTGCCTGCTGCATTTCCCTGTTTGCATCACTTCTGTTTGACACTGCTGGGGCAGGAGCAGCTTCTCCCTGGGTGTATCCTGAGTGCATCCCACTGGGATTGTCACTGCAGTCTGGGGTGGAGGGGAGCAGGGCTGCTGAGAAGTGCTGAGGTCAGAGCAGAGGCAGAATCCATGAACAGCAGTGCAGCCTCCCCGGCCGGGATGACACGGATCACCCACACTTCCTCCCTGGGAATGTGCCAGGAGACTTGTTCTCAGTGAAGGTTTCCAGGTCTCCAGGCTTCAAACGTTCACACAGTTTGAATAATGCATAAAGTTCCAGCACTTGCTGGAGTCAAATACTCTTCTCCAGCATCTTTAAAAAATGGATGAACACATTTTTACTTTAAAACCTACCCTTTGTGTAACCTGTTTCTCCTTTCTCACCTGTCAAACCTACAATCCTTGCATCCTTCTAAATGCACAACTCCACCAGGGTTGGTCTGCGTGAGGATATCATTCCTTCCTGCTGCCTTTGGTATTTAGAAGGGCAGCTTTCCTTGTTCAGAAAGGTGGGAGCCTCTTTATTAATGAATTCAGTCACTCTATACCAGGATGTTTCTGGGGGCATCCAGCATCCTCTTCCCCTTGTGAAGCAATCAGAGCAGTGATGCTGGGCAGGCCCTGGGTGGAACAGGGACAGTGTCAGGACAGGTTGGGCAGCAGCTCAGGGCAGAGCCTGGAGGAGGCTTCGTGTGGCAGGGGGACCTTTCCAGGCAGGTTCTGGAGGAGCCTGTCCTGCAGTTTGACAACAAAACACAGACACAGACTGGACTCAAAGTGTCTGTCTGAGGCTGGTGACTATCCTTGGCCCACTGGGAAGGACTTGGAAGGATTAAGATGGATGGGATGGAGATGAGGCACCTTTAATTTCCCTGTGAAATGCACCAATCCTCCCCCACTTTTTCCAGGACAGCCCATTCCCTATTCAAGGGATGCTTACTGCAGGTCATATCTTTGGTTTGGGCCCTGCTGCCTCTTGAATTAATGGCTTTAGGTGTGGGGGTGGAGTTTGGTCACCCCACAGGTGCTGCAGTGGCTCTGTGCGTGCTCAGCAGCCCTGCTGGAGCCTGCAGCCCCCAGGTTTAATTGGGATCCCTTTGTCAGGACACCCTAGCCCTTCACAACACCCCTGAGTTCTCCCATGGCATCTGAGCACCCAAATGGCACAGATTTAACAAAAACCCTTCAGGAAAGGTTGATGAAGTGATGGCAGAGAGGCAGGGGAGTGGTGTTGCGACAGTTCCTGATGCAGAGCTGCCTCAAATCTTTCGCAGAGGCAAAGCAAAGGGCAGGATCCTGCCCTCTCTGCTCCTCCCAAGGGAGGAGTGGGAGGAGGCTGGACAGCCCTGGAGCAGGGAGCTTGCTCCTGCTGTCCCTGGGAAGGATGAGAGGGGCATAAATGATTGCTTTTCCCATCCATTTTGGTTGCTGCTGCTGGCCCCACATCACGAATTCTCCCTTGGACGTGGCTGTGCCTGGGCTGCCCTCCGTGCCAGCCCTCTGGAGGGGCTGGCAGGCACTTCCTGCACCAGGAATGCCATCCAGGGGATTTGTGTGACCTCCCCATCCCTCCCCCGCTCCTGTGACGCTGCCAAACTTCTGTCAAGCCCCGCTGGAGAGCGGCACCAGCAGCTCCCCGTTTGGAGGGATCTGGGGCAGAGTCACCTCTGTCCCCCTGCCCGGCCCCTCAGCCCCTGGGTGATGGGAAGGCGAGAATACAAATGCAGGCTCGGGCCTGGGAAGGGAGGAAGGAAACGGGAAGGGCGGCTCAGCCAGGATGTGTTTGCCCAAGCCTTGATCTGGCAGGTGCTGGGCTTGGAGCTTGTTCTGGGGGCTCTTTGAGCTCATAATGAATCCTAGCAGGGCATCCGTGCACCGGCTGCAGGGAGGATGGAAGCACCGAGCATCTTCATGGCTTTTCCATCATCAATTGCTGGTTTTGGATGACTTTTAGTGTGGAAGTGAACATATTGTTGTGCTCCTTAGGGATGGGGCCCTGGAACAGCCGGTGGCTGCTTTGGAGAGCAGCGGGGCCCTGCCGAGGTCTGCAGGGCTCTTCCCAGTGGGAATGCTCAGGATTTGGGGTCAGTGAGGCTGCTCGGCCGGGCACTCACATGGGGCTGCTCCTCAGGAGGCTACTGGCATTGTCCACTCTGCAGATCTCTTCTAATATGAAAAAAATGAAAAGGAAACCCATCCCTAGACGCAACGAGTTGGAAAGCCGAGCAGAAACTGCTAGAAAGGAACATAATCATCCTTTTCAGTGGCCGGCCAGGTCGGGTTTGAGAGGCAAAGGCGGTCTAACAGCGCTGCCTGCTGGAAACATCTCGGGAGGAAAAGTGATTTTGCGCCCCGGGTTCTACCAGTCCTTTGGCACAATTTAAATCTGTTCTTCTCCCTTTTCCTCAGCCTGCTCTGCCCGCAAAGCTCAGCTGCTCGGGACAGGCACTCAGAGAGGGATGGAGTTTCCATCCTGTTTCTCCTCACAGCAGTGGCTGGAGAACTGGGTGCAACCGAGCAGCTCCCAGTGCTGCAGGTGCACCCCAAGCCTGCCCTGGGTGTGTGGAACCCCCAGCCCGCAGCTCTGGGCTCAGGGGATCCCGGTGGCATTGAAGGAAATGCCCGTGGGGCTGCTTTTGGAGCATTTCAGGCTAAGCTAAGCTGGGGAGGTGAGATGTCAATTCTGGGGCTGCTCCCTGAGGAATACCCCTGGGGTTCATCCTCCTGCTGCTCCCTTACCCACCCAACCCCAGTGTCCTGTGATAGATTCACCCACCCTTCTTGGCAGTGTGCTGTGCAGAAAACTAAGCCAGCACTTCAGATAAGATGTGAATTTGTCTACTGGACTTAGAAGTCAGGATTTTTATTTGCCAGGTCAACCTGGTCATGTCCTGCCCTCCAAGGGCAGCTCTGGTGTCCTCCTATGAGAGGGGTGGTCCTGAGCACAGAGGGTCCCTGTGGGACAGCCTCTGCAAAGTCGGTCCTGGCTCTGGAGGAGCAGCAAATCCTGGCTCAGACACGAAGGGTGGGTTGCTGTGTTTGCTGGTGGGACCTTACAAGGATGGTAGCACAGAGCTTGGATGTGCATTAAAAAGCAGATCTGGATGGGAAAGTGAGGATTTGGGAGCAGATGAGGCAAAGGTTTCCAAAGCCCTCATGGCCTGTGGTCACACTCTGCCTCTGGGGTCACCCCTGCCCCACAGGTCCATGAGCAGTGGGGTCGCCTGTCCTCCAAGGAGAGAAGGATTAGGCTGGTTTTATTGCTGGCAGCAATTCTAAACCCTGTACCATTTACTGGATGAAAAGACTGTGAGAGTTCCTTCTTAGAGTGTTTAAAATGTTTGAAATTCGCTTCCTTTAATCATCTTTTTGCTATTAATTAACTATGAGCAGTATTGCTGTAGTGCTCAGAATGCTCGGAGGTGGCCTGTGCCATCTGTTTGTCCTGACTTCATCTGCCCTGTGCCCTTCAGTGCCAGGGCCACGCTGTTTCTGCTCGTGCTGTCATGCTGGGTGAGAGGAAAGGGACAGCCCAGGCAGGTTTATTTATTGTTAGGAAGCAGCAATGGGCACAGGTGGAACAGCACAGATAAACCCAAGCCTTGGCACGGGAATTCAAAGTCACCTCCTTCATCCTTAGCTGCCTGCCAGCATCTCTCACTCCAAAGCATGGCCCCAAGCTGCCTCTTCCTGTTTGTTTTTTAAGTACACTGTTAATTAACGAGGCAGAGGAAAAAATACACAGGCACACCGGAGTAGTTTTTAACCTGGCTTGATTAATGCTGTCAAGTTGCACATCTGAGTTTGAGCTCAGTGGGACTGTTGCTTTTGTTTAATACCACAAGACACCTCAGTCTGGATTGTTGCATTACAGTACAAATAAAAAACAGAAACAAAACCACATCTGCATCATACAAGGTGAGAAGAATATGAGAATTCTAAATATTTACAGAGAAGGGCAAGTGGGGAAACCACAAAAAATATTTACATAAAAATACATGAGCTTGTCGGCATATACATTTTACACCAGTTCACAAAAAAAGACACTCTATAAATTAAAGTGAAGGGAACTCCAAAGGTAACCCAAGACTTTCTGGGATGTTTCTCTCATGCGGCTCAGGGAAAGAAAAATCAAGTCTTGTACAGCAGGAAAATGAACGGCAAAAAAACCCTTCCCCCCCACCCCACCCCCAGCTGGACGAGGCAGGACCCTGCACAGAGGAGCTGTCGTGTTTCTCACACCACACCACGCCTTCCACACGGGACCCGGGGCTCTGGGGAAACAGGGACGTGCCTAAGCCGCTGCAACAAAAGGAGGGAAAACAACTTCTCACCCAGATTTCCTGACATTTAACACACCACTCGAATCAACGCCCTGTCACCAGCCCGGGGGATGGCAGAGCACACTTGAGGTTCTGTCCCTTCTGGGGTCAAAGAGGAACAGGACGTTTTCAAGTCGGTTTTGGTTTTGTGTAGCAACTTACTACCACTGTGCAATCCTTACTGATCCCCCAGTGGTGAGCAGGGGAGGGGGATCACTGCAAAGACATAGGCACAAAGTTGTGGGGGTGTTCTCAGAGATGCATATAGATATCACCTGATAAGACCCTGCAAAAATCAGAAATTAATGCTATACGTAAGACTTCATAGGGGCCAAGTCCTCATTACTCACCTACCAACTGCATTCCCCTTCGCAAGGAAGGTCTCCTGTGGGTCACATCCTGCTCCAAAGCAAAGGTGAAAATGCAGAGCTGGAGCACCCTCCTGGAGCCCCATTCCTGCATGAACTGGGAGACCCTCGCTGGAAACGGAGGGAGTGGCAGCTGAAGATGCAAGTAGTGCCCACGTGAGGGAACTGCTGAGGAACAGAGCTCTGTCACCTCCTGGGGATGTGGTCAGGCAAGGAATTACAAAGCCCAAGCACAACTGCACTTGGATTAGAGGATTATTTGCATTGCTGTCCCCCTGCTCTCTCCGCTCGTCTGCTGGGACACAGGACTGGGCTGTCACCTTCCTCCAGCTCACCCACCTGAGACTCCTGCTGTCACCTCCCCACCTTGCTCTGATGCACAACACCCTTTCCAACCTCACCTATGAATTTTGGGATTAATGAGGATGTAAAACTCTCTGTAGGAGCAGCAGACTGAGCCCAGAGCAGGAGCAGGACTGCATAGTTCACAGTATGGCTTGGCGGGGCAGGATCATGCAGGATTGCTGCTGAAGCTGTAGGCAGGAGCAACGATGAAAGAAAAGGGTTGGTCTGTGTTACCTGGGAAAAGCTGGTGCCTTCACCTTTTTTAATTCTGTACTGTGGCTCAGCAAGGCTGGACATTTGGAGTTTGGGTATTTGGAGAGCTTCCACCCTTGGAGCACACCTCCTGTGGCCGCATGCCGAGGGGGAGATGGCTGGGAGTCACTGCGCTGCTGTCTTCGTCCTCTCCTTCCCAAAAGACTGTTTGCAGCGGCCCTCTGGGTTAGGGGTGCAGGTGTGCACTTCCAGAAGCCCTTTGGGAAAGGTGCTGAAGGGTTTGTTTCCGATGGGGTGAGCGGGTGCTTTGCACCTGGCACTTCACATAACACAGGGAGAGCCCGGCTCGGGCGGGAGCAGCACAGCACTGAGGAGCAGAGGCTGTCCAAGGATGGCACTTGGGCTCTACAGGGAGACAGTGGCTTTGAGCAGGAAAATCCAGAGGCATTTACAATTAGTAGGAGCTGGGATCAGCCCCTTGTAGTGGCAGGATAGTCCTGGCTGACATAAGGCCCAGGCAGAGGGAGGGAGAGGCTGCGGGGCAGTGGGGGAGTTAAGGCTTTCACGGAGAGAGAGGTTGGACCTGCAGCTCTCATTACCTGAATCCCAAATAGCCTGAACCAAACACTTGTCCCTGCTTCAATTGGAGACCTGGCAGGTAACCAGGGGCTGAGGCTGGCACAACACAGCTCTGCTGGGAGCACAGATAATTCAGCCTGGCTCCCAAGGAACGGGGGCAGCTCAGTGCTCCCTGGGAGTTACTGCCAGTGGATCAGGGTGGCTCACCCAGTGGCCTCTTTCTGTCAGTTTTCCTTAAAAGAAAACATTACAAAAAGCATTCCCTCACCAAAAACCCCAATCCCTCTACCTGGGAACTCCTCGTGAGGAGATTGTGGTAACCTGGATCACAGTGCTGCTTTTATCTCTCTTTTTTTTTTTTTTTTCCTACTGCCAGACTTCATTCCGTAACATATGAGAACTCTTCTAAACAAAATGCTTAAAACACCAGCATTGCACAATAAAATAGAACCAGAAGGTAGTTACTGAAACAGCCCCAGACAAGGCTCCAAGGTTAAAAGAAGCAAACAGCTACAGAGTAGTCAGCAACTAGAAGCAGGTTTTCCTCAGGATTTAAAAGTCTCAAAATAGCCATGAAACTTTTTGTTCAAAAAACCCCACCTAAGCAGCTCTGTGCTAACTGCAGGACTTCCATGTTTTTCATAAAATATTAGAGATTCAAAACAGTTCTTCAACCACACAGAACAGGAAGGGCCTTAGAATTTATCAGTGAACATTTAAAAACGTCTAATTCTCAAGTATTGCTTGCAAGCCCTGCCTAATGGAATGGATGTGCTTTATTTGTACAGGGGGTGTGAATTCTAGGGAGTCTGAGATGCAGCACGAGGGGCTGCCAGGCTGTTTTTACAATATCAAAGCTTTTCAACAGCTTGGACACCGTTTTTGGTGTATTCCAGAGTGCACTGGCCTTCTGTCCCTACTCACTGAGTACTGGGGGAGCTGCACCTGGGCACATCACTGCTCCTTGTGTGCCACAACTCCACAGACATCTCTGCCCAACACGGAACTCAGAGGCTGCAGAGAGCCTGGAGTCCTCCAGCTTAAACTCAACAGGAGCATTCCCTGATGGAACTGCTGCACAACCTGGCCCAGGGCAGCTGCTTATGCAGACAACTTGTCACATACAGCTGGCAAGGTGGGCTCTGATTTACGTAACACTATCTATAGACTTTTTAAAATCTATTTTTCTAGTATTTTTTGCAGTGAAATGACACAGTCTGGCCAGCCACAGGATGGAGTGAGCTGATCTGGGCCAAGGATAGCCTTGCAGCGAAGAGGAAGAACCGGTATGGAAAGGGTGTGCTGTTCCCAGGTCTGGGGGCAGGGTTTGGTGTAGTTTTGTGTTTTCTCCCTTGGTGTGAGAAATGCAAACCTGCCCTACATGGCTCCCACAGCTGGCCTCTGTGTACAGAAGAGAAATCTGAAGGAAATGGACTCCTTGCAGGCAGAAGCAGCTTGTTAAGCAAGAAATGTGTGTGTCGTGTTCTGAGCTGGCTTCAGAGCCTATTCCATGGGCTGAAGTCAAAACAGGCCCCCACCCACCTGAGAGCAGCTGCAGTGGGTGCACTGCGCCCACAGGAGAGGCAGGGCAGCATCAACCAAGAGAGGATCCCTGGGGAGCCCTGCCCCAGCCCCCCTGTCACTGTGTGACTCTGAGGGGCTGATCTCTGAGGTTCCTCCACGGCGTGTCAGGGAGCCCCTTTGCTGGGAGCCAGCCTGGGATGGGCAGTTTGCAGCAGGATAAAGCTGCAGGCAGTCCATGGTGCACAGCTCATCGTGCGTGGGACCATGGGCATGGGGAGGAGCAGCCAGTGTCACATCTGGGAAGGGAAAACTCCTTCCCTCCCTGCCCCAACAGCATCAACTGTGTCAGCCGTGCCCGGCCTCTGGCAACACCTGTGTGCCAACAGCCTGCCCTGTCCTCCCAGGTGGCTCAAAACTACATGAAAATCTATAGCTCTACTACATAAAAACAGTGAGTGGGGGCCGGGGTGGGGGCTGAGGGGGGTTTGCTTTGCTCACTGGGGCAGGGTCAGAGGGGTTTTTTTCCGTCACTGAAAAAATAAAACAGTCCACTGTCCAGCAGAGGCTGCTTAGACTCTATCCCTCGTCCCCCCCCAGCTCACTCGACGTGCACCTCAGTCTCAGGCCTCTGCAGACACAGCTCTGTGGGGAGGAAGGCTCCCTGCCCCAGCGCCGTGGCGTAAGTTCTGCTGTGCACATGGGGGAAGCCGGGGGGGCACGAAGCCCCCTGCTCCAGCATAGCCCCCTCTTTGGTGCTGAGGCAGGGTATGGTAATCCTCCAGGTTATCATACTGGGACACCACAGTCATCGTGCTTTGGCGCTTGCCCAGGGTTTGGTAGGGGTACAGCAGGGCAGAGTCCCTCTCCATGGGCTCGGGGTGCTCCCGCATCCGGAGGCTGTGGCTCCGCTCGGGCTTGGGCGGCGGCACCACGGGAGGGGCAGCGTGCTCCTCCTCCTTGTAGCAGTCTCTGGAGTGCTTCTCCATGGATGCTCTGCCTCGGGGCCTCTCCAGGTCTGGCCTGTCCTCTGCCAGCCTCCCCTCCTTGTGGTTCAGCCTCAGGGTCTCCTGGCCGGCCGGGATGTACTTGCTGCCCGAGT
>JAHLSL010000054.1:460131-499942 GCA_025920805.1 Petroica traversi | reverse complement strand
CGGGGCACGGGGCTCGGTGGCCGTGCTGGGGAGGGTGCTCAGGTACGGCACCGCGCCCGGGGCACCCTTGTCCCCAACGGGACCCACGGAAGGAGACTGCAGCTTGTCCTCGGCCATGCAGGGAGCGTGCAGCTTGTCCCCAGCCAGACCCGTGCGCAGGTGGGGCTGTTCCACAGCCAGCTCAGTGCCAGGTGGCTCCCGCTCCGGCAGCGCCCCGGGGCCCTGGAGCGCCGCGTGCTCCCAGTCCCCCATGTGGGCCGGGAAGGGCTCCTTGTCCCCCGCTCTGCTGGGGTGGAAGCCAGACTGCTCCTGCTCCGCATCCCTGCTGCCATGCGTGTCCCCAGGCACGCCTGTGTGGAGAGGTGGGGGCTCCTGGCCTCCGGGTGCGCCGGGCGGGTGGTTCTGCTCCCCGGCTGTGCCTTGGCAGTCCTGCTCTAAAGGTGCCCCGGGCTGGAAGTGCAGGCGGTTCTCGGGCAGAGCAGTGAACAGGTGGAGCTTGTCGGGAGCACCCGCAGAGAGATGGAGCTTTTCTAGAGCTGTGCCAGCTTCAGCCTCTCCATAATTTGTGCTTTCAGCATGAGCATCTCCTGGCCTTTTGTGTGACTGGGCGGATGCTTGCTGTGCGGACTCGGCTAACGCTAGGGCCAGCATGCGCGCTGCGTTTTTCGGAGGAGGAGGAGGGATAAGAGACACAGAACTGACGGGAACAGGATCCTGGGGGGAGTCGAGGGCAACTGCTCCTAATGGGGGGAAAATTGAGAGAGAGAGTGATTTTATGTTACCCAATACGGAGAGTGACCTTAACGACTATTATAAAAAAATAGATGCTCTCCACACTTTCACAGTGGCAGTTCCTTCTGTTGTGAAACACTTGTGTCTCACAGGCAAACGCTGCTCGACAGCACAGCAGTTCATCACAAAGAGGAAAAAACCCAAGAGATTGTCTAAAGGCTCCTCTTGCATTTCTAGAGAGGTAGGAAGGAGGTAGCAGAGAATGAGATACCCTTACACAATTTTGATCATAAGGTTTTAGGCGGAAAGGTCCCTTCTTCGAGTGTTGGCAGATTTTTAATTTAAAAAAGAAAAGTCTTAGATGGTGTATTGGCTGAAATGATTGAGAAGGACATGCTAGAGATTTTCACGTATGACAGGATGGGGAAAAAAAAAGCGGAATATAAAGCATTATGGAAATTATCCGAGATTTGTGTGATGTAGGGAGAAGGCAGAGGTTAAGACGTTACTGATCTGCACAGCCCTGCAAGACACTCGTGACCAGAACTGACGGGCAATCCCCTCTCCTAAAGGCACGCAGAGGAGGACGGTTCTGACAGCAGCTCCCCTTTGGAACTTAAAGAAAGAATGGAGGAAAATGCACTGTACCTGGCTGGGTGTGTCCACTGGGTACAGTCTTATTCTGACTGCTTGGCATGGCTCTCTCCCCTTCTTCTGGCAATTCTGCTTTGCAAGCAGCCACTAGCTGGGGATGCTGCAGCTCTTGGTGGGCTCCTTCCCCTGCTCCTGTTTCACTGTTTTTCGGGGGCAAGGACATCTGGGTTGGGGACCTGTTTGTGATCTCAGTGATGCCAATCCCTTTGCTCCAGCTGGAAGCAGATGAGTTCCTGGATGTGGTGGGCACTCCTCCCATGGCCTCTGGCACACGGCTGGGCAGCACAAAGGAGGTGGGTTCTGTGGTCAGTGGTGGAGATTTGATGGGCTTTCGCGCCGTCTTGGGCGAGAAGCTGAGGGGTTTGCAGGCCTGCTCTTCTGTGGGGCTCAGGTCCAGCGTAAAGAAGGGACTCATCTTCTCCTGGAAAGGGGACACTGGTTCGGAGCTTGTGGCACTGCCTGGGGTCTGGGACTGGCTGCCTGATTCTACATCCTTCTTGAGCAGGCTCGGCTTCTCCTTATTGATGTCAACAGACTCCAGCAGGGAGGTGCTGCTGTCCAGGCACTCGGACTCCGCCTGGGGGGGGGCTGCACTGGAAGGACATGGGGTCGAAGTCCAGGCTGGCGACGCCGATGTCTGGCGGGCTGAGGTCCACGTCCTCCGATGAGCGGGGAGAGATGAGGGCAGGGACGTGGATGAGCCCCTCGTCCCCGTCGCTGTCGTCGTGGGGGAGGTTGTCATAGGAGTTGCAGCGGTTCATGTTCCCCAGGAGCTCCCCGTTGAAGGAGGCAGACAGGGCATCGCTGCTAGACCTGGGCCTTCTGGGTCGGAACAGTTTGGATTCACCTGGACGCGAGGAGACACCGTGGGTTAGTGACAAAACCTCCTGACCAGGAGGCCAGGCATAGTGTGTGGGGGGGGGTCAGAGCAGTCCTAAGGCAGTGACAGGCTCCCCATGTGATCTCTGCATGCAAAGAAACATCACTGGCAGTAACTGCTTATTACATTTGCCTAAACTCTTTTACAGCACTTGCCAGGCATGATTTAGTCTGAAACTAAGCTGTGTGCACAAGCAAGTACACTTCAGATGTGCTGAAGGCCTTTCTCAGAGAGCACTTTCCTTCATAATGCTGTCCCATCAGCCTTGAAATGGCAAGGGGAGGTGCCAAGGAGTGAACATAAGCAGTGCAGCTACACCAGAGCAAGAGGTTTGCTGTTTTTAACCCTGAAAGCAGGGAAAGCCACAAAAAGCATTTCTGTGAAATCCATCTGTGCTGGGAGCAGAAAGCTGCTACATCGTTAGTTAGAACATTACTGTACATTAAGTACAGCTTCCCCTGGGAGGGTGGAAAACCTGCCCTGCTGAGTATCTACAGCCAGAGATGTCAAAGTGCCTCCCTTAAAGCCCATTTCTTAGAAGTGCAGGTAGCATTCTGCCTTACCATCCACGGCATGCAGGGAGGAGAGGGACTCCTCGCTCTTGGCCGAGCGGAGCGTCCCGCTGTCTCCTCGTCCTCCTGAGGGAAAGAACCACACAGGCAAAGGATCAGTTACAAAAGGCGTTTACATTTAGCTGGATAATGGTGGCAGGCAAAACACAGATGTGTTTCTAACACCAACATCACTGTCCTGAGAATAAATTTGTTTTGAAGGTGGCTTTCTGATTCTCATTTTGCCTGGAAACGGTAACTGTCCCAGTTGGTGTCTGCTGCAGGTGACAGGCTGGGAAACAACACCCCACAAGCAAAACCCCTCCGAAAGGGGAAAAGAAGGAACTTTTACATTCCCTGTTTTATGGGCATTAAGCAAGTACAATTTCTCTGAGGAGACGGTCCTAAAGAACATCATAAAGTGTGCAAGTATTGTGAGGGTAAGAATTTAAAGATGGACCTGGGAGACAAGGGGTTAAAAGTTATCACAGGCCCATGAGATTTGGGATTTGTGGTGTGTTTTACCGCAAAAATACATTGCTGCTATTTTTAAGTCTGGAAAGACAGAAAGTTATATACAGAAAAGGGTGAGAATTCCACCTACCTATCCTGGCTGTGGCTACAAAGGGTTATTGGCTGCCTTCTCTGGATACTCTGGTACAGCTTTTGGAGGGAATGTGTTTATGGGAAGGTGCCTTTCCCTCGTTTCATCTTCTGAGAGCAGCAAGGGGAGTCAGAACTGTATTCTCATTTTATAATGAGTGTCAGAAGGAATTATCCTGTGACTTATTACAGCAGCACCCACATCTCTGTCCTTCCAAAGCTGCTCCAAGCAAAGCACAGAGATGGGAGCAACAGAGCTGCCCGAGATCCATTGGGAAAGGGCAGCTACTGGGGGTGTCATGCACGGCTTGAACGCTAGAAGGAGATAAAAGCCCACTGCAAACATCACTTCGCACTGCTGAAAACCCCAGGTTTTGGAAGGAGGCCTCACCTGCCAGGGCTATGGCTTTCATTTCCGAGGGCTCGCTGGGGTTGCGCTGCAGTTTGCGCTTGGACACAGAGGAGGATTTTCCCAGGTTGAAGAAGGAACGCCAGCTCCCCACTGGAGACTTCTTCATCTTGCTGGGAGGCCTTTTCCTGGGGAGAGAAAAAGGAACACATGGATGGAGGGAGGGATGCATCCCAATCCTGGCTGCTTGTTATCAGAATCTCTGCTTTCTGCTCAGAAACTCCTGGTTTCTGCTTGGAAACGCCTTCTTTTCCACAGCCAAGGATGTTTCCATTCTTCCAGCTCAGCCCTAAAGTCTTGCTGGGTAAATTCCCCCAAGTTCTCCAAAGCAGCTGCAGTGCAGGTAAGGAAAGGCTCCCCCTTGTTCAGCCCAGCAGCAAGGATAAATTTTAAGGAAGAAGCCCCAGCTCTCTGGGAAGCTGGGCAGCCAAGTTCAAAAGCATCTCTCACTCCTGCTATAAAACCACCTTAGACTCCTCCACTGCCACTCCAGTTTCCTCGAGCCTGTCCAACTGCTCCACCTCAAGGGAACCTGGATTTGTGACAGGCACTTAGTCAAGAGATCTGGAAAATCCCAACATCTGCAGGTGTTCACCCTGTTTGTATTTCTGTGTATGACTGGTCCAGGCATGTCTGCATCACAGACAACATGGATTTATACATTTAGTGATGTCCCTGCTGAAAACAAGGGAGTGGAGCACAAATTATTTGGCTAAACTAAGACCACTGACGTGAGCTGAATCCTCCCAGAGTCCAAAGCAGGTGGAAAACTGGCTTCAATATTTTACATATATAATGAGTCTCAAGTCAATATAAGCAAATTCTTGCTGTATTCAAAATAACACAGTTATGACACGTGCTGGAAAGGAAACCTGTCTCTACCTTTCAGATGGGAAGTCTATGACTGTGTGGAATTTCCCCTGCAAAGCTGCTGGGCCTTCCCCCACTTCGATGTACTTGCTGTCTGCCACAATGGGAGAGTTGATCTGCGCCTGGGTCCGTGCCTGAGCCTCCTCCAGCGTGAGCAGCTTTGTGGAGGGGGAGGACACCAGCAGAGACTTGGGCCGGGATAAAGAGCTGTGCCCTGCAAAGAAAAACCACAGGCAAAAGGGAGAGTCAGCAAACAGCAGTGCAGAGATCAAAGCTCAGCTCTGTGTGTCTAGGGAGGTGCTGTGTTTTTCTGAACCTTTGTTATCCCAGCCATTGAAAGGCATGAACAAAATGTGGTCACAATGTCACAGATACTAAAAGTAGTGGATGACTAAAAGAATCATGGATTAGTGTATTAAAAATAAAAACAGGAATAAAAGAGGGAAAAAGGAAGCATGGAAACCTTTGTGACAAACCTTCCTTCTCCTGTATGTAAGAGCCTGTAAAGAAAATTGTTTTTTCTTTGAATAATGCCTGTCTGGGTCATTCCCAGATTCCAGCCCTCAGTGCAGCAGGCAATGCCTAAAGCTGCTGCAAACCAAAGTGCACCTGGACAAACCTGGGCACAGCAAACAGAATCTGCTGTGTGCCCTGGCCCTGGCCTTTTACAGCTTGTGCCTGGTTTTGGAGATGAATGTGTAAAATTTGAAAGAAGCTGCTGCTACCTCCTGCTGCTGCCAGCTTCAATGGAGAGGAGCTCTCCTGTGTCTGCCATTGCCTCTTGTTTCTAGGGTTATTCCCAGGTGAGTTCAGGGCAGTGTTGGGTTTCCACAGCTGTCCCTGGAGCAGCACAGCTCTGTGTGAAGGATGCACAGTCTGGAGAGTGTGGGAGCTGTAAATGCTGTCCTGGATGAAGTCTGGGTTAAAAGAGGTTTGGCAGCACCACTTCCCCCTCTCACAGGTGAGTGCAGGAGCTGTACTCACACCCAGAGGCTCCCTGGAAGCTGTTCTGGAATTCAGAATTCCTTCACTTAGCCAACCCAGCAGCCTGACTCTCCTCCCTGCCAGGTCTGTGTCAAAGCCACTGAATGCAAATGACCAAGTCATTAAACAATTAGCCGAATTTACATGGGCCACTCTAAGCCTGGATAATCATCTGGCTGGGATTCTGAGCATGCTTATCTTCCTTCCCCTGGCAGAGTCAGCCTGCTGGGGCTGGCACTGCTCAGCCAAGCTAACCTCTGGCTTGCATGGACTCAGAACTGCCCTACAGCAGGAGAAAAAGCTGGGCTTGGATAAACCATGCCAGCCTTAGTAGAGGTAGGGTTTCTTTAAAAGAAAGGAGCAGCAAATACAGTGGAAACCCAACTGTCTGCAGTCCCCAGGTGGTGGTAACTGCAGTGGCCATGCAGGTAAGGGCAGGTTATCAAGGCAGATGGTGCAGCCTTAATGCTGCTTAGGAGCAGGAACAGCTTGTGGCAGCCACACTCACTCAGAGAGTAAACTTTCCTTCTGGTGCAACTCTGCTCCTTCTTGATGGAACAGGTATATGGTTTCAGTTACTCAAGGGAATTTGTAGGTTCCAAGGCTGCATGGCATTCCAGGCGCTCCAGGTTCATTCCTCATCCTAAAGCAACACCAACCTGGGCCATGTGGCTGCTCAGCCCTGCTCCTGAGACCACCCAGGCTGTGCAGAAGTGATAACCAGTACAGCAGATGTCAAAATAGTCCTTTAAGAGCAAGATTTAAGTTTCTTGGCCTCAACATTACTGAATGCAGAGATTGCTTTACTCCAGTTTGTTCATATTTGTGTTCTAAGGTATGGATGAGGGCAGACAGACAGCTCCAATGGGTGAGTATGCAGGAGCATCAGTAACGATGGTTTTATAAATGAGAGGGAGGAGGAGGAGGGGGCAAAGATTCAACTGATTCCTTGCAATTTCTCAGTGGTAGGACTTAAAAATAGAAGCCAAACATTCATCTCTGCATTCCCTTGACTTCTAAGGAAGGTACTGACACCAGTTTCTAAAACCAGGCCATTTCTGCCTGGGCTCTGACATCCCAACCCAGAAATGTGTCCTCTAGGTTAAAATAAAAACATTTCCATGTCCCAGAGGAGGCTCAGACAGCCACGAAGCGCTGCCACTCCTGCCCAAGAGAAGCCAGCAGAGGACACGCACCTGCCCCGTCGCGGATGACGGAGCTGAGCTTGGAGCTGAAGAGCACATCCACGTGGTTCAGGATGAACTCCACCACCACCGACTGGATCCGCACCTCCATGAAGGCGGCCGTGCCGCTGAAACAGGCGGACTCGATCTGCTTGGACCTGCAAGGGACACGTGCTGAGGGACAGGCTCCTGTGGGGCTGCAGGGCCTGGGGCTCAGGCAGAAAAGGCTTCAGGGCAGTTCTGGGGTTAAATCTCAGCAATGCTCACAAATGATCACTGATCATGGGGATTTATGGCCAGACTTCAGATCCAGGCTCAAGTCTTACCATGAGGGCAAGAGGAACACTGGGCTGGGAGGAAAAGGGAGTGTGGAACAGGTCTGAATTGAGGAAAATACACTGAACACTCAAAATGAAGAGCTTTTTGTTAACTCATTTCCAGGACTGGCACAGTTTAAGGCAGTGCTGTTGTACACTCCTGCTGTGGCCTCCAAGGGGATTTTTCCCTTGAGCAGGGAGTGTCTCCAATTGATCCTGCTGAGTGAATGCCCAGGACACACCAAAGCAAACTCAAACATGAGGTCGGTCCCTCCACTGCTTGTGGGAGAATTGCCAGAAGGAGAGAAGAGCCCACCTGCATGAACTGTAAGTGTCTAAGGGCAGGTTGGATGGGGCTTGGAGCAACCTGGGACAGTCGAAGGTGTCCCTGCCCATGGCAGGGGGTGGCACTGGACAAGCATTAACGTCCCTCCCAACCCAAAACCCTTCTAGGAGTCCATGATGAACTGCACATTTGGATTTCTCAGGCTGGCAACAAGAGCAGTTCAGAAATCAGTACAATCAGGGCAGCGTGATAGTCTCTTTTTCTTTTAAAGCAAAATTTCTAAGTTTCACCATGAATTTTAAAGTGCCCTATCATGCAGATTCAAAACAGATTTTAGGGGACAGATTTATCCAAGATAATTTCTGTAAGTCTGAGTTCTTGCAGCCAAAAGCTGTCAAATTAGACTCTTGAGACTTATGCAGTGGGAAATCACTGATGCCACTGTAGAAATTTTCCTGGAAGATCAAGGACACACCAGTCTCATCTAACCAGGAGAGGAGAAATTATCCTCTAAAAGAGGGTTGAGGGAATTCTTCTTTGTCACTACTGACAGAACTGTAGTCAGTGGAACTGTGCTGTGTAAGACAGAATAATACAGGGGCTGTTTTACATCACTAGGTCAGGATCTTAAACCCTGCTTAGAATAATTTCCCACCTTTTACAGGAGGAGAAAAATACAATGGGTGAAGAAAGGCAGAGCTCTTTCCAGCTGCTGAAAGCTGGGATTTTCTGGAGTATCTGCTGTTTATAAATGTAAACATTTATCTTGTATTGAAATGGGAAAATCCCAGAGTACCTGAGGAGGTTTGGAGCCCAGACGATGGCCAAGTTCTTGGTGTGCATATTTGTGATGGAGCAATAATCAGCCAGACGAGCCAAGTGTCTCATTAGGAACTCCAATGTCCTGGAAAACAGGAGAGAGGCAAATGTTCAGCACCACTGAGCAAAGCCAGGCCGTGATCCACTGCACAAACCCAGCTCATTATTTCCTGTTGGTTTGACAGCTCCCCGAAAGAAATGTTGAACTCCTTCCCCTCAGCCCCACGGTGGACTTGGCTTTGGCAAAAATGAGACAGGCTGGGATGAGGGGAGTCTCTCCTGACGTGTCCAGGCTCAAGGAAAGGACAGTTCCAGAAAAACCCTCTTTGCAGGTGTGTGACAGCCCTGAGGGGCTGCTCAGGGATGTGCGGGGAAGTGGGGGGAGAATTGATTTAGTTCTACTCAGGAAAATCCTGGCTGCAGGTTTCTTAGAGGTGGGTAAGGCAGAAGGTTACACTTCAGAGGCTTCTGTTCACAGCAGAAAATGGTGGGGTTTGTGTTTAATATATGATGGGGATGAGGGAGCAGGAGGTGGCAGTGAAAATGCTGCTGCACCCTTCTGGTGTCCCTGGCTCGTGTCTGTCTCACAGCATATGCTTTTTGGGGGGAAAGTGAGATGAAGTAGAAAGGGTGTTTTTGGGGCTCAAAATTCCACAAGTAGACAAGACTGGAAGTGATGAAAATGGCTCTGGCTGGAAACCAAACAGTTCCTGCTTGCAACTTCTGACCACTGAGTAGCAGAAAAAAAAGTGTTTTTTTCTTTTTCTAAGCAAACCCCAAGAAAGGAGAGCAGCATCCTGTGACCTACGCCATTCCACATCCAGGTGCTGGCTGTGCCCCCCTCTCTGAGAGTGACGTGCTGCTAGTACCAGCACCCAGTTTAACCAGCCTCATAAAGCAAAAATCATTTCAGGGAAAAGGTGAATGGAAAAGGAGATTAATTTATTTTTTAAAGGGCCACACCCCCTCAATTAACATCAATATTGCAATTAGTTACTACAAGCAGCAGCTGTTGCACAAACTAGGCAACTTTATTTAAAGAGCAAGTAGTACAGTTGTGGTTTATAACACATCAGTTAAATCCCAGTTAACTTTTGTAATTTATAACACACTGCAGCATTGCAATTGTCCAGCTAATCACCACGCATCACAGTAAATAAAATTTAAACATTTAATAGCAGAAATGACTACAAATAGTTATCAATAGCTGTCCTCGTGCTACTTAGACCAGGATTCTAACTCATCCTGCAGATTAACATCCATTACAATAATCCATTGATGATTGTAATGAAGTATTCTAATTAGGCATCAACAGACAAATACCACCTGCATTCACCCCAAATGGTCACCTAAAGCACTGGGACACATCAGGGCCACTGGCCCAGCCAGTTAAATAACTGCCTTCTGTAAATAACTGCCACCATCCATTGTCATTAGCTATTTCTACCAATTACAATTCACAATTAGTGAATTACTTACCATGCATCACTAGTTTTCAGTATTAAAGTCTCATTAACATACAGTATGTAGCTCTATGTAGTTATTAAAGCCAATCACCAGTATCAATTTGTCTGATGCCTTTATACCATACCTACTATAATTTTTACTACTAAAGACAGTTAAAATGTTGTTATTCTTAGTTAAGACTCATTTTTATACAGCATGAATTCTTATTACTACTAATTAGCTTGTATGTAGTATTTAATTGGTGTTTTTCAAACACCCTATTATGCTACTCTAATATATAACACTAATATAACTAATTACATCAGTTATTCTCAGAGCATTCTTATTATTTGCTAGTTACTATTATTGCAGGGAGGGACAAACTGCAGACTAAATACCATTCACCAAGTCTGACTGAAGGCCTGAGCAATTTTTTTGCTATATTTCACTTTTTTTAAAGTGCTCTTAACACTGGTATTGTGCCCTCACAGTAAAATTGTTCCCTTACTCTGACATAACAAGCTCCTGCTTCCCTCCTAGACAGTTTCCAAGGAAGTGAAGTAAGACCATGTTTAGTGCATAGTGTTTGGTAAGGAGCTAATTGAAATATAAATCAACTCTCTCCAGCCATAACCATTTCAATATGCAGAGGCACAGTGTGGCTGTCCTGAGAGGGAACCTGGAATTACAGAATTCCTCTCGCAAAATGTCCACAACCCCCTAAAAGCTGCACTCACCTGTAGTGGGGAGGGGGCAGCTGCTGGATCACATCATGGATCTTAACCAGCCTTTCCTCGTCTGTAGCAGCAGAAACAGCATCCTGGAATAAGGCAGGAAAGAACTTAGCTGCAAATATACCCCCAATGTGCCAGTCTTGGCAGTAAGGTGGATTTTGCTGCTCTTCTCCCCCTTGGATGAGGGGTCTGTCTTGGGGACAGAGCAGCACAGGGATCATGTAAGGAAGGCCAAATAAGTCATGACCTGAGGCAAGTTAATGGCCCAGAGAATTCCTGCAGAAGACATTCAGCACAGAGCAGCATTTACTTCTAATTCCACCCTGGGAAATGGCAAAAGAGAGGGGAATTCCTGCAAAGCATGGCAAGTGTGCCAGGGACCTTCTGATGGGGCCCCACGAGTGGAATCAACACAGCATGACACAGGGGACAAAGGCACCTCTGAGTAACCTAAAGGGGACACAGAAAAAGCCCCTCAGACACTGGGACACTGCCACCCCCCTTCTGGAATGGCAGGATGGAATTGAGAGTGTGGGCAGCACAGTGCCAGCCTGGGAATGTTGGTGATACACCCTTCTGATGGCTCTAAAACCCCCAAGTGAGGCAGAGCAGACAGAGAGGGGAGAGTGTGGAAGGCAGGCCCAGCTTCCAGGACTTCTTTGCTGTACCAGCTGAAGCCCCACTGAGGGGGAAGTGCCCCGCATTTGCCTCGCACTCACTGAGAACTTCTCGTAGAGCTGGTAGGTGAGCAGGGGGTTGGGGAGCTCACGGAAGTACAGCTTGCACAGGGAGCCCACACAGTGGATGTCCTGGATGTAAATGTCCTTGGTCAGGTCGGGAATCTGCTCCGAGTCGAACTCGTGGCTGGCAATGAGAACAGAGAAATGGGTAAAGGGGTTTGAGGAGGAGGAATGAAATCAAACCCACCACGAATTACAGCAAGGCTTTCCTGATTTACAGGCAAAAATATGCACTTAGTCACCAAAGCCACATGACCCATGGCTGTGGGGCAGCCAGTAGGGATTTTTCCCAAAAAAGAGACTTTTCTTTTTTCTAATAAGGCATTTTCAGTTAGCTTTACAACCAGCTGGCTGCAATCCCTTCTGCTGCATCAGGGCTTTTCACAAAGTCTCCAGAGAAAATATTTCAAGACCACAAGACCAAGTTTAACTCCCAAGGGCTGTGACTGGGATTGCCCATAGGAATGATGAAAGCTGCTGTCCCTCTGCATTTCAAAGGCATGGAAATGGCAACGATAAAGCCATGCCAGCAGCACTGCTATTGGCAGCACATGGAAACCAGTGAGTGCTGGAATTCCTGGGGGATGAGCTGGTGAGCTGAGCCTGCCTCTGCTACAGGCAGAAGACAGCCAGGAACCACATTAAGAAAATCCCATAGCACTCTCTTGGTTTTCAGAGAGAGAAAAAGGCCCAAATCACCAGTGTTTATGAAATGAAAGCTGAGCTCAGAAGGCTGAGGGCTGGCTCGCTGCAGGAGTATGTGCTGAGAAGTGCTGTTTCCAATTAGCAGGACACTCCAGGGGGATGAGCATGGTGAGCCAGGGCCTGGGAGCTGGAGAACCTGGGGTCCCTGCCAGGGTCTTTAGGCTGCTCGCTGCCATGGGGACTCATCCTGTCAGCACTGCAACCACAGCTGGGGCTGGATGTGGTGGCCCATCATTGTCCTGTCCCCCACCCAAAGCTGGCAGGTTGTGCCCAGAGGGTCACGCAGCCCTTGAGCTCACCCTGTCTGAGGAGCAGAACGTGCCCAGGGCACCTGAGCCCTCCCAGGATCAGGACAAGCCGATCCATCCCTGGACATGGACACTGCTTGAGGGAAGCCTTTCACTTTCTCCCAGACAAGGGGCAGGAGAGGTTTCCACCTTCACAGGGTGAACACAGCCCATCCCTTCCTCACCCCAAAGACAGCAGAGGAGGAAAGGAAGGATTCAGTTTTCCACACCCCCAGCAACCAGCACACACCACTTCCACAGGCACCTTCTGACTCCTTGCTCACAGCTGGGACAGAAACTCAGTTTCTGCACTTGGCTCCACAGAAAAGCTCAGGAAGGCACCAGCCCACCCCATACAAACACACTCAAGCCCTGGCTCAAACTTCCTGCCCATATCCTGCCCTACTCCAGTGTTTTTTCCTAGGAATAAAGCTCACACTGTGTCAGACATTCTCCTGCCGAAGTGAATATGGAGGGAAGAGAGGGATGCCCCACTAGATTCAACCCTTCTTCTCTCTGCACTGGCTGTTTCCAGAGTTACATGTTATTCCTTCGGACTCAAAGGAAGATTTTTGTTGAGTGAAAAACACAACTCCACAGCTCTCAAAACGAGCCAGGATACCAGGATACAGGGATCAACACCCTGAATCAATAGTAGCTCTGACTGCCCACCTGCCAAATAAAGCCAGCTATTGAAGAGCCAACCTCTGTCCCATGGAAATCTCCCACGAGAAATAAATTCTCTAACCTTCTCTCCAACAAAAAAGCCCTTTAAATCCAGGAGATCCAGTTCTTCTATGTGAAACCTAAGCAGAGTGATTTATTTCTAAGGATACTGCAGCCCTAGGCTTTGGAATGAACCTAATGCCCTGTTTATGCAGCTGGGAACTGCAGCAAGATGTGTCCTACGTCCATCACTCAGAATCTGCAGTGGTTCAGATGAACAGGACCATGACAGTAAGTTATGCCATGTATTCCCTTCCTTTAGTCTTTGGAACATCTCAGAAACCTGGAAAACAGGCTGTCACTTCATCCTCTGCACTAGAACAGGCAATAATGCCATTACAATTTTAGAAAACCATTTTTAAAGCACCTTTGATACACAATGAAGGAAAAAAATGGTCTTGGCAACACTACAGGGAAAAAATGGACCAGGGCAGAGATTAGAAGGATGGTCCAGCACAAGCCAAAATGGGGAATAAAGGGATGTAACTGAAGCAATGGCAAACATTTCATTCAGTCACAGCTCCAGTGAGAGCCTTTGGATCCTGCACATCAAAGCTTTGGGACCAGATTTTTAAAATGGGACTTGCTGGGATAAGAAACAGGATTAATCTGAACCAGAATGAACCCATCCGTCCAAGGGTTTGAACAGTCACTGTCCCAGTTCAAACCTGCCCACTGAACTGGGGAACAGCTGGTACAAAAAGATACTCTGCCTATGGAAAACAGCCCTGGTGCTGCCTGTGCCAGGCCATGGGCCCAGGAGCACTGCTGGAATCAGTCACATCCACTCAGCACTTTTAGTGCTTCCCAACAGAACATTCCACACCAAATGGCAGGAGGAAAACAGCCTCACAAAAGCATGAAGGAGGTTTGCTGGGGTGGGAACAGCTCCTAACCAGGACACACTCCCGGCCTTTCCCTGTGCAGCACAGCAATGCCACCCACCAGACTCAGGCACGTATCCTTTGCACATTCCCAATTAACTGTGGGTAAGCCAGGAGCCCAAGGCAGCAGGGAGAAACATCAGCTGCTCCACAGGGCTCACGGAGTGAGAAGGAACAGAGATGAAACATGACAGGCCAGTGACACCAGGGTGCTGATACTTTATCCTGAAGGAAAGCTTCCTGCAGGATGACTGTGGCTGTGGAAGCACAGGCTGGGGGCTCCCAGGCAGGCCCTTACCGGAGTTTCTGGATGTTGGAGGCGATCCCGGACAGCCGGTAAATCCCATCCACAATTCCGTGCTTCTCGATGAACTCCGTGCAGCTCTTGAGGACCTGGGGCACTGAACAACAACAGCTGGGGTTAATACAGCCCTAGACCAGGCTGTGCTCTTGGCAGGTGCATAAACTGCTCCCAGCTGGGCCATGGCTTCAGTTCCTCCTTAGGAGAGAAAGCCTGTAGGAAACTTAACTGCTCAGAGAGTTAAGTACTTTAACAAGAGAATTCCAGGTCAAAAATGCCAATTCTGGTCAAACAGAGACAGCACAGGTCCCGTGACAACTCCCACAGGAACTGTGGTGTGAAATCTCATTCCAGAAGAGTTGTAAAATGGAATAAATACCATCTTTCGAATCTATACAGGACTAACCTGCTTGGTTTAAGGAAATATAAATATCAGGGTGATCCTACTTTTGGCAGCACAGCCAGGAGAGTTTTTACAACTGATAATTTCATCCCCAATGTCTACTGGAGCGTGGCTGGATGTGGAGAGCTCCACAGCATCCCACACTCACAGAAACTGCAGACAGAGTGGGGCATGACAGAATGGAAAAATCAGCCCAGGGGATATAATTAGGTGTCAAGTTAATATTGTAGCCGCTTCACCACCCCATTCCTTCCAGCTGGCTTGCCAGGCTCATGCACATCCAGTGCCGGAGCCGTGTGTCCACCCCTGCAAGCTCGAGGAGGAGCAAATCACTGGATTTACAAAAGGCAATAAATAAAACTGCCCCAAACACAGAGAGAAAATCAGGACTGAGCTCCTGTGAGCATCGGCAAATCTTCATGGAAAAAGCTGGGATCCCTGTGGATCCCTCTGCCAGCCATCTTTTTGCAGCAGCTCCTCTGCTGATCTCAGTGTGTTCTTTATACGCCAGGTCTGATCCATGTGCCACGTGACACAGATTCCGAGCAGGTCATGTGGCAAATCCCCTTACACCACGCAGCAAATGCCATCTGCCAGGCACTGCTCCCAAGCGCTGCTGCACTTGGATGCTCCCTGCTCCCCCCCCAGCCACCACAAGGCTGCTTTCCCAGCCTGCAGCAAACCCTCACAGCTGGAGGAAAGGCTCATTTCAGATGGTTCCCTGGAAATCAGCAGGTGTATCCCAGGATAAGGGCACATCTGCTCTATGCTGGAGCACAGGACGGGGTGAAAGCTGTAAATCCTGTAGCACGTCAGTCACAGGCTCAGCCAGAGCAGATTAGACCCTGCACCTGGGATGCTCCAAGGCACCAAGAGACAGCCAGGCTCCAGTGTTACATTCCCAGGGATGTACAGTAACTCTCACCATTTTGTAGTCAGGGCAGACTATGAGGAGAGCAGAGCCCTTGTACATTAAGCCTTGGAAAGCAAGCTCTGCCTTTTTGGGGAACAAAAACCAGTGGAGGTGAAGCCTTCTGTTACCTCAGCATCACTGAGCTCCAAGGAGGACCACAGCTGATGGCTCCAGGAACCAAAAGGCACAGCCTGAACCATATGAGCTGGGACAGGCAACAGGTTCTCAGTGAAGCCAGAGCACACTGGGGACACATCCATCAGCCACCCACAAGGACAGATGCAAGCAAAGCAGGTGGAACACGAGGCCCACAGTTCTCATAGTGTATCAAAAACATTTCTGGAGGACAAAACTCAGGCCTTTACACAAAAAGATTCAACACCTCTTGAAGAAGAAAGTTTTTAAGGCTGGAAGTGGACAGGGAAGGAGTTCTATCCTACTCCAGCAGTGGCCAGAGAAGGCTGAAGTGTGCATTGTACTGCATTACAGCCCTGGGAGATGAGTGGGGCCCAGGTGTGAACTGGGGCAGCAGAGGTGAAACCGTCCCACCCCAGCAGCAAAGGACCAGGACAAAGCTCTGTGTGCTGACACAGTCAGTGGTGTTTGTCCCCTGCGGGAGAAGAGCACCCCAGACTGCCAGCACACCTGAAGACCCTGTGGGATGTCCCTGTGTGCCTGTCCCACCATCACCCATTACAATGGGTCAGAGGTCACAGATCTCACCGGTGACTGCACAGGGCTGAGCCCCCATCAGCAGCAATTCCTGCACACAGGAGTCGCAGAGGATCAGGCAAAGGCGTTTTCCCGAGATTTGAAGAGTTGTGACATGATCTCCTAATGCTGCAAATCCCAAAGACCTTAATGGTCCATACTTCAACCACAGGAGGGGTCCCTGCAATCAGCAGAGCCCGTTGAAATAAACAAATCAAGATGCAAATAAATCAAGAAGCAAACACATCAAGAGGCAGATAAATAAACAGCACTCTCCCTGCCTGCCCCATTCCCACCAGGAAACCTGGAGTGGGAGTGGAGCAGGGCAGAGGACCTGAGGGGAAGGTGAGGGCTGCAGCACCAATGCTCTGCCTCAAGTTCTCTTTTGTCATGGAAGAGCCTGGGCACAGTGAGAGTCATTAATACACCCTGAAAAGATCCCAGCAGGCTTGTTCCAAGCATTTCCTCATCTGGTTACCAGGACGATCTGTTCTTTAAGCTAAATATACCTTACCAGCACCACAGATATTCTGGGGAAATTCTGCATGCTTGGAGAAGGGACTGAAATTCAAGTAGGGCTAAAATTGTACCTGAGGGGCCTTTGCTGGGATGGTGACTTCATTTTTCATATTTTTGAACAAAGATGACACCTGGCCATTGGGTGTGTGTTTAACCTCCCTCTGCCCTTTGAATCCCCAGCTCTTTAATACCCATTTTAGAGATGTAGACCTGCACATGGAGAGAACGGTGATTGTTCCCTCAGAAGGAAAAGGCAGGGTGACAGCACAAGCCAAGACTTAATTTTGCAAATGTCAAGTGTGCCCAGACCTACAGCAGCTTCTGACACCACACTTTGACTCCTTCGGGTACCTGTGTCCATCTGCTGCAGAAATCCCTCCCCTGCAGGTGAACTTCTCAGTTCAGGAACTGATTTTGGCTTCTGGATCTCAAACCACAACCCAGATTTGAACCAGATAGGTACCTCAGCCTCATCCCAGCAGGGAACCAAGGGAAATTTCCTCTCACAGGATGTAACAGCAGCAATACTAAAGTTCTACTAATGGCAGTTAATTACTGTGATTTCCTGCAATTACAACAACCAGACTCAGTGGCACATGTGGATTGCATTCAGAGCCATAAAGACCCACCTGGGTCATTACCTGGATCCTGGACATGCCCAGGAGATTTAGGAAAGGCACGAGGAGGGAGTGAGTGAGCCCAGGGTGACCCTCAGTGCATTCCTGCACCCCCATCCAGGGAAGTGGGTCAGGGAACCTCTGAGCCCAGAACTGCTGCCTGGGTTATCCAGCCAAGCACACAGCCCTTTCCAGTGCCACATTCCCAGGCAAGTAACAAAAATTACTGATCCTCAGTGTGATTTTAGTTCTTTTCTGAGCTATGGGGTCTTCAAACAGTGACTCCAGAAAACCTCCCTGCAGTGCAGTCACTGCCTCAACTGCAGGCAGCTAAAATCTGCTGCCAGGTGCTGCCTGAGCACACCCAGCTCTGCAGTGGACACTGCACATGCCTCTCATTCTAAAAACAATCACCCCTCTCTCCTTCTCCCCCTTATCTGCAACACCAGGTGGTTCCAGGAGACAAAGTGCAAAGGGCTGGAAATGCAGATGCCTCACTGAGGGGGACTCCAGCACATTTCATCATCACAGCAGCCAAAGGAATTAATTCAACTCCTTCCAGAGCATCTCTCAGCTGGCTTGAAAGGTTTATTGCATCTCTAAGGGCTTGTTAACTGCTTAATTCTCTGCCATTAAGAGGAAGCAGAAATTCTTTGGTTTTTATTCTGAAAAACCTTTTGATTAATTCTCACATCAGACATATTTCCTTTCCTATCATCTTGCTGGATGGGAGTTTTAAAAAATCTTTTGTAATGTTCCCTCCCTGGGCTTTGGGAGGATTGTTTGTGTTGTGTTTTATTTTATTTCCTTAGTATGTTACTGGAACCAGAAGTGTTTGTTCAGCCTGGGGCACAAGGCCTCCCACCAAGCCCCCCCTCTGGCACTGGCATGTTCCCAAAATACAGCAGCAGGGTGCAGGTCCCATAGACCAGGCCTTGGGGCTGGATAATGGCCCGGAGCACCTGAAATGCTGCTCTTTGCTGAATTCCACACATTGCGACCCTCAAGGGAGCTCAGCCTCCAGGACATGGAAAACTGACTGCCCTGAGCTCCACCTGGACAGTGACAACCAGCATCCAGTGCCAGCAGATTTAGGAAGCACATGGAAAATCCAGACCTGAGTAACAGAAGGCAAAAGGCTGTTTTGGGCCACCAGGACAGAAAATGGAACAATCAACCATCAGACAAAATGCAGATGAGGAGCTCAGCCCTGGTGTTCCAGGCTGCCTTTGGGAACAGCTGGGAAGGTCAAGCAGGGACAGGAACAGCCAGCAGAGGAGGACACCAGGTACAGTGGCACCCAAGGACACCCAGCACAGCCCAAACGGTGCCACTGCAGCAGGATGAGCATCTTTCTTGGAATTCTGTGCCTGGCTGAGACTGACAACTTCCAGACATCTGGAATTAGCCACATAAATGCCAACTCCCTTGCCGTTAATGTGGGATTATGTAAACACCTAACAGGGAATATCCTCTCTTGAAGCAATACAGTTGCTTTTACTCCACTTATTTCCCATTTTAACTCAATTTTAGAACTATTAAGGTTGGAAAATACCTATAAGATTATCAAGGCCATTTTCTAAAAAATTGTCCAAGTATTTCCTTAAAAAAAAAAACCAACACTAAAAATGATAATATTTCAGCCTGTGACTTTCAAACTTCTCATTTCTGAAGCTCTTCCCTCCACCTTAGAGTGAAAATTGCACAAAGGTGTAAGGCAGCATAGGAGAGAGGTTAAGGATTTTCTCTTTATTGTTACATGAGGAGCTCCCTGTCACACAATATTGTAGCTGCAATATGCATTCCACAGGCACACCAACCCCACCAGCCCCTGCACATTCAGAAAAACATCAATCTTTTTAAAAGACTCTCTTCTCAGGACTTTTTTCTGATTCCTAAATCCCTGTCCTCATGTTTGAATCACCGAGAGAAATACAAGACAAAACAGACTCTTTCCTTCCTTCAAGATGCACAAGGCCTTGATGGACAGCACTGGAGCAACCTGGTCTAGTGGAAGGTGCTCCTGCCTGGGCAGGGGGAGGGACCGGGTGGGATTTGAAGTCTCTTCCAACACAAACCAGTCTGGGATTCTTCAGTTCCCTGTCCCTCATTTCCAAGTCGTGAGCCATGTTTCAATTATCCACACTGGTGATGAGGTGTATAAAGTCCGAGCTGCCCGAGTTCCTGGTCACACACACACACAGTTCTTATCTGGAGTGTGACTTTTGCACTTGGGAAAGTGCAACTACGGCAGAGTGGACCATAACCCATGAGCTGGATCCCTGATCCACACAGGGCTCACTGCGGGATCAGCATCGGACTCTGCTTCCTCAGCCTGGAATCGTCTTTACGGCAGCTCAGCCCAGGGCTGTGGAAAGCAAAGTGCAAAGTTCAGGCCTGGGGAACATAAATTCCCCTGGGCGGCATGAGGCAGGGCAGGTAGATTGCCACATCTGTCAGGTCCTGGGAAATCAGCAATGTTCCCTGGCTGTGCCTTCAGTCAGGGCTGCAGGGAATCCTCATGCCCACTATCCATGGTGGAGATGTTGTACAGCCAATCCCAATCCCAGGCTGCACCCACTCAGTTCCCAGGGCCTGGGTTCAATTGCTTTAATACAAAATATCACAGAATCGTTAAGGTTGGAAAAGCTTCTAAGACAGAGTCCAACTGTTCTCCCAGCACTGCCATGGCTGAACCACGTCCCCAAGTCCCATAACCCTATAGCTTTTAAATCCCTGGGCAGCCTCAGCAGTTTCAATGCTTGATAACTCCTTCAGTAAAGGAATTTTTCCCAATACCCAACAAGACACTACTAATACCTCAGATTTGGCCAGTGTGCTGGAGCTTTTTTGTTTATACCAATTACACTCCCTCCAATAAGTTGAGTGGGGGGAAGTCCTCCCTTTGCTAAGAGCAGCAGGATAAGAGCACAAGCAATTCCTCTACTGACTGTGATATTTTTCCTCATGTTTGTTCCCCCCACAGCTGTAGTGTTTCGAAATGCAAATTAATTTTCAACTCCCGGCTGTCCTCAGGGTCACTCAGGCATAAAGAATTCTCTCCTCGCAGCTGCAGGAAGGGTGAGAGAGAAGGGCAGAGACAAACTGGGTCTTTTTTAATAGCAAAGTCTTGTGTTCCCTGCTCAGCAACCCCAAGGATGTCACCCTAAACAAGGGATTCTCCCCAGGGATTCCATGTACCCCTTTGTAATGCTGACCCTGTACCAAATAATCTTGAGCTCCAGCAACTCAGAGGGCAGATGGTGAAGCAATAACAGTGCCTGTTGTGCTTGGAAATTTGCCCGAAATAGCTCAAAACTATTGGTCTCTGAAAGCATCAACTTGTGTCCAGTAAGTTTGTGCAGCAGGGACCGTATCTACAGCAAGGGGAGTTCTCTACTCATCTCCAATTTGGGTCAACTGGTCCCTTTTTTTCCAGGCTGCTGGATCTGCCTTTGATGTCACACGAGGCTGAGTGTGCAGAGACCACTCACCACCACATCCAGGGGGACTTCAGGCACCTAAAACACTCTGGCTTGCCACAATTCAACATCAGAAATGTTCAGGTTTCAGATGCAAACCAAGGAACACAATAAATACAGGGGGAATACACAGGTAAATTAACTTAATTCCTACAGACATTCACAACTGGATGTCACATGCCTTCCTGTGCTGGCACTTGGATAAGTGTTATTTGATATTTATATCCCCCTCCTAATCTCCCAAGTGCCTCCTGGGTGTTAGGAATTTACCTTGTGGCACCTTGGGGGCAGACACAGGTTATTAGTTTTATTGTAACAAGCCTGGAGATGGAATGAGAGATAACAAACGAGTTCCCCAAGGCCAAAAATTGTGGTAGAGACAGGTAGAGACAGCTCCCAGCTCAGGGCCAGAACTCTGAGTGCAACTGTGGTCATTGACTGTCCCAGTCCTCTGGAGAGGGATTTTGAATTTAAAAAATACTATAAATCAGGAAATATTGAAAGGAAACTGGTTTTGGCATGTTTGAGGCTGTCTGGTTTCAATATACTGCAATCAAAGTACAAAAGGGACAGTCAGCACAGGAGCATGAAGGGAAGGGGATGGCCAAGATTACCTGGGAGCTCAGAGGCTGTCAAGCCACAACAACCCCACAGAACTCCTGCCCCAGAATGCAACTTTAAAACCTTTCCCCCCTCATTTACACCGTGTTTGCACAGGGCTGTGCACAACAGGGACTCAGCTGCAAGTGAAAATGCTGAGACAGGCCCAGGTTTCTTCATGTGGAACAGAAATCTGTTCATAGATACACAAATACTACTGGGGAGGCAGAGCAGGAGGATTTCCAGTGTCCCCAGTTAGGTGGCCTTGTCAGAAAACACCAGATCCACCCGATTTGTGACCTGTAGCTCTATATATGAACAACCAAGCCCAGACATCCAGGAGAGCATTACAGAAATTGCTGAATCACTAAGGATGCATTATTTTTCCTGCTGTGCCAATGGAGAAGTTAGGATCTCCTTTTTTAAAAAAACACCTGTAATAGGGTAGACAAGGTGAATCACTTGCATCCCCACCTGCTTGGAAAAGAAGCATAAAGGAAATAGATACTACTTTAAGGGACTTGCCAAAGTCACACAAGAAATGTCTCAGCAGAAAAGAGAATTGCAAACAAAAACTTCAGAACTCAGATTTGTGTCCTAATCATGAACTGCTTTAGGCGTATAAATGCTTAAAAAATAGAGACAGAAGGAAAACTGGGATAGCAAGATGCAAGAGCTGAACCTACTTGGATGTTTGAAACTCTTCAGTTCACATCCAAACTTGTCAGCTTGGATACTCTGAAAGTACCTACTGATAGCAGAAAAATGCCCCACGGGTTCGTTCCCAAGTGAGCACACCTAACACAATCCCCAGCCTCATCCAGAGCCAACATTCCCTCACCCTGCTGGAATGGCTGTGGCCCATGTCACCGTTCTGAGGGAAATGTCACATGCATGCCACACAACCAACACTTCAATAAACCTTTGTACAGGAACAAGTTGTTATTGCCTGAACAAACCCATTGATGTGGCTGCCAGCATTCAAGGCATAACAATTCCAAACATACCTGGGAGTCACAGGCCAGGCTGCTGAGCTGCCACAGAACTCCAGGGGAGCTGCAGGTAAAAACTGAGGATCTATTTCATTTGGAAGCTCTACAAATGTTCCAAAGTCTTTCTGAAGAGAAAATCTTGGAGCAAAGCTAGACCATCATGAGCAGGGATTTCACCTGGGTCATCAGAACATTGAATACCAGAAAGGTTTGGGTTGGAAGGGACCTTAATGCCACCTCAGTCCCATCCCTGCCGTGGACAGGGCAATAACGGGAGGAAACTGGTTACATTTGCCCTCTTGGAGTTAAAACAGCCAAGAAAAACAGGAATTATTTAATCTGTAAGACTCAGCTGCCCTGAATTCCCAATGAAGGCTTTCTTTGGGATGGCAAAGATTCCAAGCCAGCCAGGCAGCCTTTTATTATAATTCCAATTCTGAGCTGGTAAAAGGGGCTCCTCACATCAGTACCAGGAGCCAAAGGGGTGACACAGATTGCCAAACCTGTGCTCGAGTTAAGGGCAACCAGGCTTACAGAGATGCCAGCCAAGAGGTTGCCAAGATCTCATTCCTTGTGTTTCTCTGTTCTGGTAACAGTTCTCTCTACACCCAAATCTGCCATAAATACCATCAGAGGCAAATACATCACGCAGCTGCAGGGAGGGGATGGCTCCAAGGAATGGATAACTCCAGAGAACCCCAAACAAGCTCTGATGTCACCAGAAACCCCAAGGTTTCTATGGACCTTTCTGAAGAGCATCAGAACCAGCACTGGAGAATGAAACTATACCTGGGAAATTGCTGCTCCTGTCCAGTACATAAAGGGATGCAGATCCCCTATCTGCTATTTTCTGCTACTCTCTTCCATTTTATTTTTTATTTAATTCTACCCACCTGTCCAAATTAAATGTGGAGAACTGAAAGAACAGGAAGGACACAAAGCAAGATCAAGTGTGTTAGTGAACTTTGTCATTTACCCCTTCAGCAGCAAGTCAATGCCTCTTCCTGCTGACCAGAGAGCATGGGTATTTTATAAAAATTAAAAAATCATGCATGGATGCTTTACTATGGGAAACTTGGCAATTAAAAATTCCATTTGGGAACATATCTTTTCCAGTGATGGAAGCTGATGATGTGTTAATGTGACAAAGGCATAAAGAGGTACAAAAAATGCCAAGTGCTGCTAGCCTACAAAATTCTCTGTGTATATGATGGATTATCTCTAGAAGTGAATCCTTGACACACTCACTGAGGGACCCCAGGGCTGGCTGGTGCTTCAGTCCAATTGCTAAGGGAGAAAGAGTCATTCCCAACAAGTGACAGGTGACAGGAGCACTCTGGCTTGGAAGAACAAGTGGTATCCCCACGCTCTGCATGTGCCCCAGCACATGATGCCCAGCAGTACTGGCATAAAAAGTACATTGGAAAGTAACCCCTCGCATGCTGCAGCTCAGGAGTCCCTCATGTGCAGAATGGCCAAGGGCTGTTCCCTGCTGGGTGCTGACCCACCCTGGCCTGTGCTGGCCCACCCTGCTGGGTGCTGACCCATCCCATCCACCAGAGCAGCCCCAGCCCTGCCTGGGCTTCCCATGGCTATTGTGGCTCCATCCAAGCCCTTGTCCCTCCACCAGCTGATCAGGAATATGCCCAGCTCCCCAAGCCCTGCCTCTCCTGCAGCCCAGCTCCCCATTCTCCCTCACTCCCACCCATGTCACATCCCCAGGAGCTGCGGGGAGCTCCCTGACCAAACATTCTGAGGCAGGAACCAGGGCACGGTGCAGCTGCTGCAATGCAGCACTTCACCAGCTCCCAGACTCCACAAACATCCTCTGCCAGCACAGTCCTGCTAACTGAGGTTGAGCTAAATTGACTTCTGTTTAGTTTCCTTAAGAGTGAAAAGCTAAGGGAAAAAAAAAAAAAGAATCTTGGCCAACAGAGGGAATAAGAACAAGGTCTCTTGAGGAGTCAGGCATTGGGGTGGATTTGCTGTATCACACAGCTCTATAAAATTGTGACAGGACACAGGGAATGGCCGGAGCTGTGCCAGGGGAGGGTTAGGTTGGACATTGGGAAAGGTTCTTCTCCCAGAGGGTGCTGGGCACTGCCCAGGCTCCCCAGGGAATGGGCACGGCCCCGAGGCTGCCAGAGCTCCAGGAGCGTTTGGACAGCACTGCCAGGGATGCCCAGGGTGGGGTTGTTGGGGGCTCTGGGCAGGACCAGGAGCTGGACCAAAGCTGGATCCTCGTGGTCCCTCCCAACTCGGAATACCCTGTGAATTTGTAAAACAAACCAGAAAGGCAGGTGGCAACTGCACCAACCCAACTGGGAGCATTTCTCAGGGCAGTGGAGAAACAGCAACTCCCTGCTGAGCCTGGTCTGCTGCCAAGTGACTCTTCCCTGGCAGGGAAGTATCCCAGGCCCAGCAGGAGCCAAGAGATGAGTAAAGCACTGGATGGGATGCAGACAGGACTCTTCAGGCAGGCTCCATGGGGTGTCTGGAGCTGACTGGAGAAATATTGTGCAAACCAACACACATGAAGGGAGCATTACCACAAGCTTTGCCAACAGAGAAGTTCAAAATCCCGCATATCAAAACTGGTTTTACTCCTGCAGGTCCCAGCCCATCATTCAGTACTGACATGTGACAAGAGAGAAGAAAAGGACACCCGGCTGAGACTTTCACTGGAAGCAACACACCTATGCATACCATACCATGCCCCATGCCCAGCAGCCTTGTGGCTCCCAATTTCCTCTTCCCCAAACAGCTTGGAGCACAGATAATTTTGAAAAATAATCGTGTGATCTGCCCATGACTCAGAACCTCACCAAAGAGACTGGACAGCAATGCTTGCTTCTCCTCACCTCCAAGGGCCTTTGGGGAAGGACTGCCTGGCACCTCATGGAGGTGCAACTCCTACCCTGGAAGAGCTCCAGCACTGTTTGGACAGCTCAGAGTGTCAGCACAAACCAAACTGGAACTGAAAACCAAACACACCAAACCCAACCCCCGGGATACTGCCCAGCACTCACCACAAGCCCCACTATGAATCACCAGGAACACAGGAGGGTTTTAGGGTGTACTGCTCATCCCTGACAGTGTTATTGTAAACACTCGTTAAATCCTCACCTCCTTCCCTGCAGCTGCTCGAGGTTCCTGCTCAGATCCACACAGGACACTCAGGGAAATGACAAGCCACCTTCTCCCCAAGGCAGCAGCACCACCAGCCTGTTGCTGCACTCCTTCCCCTGGGGAAAACCTGGGCACAGACATATCATATCCTGATCTTTGGAACTGCAGGTTCTGCCCTGCCAGGGAGGCACCTTCCAGCAGGGAGAGCATGTCCTCAGCACAGGCCCATCCCAAAGACTCAAGTAACCATGAGAAATGCTCTGCTAGGACAGGGCTCGGTGGTGCTGCACATGGAGTTTTGCAGGATGGCATCCCAGAGTTCCTGCTCTCTCACAGCAAACCAGGGCACATTCCTGTATCGCTTTCCTCCTGTGCATCCCATGCCAAATTTATCCTCCTTCCAACAAGGGCTCAGAGAACGCAGAACAAGGGATTACTTGCTGAGCCCACAGAAAGACAAGGTACTGCAGTAAATGAAACATCTCCTCTGTGTTTGTAAATCCCCCCCGGGTACAACCCGTTCTTCTCCTGGCTAAGCAATCTGAGCCAGCTGCCTCAGTGCAGGGTTTATTAAAAAAATGTTACACTTATTGAAGTTTTTGTCCTTATCCCTTCTATTCTCTTGTTCCGCAGAAAATGAGCAGTTTCAGAGATTCATGGCTACGGAATTTGGGTTGCTCATATTGTTTCTCAGCAAATTCTTGAGAATTTGTCAGCTTCACAAAGTTGGTAACTAAGAAAATTCTTAGCATAACTCTAGTTTAGTTCAATATTGCATTTTACAGGTGCACATGATGCCCTGTCACTCATTGCCATCACCAAGGACAGTGGCATTTGATCCTTCAGCCCTGATAAATATTTTTGGAGATTGAACACTGACCCAACAAAACTAACATGAGCTTAAACAAACCGATCAATATACTGGGTTCTTTTTGCTCTTCTAAACTCAGATGTTCTAGGCTGTGATCCCAAAGAATCACCAGCAGGTACCACACACAGACTTCAGCCAGAGTGTGCTCTCAGCTCCTGGAAAAAGCACTTGGTGTTCTGAGAAGATGCTTCTTTACTCTAATTCACCTCAGGTCCCTTTCAGCAGGTCAGCACTGCAAGAGGCTCCACGACTGAGTCACAGTAATGCTACAAGGGGAGGGAATCTTAAAATGCTGTGCATGCACAGCTCAACTCGTGAGGACTCAGAAACATCTCCACAAGCCCCATCCCAGGGATGACATCACTTGGAATACAGGTCAGGGAGCTGAATCATACAGAAAACAACAACCCTGCTGTGGGAAACAGAGTCATGCCCCTGTTGGCAATTCCTAAATTGGGTGTTTCAGTCCAGGGAGTTTGGAAAGGGTTATTAAACCAAGGGTGAAAGCAGCTGGTGACTCCTGAGGGACATCATTAGCACAGCCCAGTCAGTGTCACCCTGTTGTGTGGGATGCTGGGGAGTGACCAGGACAAGGAGAGAACTCCCAGAGACTGTCAAACAAGAACCTCCAGTGGAGTTAAAGCAGTTTAGCTCAGCTCACAATGTGTCTTTGAATGCTAAATAAACCACACCTTGAAGTCAAGGGAAGAAGTTGGCACAGAGGGCAGGGAAAAGCTTTGGCCATGGCTGACTTGTGCCTAACGAAAACAGACAGGAGGAGGGCAGGGGATGAAAGGGAATTCTCTCCTTCCCATTAATGAGCTCACTCTGCTGGCATGGGTCCTGCCCTCCAAGAGTGCTCCCACAGCATGCACATAAAACTAGCTCCAGAGCCACCCAGTGCTGTGAATTACCTGCCACTGATGTAGTTCTATGTGGGTCTGCTCCTGACTCCAAACCATCTCTGGAGCTTTTCAAGCCCCAGTAAAGATCTCTACTGGTTCCAATTAAACCACCGAGCCTTGTCACAGTCCTGATTCCATAAGGACAGCATATAGTCTGCACCAGCTGGTAGTGAAACACTTTTATGTCAGGTGAGGGAGTGCACATCACTGTTACCAACCAAATCAGCCAGAAAAAGAGCAAGAAATGGCTCCCTGACCTCTGCCAGCCCTTTTTCAAAAGGTATTTGGATGAACGCAGAGTCTGAAGACTCAATGAAAACAACTTTAACAGAGAAACTCCTCTCCTGCCCCACATCCTGTCAGTTCTCCCTCTGCATGCACACAAAAGCCGGGAGACATCAGATGGACAACACTGGCACAAGGGATCTGCTGCAAAGCCACCCAACAGATCCCATCACTGCTTTCCTGATGGCCTGAACTCCTGGGCAAAGTACCTGCAGCCCATGGCTGCTCCAGACTGCATTCCCAAACATCCCTGAGTGTGGGGTCCCAATGGGAACGGCCATGGCTGGGGACCTGGGACAGCATCCAAGTGCTCTGGCTGCTCCTCAGCACTGCAGGAACCTGGACTGGAGGTGGCACAGCGGAAGGGCAGGAAAGAGCCGGTGAAATCAAAGTCCATCCCAGGAAGAGTGGTAACAATTGTGTAATTTTTTTCTTGGAATGGAGAGGTTTTCTCCTCTGCCTCCCTGAACTGCTGATGGGGAAGGAAAAGGGACCCAGGAGGGAGCCAGAATGAACAGAGAGGAAAAGTCAGCTGTGAGGAAACACCATATCCAGTTAACTCCTGTAAATCCTGTGAAATCCAAGGAAAAGGCAGATGAAGGATTTACACTGTGCTAGAATCATACAAAGGTACCGAGTTAAGAAAAATATAGGGGTTTAACACGCCTGATAATTAATCACTGACACTGACATACAAATAAAGCTTATATTCCTGGAGATAAAAGTATTTGAAGACTTGAAGAGGTTGAAAACCCATCTGCAGGAGTTGAGACTACCTTCAGTGCTCCCACATCGAAGAAGAACTATGTTTGCTTCTCATTAGCCTCAGTTTCCCTTTCAGTCACATTTGTCACACATTTGCCCCCCAGCATGACCCTGAGCAGCTACAACCACCCAGAGAAGGTCCCAAGAAAGACAGAACCCTGGAGCAGGTTATCTCTTACCGTCATGGCCTGAGTTGAGCAGGTGCTCCCCCAGGTCACAGCCAAACACCCTTTCCTTGAGGATCCCCCGCTGTTTCAGTTTCTGTTTCGTTGGGCGCGACTTCATGAATGTCCGCAGGAAGGTGATGAGCTTCCCGTGCTTCTTTGACACTGCACAAGACAACAAAACAGCCACTTCATCCCAGGTCTGGCAACCACCAAGCAGAACTTGTTCTACAGAGCACATAAGAACTGTAGTAACACTAATATCAATTATTTACAGGAACAGATTTTCCAAGGTTCAACACTAAACAGAGACTTGGCTTTTATCCCAACCCTTGGCTAGTGCAGAGTTACCAGGAGCCAGCTGGAATGGAAGGACTAACACAAAGACACATTTCTCTGCAGAGCTGCTTCAGGTGGGAGTGACCTGAAGGGCTGATGGTGGGCAGCACCTGGGAGGGGCAATTTCACCGCTGGGAAAGGGAATGAGGCTGAGTTGAGAAATCTGGTACTCTCCTGTTCAAACCAGTGTGTAATCTACACACAGAAATAAAGCTTTGTGACTGGCCCTCCTTCTGGTCTGAGGCCCCACCATAATAAATATCATCTCTGAGGCTGAGCAGGGGGGAGCTCCCTCAAAGCCCAACCTGCCCTCCCAGCACACTGGGGCCTCACTGCACCACCCCAGGACCTCAGCAACTCCCTGATGTTCTCAAGCCATTACAAAATAAAAACACAGAGTCACTGAGGTTGGAAATGCCCTCCAAGACTATCAAATCCAACCTGTGTCCAATCTCCACCCCATCACCCTGCCCAGAGCACTGAGCACCACATCCAGGTGTCCCTTGGACACCTCCAGGGATGGGGACTCCACCATCCAGCCCACTAAACAGGTAACTAAGGCAGCTGATTGAAGAGATGTAATTTATCTCCTCCAGAATGAACACAAGCAGCCTCCAAAGTGAGGAGGACGTGGCTCAGGAGCCACCTTCCAGTGTCCTGCTCTGTCCCTCTGGGCTGTGCCGAGGAAACTCTGGTCCCTCAGCTAAAACCACCTGCTAGGAGCTGAAACCCAGTGCAAAGCAAAGGAGAGCAGTGGGTGACAGCAATGACCTGGCCCTGGGAGGAGAGGCTGGGCTTAGGTTGAATGGAAGCAGAACAATGCCCTGGAATGTCAATGTTCCTGCAGAGGCCTTCGGAGCCTCCCCAACAAAAGGGCCATTGTGTACACGATTTAAAAGCAGTTTAATTCGACAGAAGAGCTCTACTGAAGGGAACAAACTGCTGGGTACAAAGGGCTGTGCTTTTCAAGGAAGCCTTTGCAGCTCGGGAAGTTGTAAAGGCTCCTGCAGCAGCAGCAATCACCCTCCCCTGCTCCTCCCTCTCATCCCAGCCAGGAAAGACAAGAACCGTATATTCCACCTGCATTAAACCCACAAATATCTGCAGTCAAATATCAGCAGAGTAACACCTTCCAAAGCAGCAAACACCCCTAGGGACAAAGGTCTATCCCATCAGCGTCAGCTCTGCTGCCTAATGAAATGTGAAATATAGTGAGCAGCTCTGAAACTGGGACTCAGCAAAGGAGAGATGGATGAGCACTTCTTCACTCAGGGGTGTTCTTCAACCAGGAAACATGGAAAACCTTGTCCCGGGATCGTGGTTATACCCCACAACGCTTCAGCATGTTGTAATCCCTTCACACAGCTGAGTATTTCCCCTTCCATTTTACCAGACATTGACAAATTCCCTCTACTGATATATATAACACCTATATTTACATTTATATATATAATAAACCTGATTTTACTAATCTTAACAAATTTGTACTGAAGTGAGGAAAGCAAACTTCTCCTTCTGCACAAGGTCCCCTTTAGCAATATCAGACCAAACTGATCCTTGGCACCACCTGAATACCTGAAATCCTAAAATCCCCATCAAACCCCGCAACTGCATCCTCTGCAATCAAACCCAAATCATTTAAAAAACACAGGCAACTTGAGCATGACAAACTGTGGCTGTGGGGGCTTTAATTAAAGGAGTGTTTCCAGTTTGACGGGGCTTTTTAATTGCATGCAATAAAGGAACAGATTGTGCTGACACGCCAAACTAAGTTAGGATGGGCTTTGGTTGTATCCATCATCACAGGAAAATAAGGGTTCGTTTATCACCTCCTATCACCTCAGCTCAAGGATAAATGGAGACAGCCTCATCCTGACTAGTGTGGAATTTCCAAGGTTAGCACCCTTGGGCTGCTCTGGTGGAGGTGGGAGACCTGAGACAGATGCTTTTACAACAGGCAAACAGGCAAAGAGAGCACCTAGTATTCCAAATAAAGCAATTAATATGTGTGAATTCACTTGAATAATTTCACAGTCTGCATACTATATACCTTGCTTTACTTAATGAAAAACGAGCCCATCAGAGAACGGATTTTAAATAGAGAAAAATGCATCCAGTTCTAGTCCTGAAGAAATTCTACTATAATGCAGATCAACAAGTGACTTTCAGGTGTCACCTCAGCACTAAATCCAGAAAAAAACCTGCAATGGATGCACTTCCATGGTCCAAAGATATACTTCGCTTGGTATTGGCATCACTGACCAGAAAAGTGACCTGTTTTTAAAACACAATAAATCTGTTCTGCCTTTAAGCCACTCAGTGCAGGTTAAAATAATTGGTCGCCTTCTGCACCATTAAGCAGACTCCTACAAACTCCCTGCCACAAAGAAGTGATGAAGCAGCCAAGGACTCCGTGAGGGCAGGTTCAGCCACCAGAAATTCCCATGTCCCCAGCCTGCGGAAGTGTTTGCACAGCATCTTGGTCACACAGAACTTGCTCTGCTCATTCCAGATCACTGCCTGCTCTGCAGAGCCTCGCTGAGGCTGAACCCAGCTCCAAGGGCTGTATCCACACAGCAATGATTCACTCAGGCTTCTGCTGGGTGGGGGAGAACAAGACAACAGCGAGAAAATCCTAGCAATCATCTCCCTGTTGACAGGTTGTTAAGGAGAACAAAAGCAGGTAGGTGTCTGAGAGGGACAAGCTCTGCTCCTTGAGCTTGGGAGCTGCCTCCTGCAGCAGCAGCAGCAAAGCTGAGATCCCCCATCCTCTGGCACCACAGCCCCTTGAGCCACCAATGCATCCCGAGGGATTAATTCCTGCTGCAGTCTGGTTTACATGAATGCAGCACAGCAGCCCCAGGCTCTAGGTAAGCACCAATGCCAAAAGGTGCCAGGAATGTTGCAGAATCCATCCCAAAGCTTTGCTGGCCCACAGGTGACAAGTGACAGCAGCAGCCAGCGGTGCTCTCCTGCTGAAGCACTAAACTGTTCTGCACCCAGAACTGGTGACTACAGGAAAAACAGGGAATCAAGGCACAGGGTTTAGACCTGAAACAAATATACAAGTGTTACAAACTAAGCAGATGTAGAAAAAACAACTGATCCTTTACTACCATTACTGTCCCACTAATAAAGAAGGGACATGATAGAGCTGATCCACTCCCAGCTTGGAACTCCACGAGTTGTTCATAGAAATAAATTCGGGAACCAGCATTACTAACAGACAATTCTAATGGTTGCTGTGCTTTAAATTACCAGCTGAAAGCCAAATCAAACGAAACAAAAATTCCAACACTTATCCATATTACTTTCCACCTCAGACTTAACCACTATAAAACACTTTGTTTACCAAGAAACGGAGCCTTTCCTAGAAAGAACAAGGGCTGTATTTCCTCAGAAAGGCAGATTTGGCTTAATATCCTGGCCTGAAGAAGCAAAGAGAAATTCTCCATCCAGTGGAGAGAGCCTGGCTGCAAAAAATCCCTAAATTAAACACAAATGAAAAACCCCACCTGAGTCTGGACCGCTTCTGAAGTTTTGCTGGCACAAATGTGTCAATTAGGAGCAAGAAAAAAATCTCCCCCTGCCTTTGCTGTCGCAACTGTGTTGGCCAAAGCCTTTTCATGATGGGAAGGAGGGGGAAGGAGAAGGAATCCTTGTGCCAGGTAGCTCACTGTGGCTTTGGGAAGCTGCCCAGTACCTCCCCCAGGAGCATTTATGGATCAGGCAGTGCTGTTGCTGTTACACCACCAGCTCTGGTGGTGCAAGTGAGGCCCCAAAACCTCCTGACACTGGTAAAAGCTATTAAATAACAATCACTTCATTAAAAGCAGGGCTCGCTCACCCTCAGGCCCTTCAGGACATGCTTTCTGCAGCTTTACTGGAGAGTTGTGCCAGCCATCAGCTCTTCATCAGCTGCATGTTCTCGGTCAGCACAACGCACCCTCCTGGATTACTTCAGGAACTCCTGAAAGCCCACAGGGATCCCTTGGGATTCACTGAGGACTCCTGAGCCTCGCTCTGAGCTCAGCCCACGGTGGCACTGCTGGGTGTCCCCACACCATTCCCTGAGGCTGAGCTGAGCCACTGCCGTGATCTGGATTAGGAATAATCTGCTGCCCCTGATGCTCTTAGGGCAGAGCAGGGCAGCCCAGGTGAGACAGCCCAGAACCAACCTGCTCCCCCTGGTCCTGATCCCTCCTGTGCCCCATGGATTCGTTAGGGATGCAGCTATTTGGGATTCACAGCACAGTCCAACAACACCACGTGGCTCAGCCCAGACTCCATGAATGATGCCTGGCCACAAAATCCTTCTCAAAACTACTGCAATGTTTAATTACACTTGCCCAAAGCGCTGCCAGCAGAAGGAAAGGCATGGCAAAGAGCACTGGCTCCTTCTGATTCCTTGGTTTTGGATCAGAGAGACCAAACAGGAAAAATCCTTTTAACAAACAAATGCAGCCTTACTGTGTCCCCAGATTTGTTCTGCTCAGCAAGAAAAACCCCAGGAGGCAAAGGCTCGAGAACAAAACCCAATCCAGCCAACCCTGCAGCAGGACAGCATCTCCCAGCTGACTCATCCTGCCTCTTCCCAAAGGCCAGGGGACACCCAGGCAAACAGTGACTCAGCAACAGATTCTACACACAGAATCCCAGAGTGGTTTGGGCTGGAAGGAACCTTAAAGCTCATCTTGTTCCAAACTCCTGCCATGGGCAGGGACACACTCCACTAGAACAGGTTGCTTCAAACCCCATCCAGGGCAATGGCAGCTTCCTCCATGACACCCCCCCCAACTGCCTGCCTGCTTACCAAGCCCTCTGCCTGTTCCCTGTAGCCTCATCAGCCTTTGCTGAGGGAAAACGGGCCCCTGCTCCACAAAGAGCACCTGCCTCATTCCCTTTCGGCAGCACTAATATTTGGGGGGTTGACAAAATCCCCTTCCTGGGGTAACAGCACCATGTTTTCTGATGCAAGGTTAGCAAACCTGGACTCCAAGAGAATAATCTTGGAGGGTGTTTGCCGACCCACATTCCCAGCACATGGGCAGCCTGTTTGTTTCTGTTATTCCCAGGGATTTTACAGGTCACAGCACCCAGCTGGCCCCCGCTGCAAGGGGAGCCTGGTGCTCAGACCACAGCAACAACACCACGTGTGGCTGCAGAGCCCCACAGCAATCAACAAACTGCACTGGCAGGCACAAAATCAAAGATGGAAAAAGGTGTGGGAATAAAGAAAGGCATTACAAAACAAAAGTGAAATTCATCTTCTCTGAAGGGAGATTTACAGCAAACCAGACAAAAATTTTTCTAGGCTATTAGTCCCTCCAGAGCCATTCTCTTCTAAAATTAAACCACTGCAGGGAGAGAAGGAGAAGCAACACTCTTCTGAAGAAAGCAGCACCAGGAATCAGGAGATGAGAAGCTGGTGTAGGTTTTGTCACACATTTCCAGCTCCTGATTCTGCACGCTCAGGATCACATTGAAGGGTGGGAGCAGAGCGAGGTCAGCTGGGTCCCCACACAGCATCAGTTACACCGACCCCTTCTGAAAACATCAGCCAATATACTCAATATCCATCCCCTCACACTTGGAAAAACCCATTCTGCAGACCCACATCTCACTGAGGAGAAGTGATGCCAAGCCAAGAATTGAGACACATCTCCCAGTTCTCTATCATGTTCCTTAGCAACAAGACATTTTCCTCCTTCCCTTCTGCCACAGCACATTCTATTTTGGAAGCTCATTTACAGAGCCCTAAAAACCCCAAGCAGAATGTGGAACCACGCACCACCAAGTACCATCCCTTAGTCCTTGAACAGGATGCAGGGTTTGAAGAAGGACCAACCAACACAACAATAATCTCACTAATCTCTATATTGGGCTCCCTCAGCAGGCATAAAGATTTTCAAGAGATAATTTAAAATTCCATAGATATGAGAGTCTAAAAATATCTTTCTCCAATAGCTTTCATAAATATGTACTGACTGGTTTGCCATAAACAAGTGCAAAATAAATGTGTGTTTTCTGATGCTGCAGCATTTCTCTTGTGCCAGGCTGCCTTCAGTTAAGGCTAGGCTCTGAAGTGAAGAAATACGTTAAAGGTGATTAATTTCAGTGTCATTTGATAAAAACCATTCAAATTAACTGTGAAGACAAGAACCCGCCAAGGATAAGGACAGATCTCCAGCTACCACAAAAGCCCCCCACACACGGAGAGTAAAGTAGGTCACTGATAAGAGCTGGTGCTGTTTATTTCAAAGCCTGGTAATAAGGAAGCTGCATCTCTTGCATCTGCCCAGGCTCCTGCAGCCATCCTTTGGGCAGTGTCTGTGCAATGACCTCAGCACAGCTCCAACCATTCCCCATCCCTGCAGCCCTTGGCTCAGGTTGGCTGCTCTTGGTCAGCACAGGAACACATCTGACAGTGGAGATCCACCAGCCTGGCAACTCCCAATTACACAATTCCTTCAGCTTCTTCTGCATCTGGGTCTGGTCACTCCTCTGCCAGAGAGAGGACACTGCAATTCCAGAAACTGCCAGTGTGGTGGCTGCTTTCACTTAATTAAAATCACACTTCTGTAATGGCATGCATGAGGCTCATCTACAGTGTGAACTGTCTGGAGAAGTTTCTTGATGGCCATGAGAAAACACAGACATGAATTAGGAGCTAATGTACAACAGCAAAACCTCTTTCTATGCTCTTCTGCCAAACATTCTGAGTGTTTGTAATGGCTTAAGAACAATAACCACCAGGTTAGTCAGAAGCAAAAGTCGATCACCAATGTCTGACACTAACAAATCTGTGCCGTTTTCCAGCCTTATGACTGATCTTTGCACAGAATCTAAGACCACAATATGATACAACCTGACCTCCTGAACAAATAGACCCCAGGACATCTTCGAATCAACCCCTGAAGGACAGCACACCTGCCCCAGGGCAGTGGTACATGGCCAGGAGATATAAATCAGTTATTTATGTAGCTGAAGGCTGACAGAGTTTCAAAGAGAAAAGTTTCAAAGAGAAAAGTTTCAAAGGTTCAACGGCTGGCAAGACCAATCTATTAATTATATTAACAAGCTTAAATTGTATTTGGGAAAAAACCAACAATGCTGACTAACAGAGTCCCAGTGATGATGCAGCAGGGACAGGTTGGGACAGGTAACTGGGGGAGGAAATAATGATGGATGGCCCTGTAGTGCAAAGGACACCGGTTATTAGAGGCTCAAACTGGAAAAGAAGTGTGAGCTGAAAACAAACTGATAGGGATTCAGTACACGTGGCAGTGGGGTCAGCAGCTCAAGTGACACAAAGAGGTCACAGGGCCAGCAGCAAAACTGGGAGACAAGGGAAGCAAACTGGGAAATGTGGAGCTAGGAAAAAATATCCAGAGACACTTGAAATATCTTTTTTCTCTTTCATTCTAGCTACATCTCTGTGTTCTAGCAGAGCTTGATGCAGTCCTTTTTCTTATCTCATCTACCCTGGAGGCTGAGGATCCTTTAGAAAGGCTGTTCTGACTCAGATAACTATCACAGGTAGAACTGAACACCAAGTGTGCCCATCAGGGAGATGGCGTCAGCCTCTCACCCATGGACACTTTGGCATGTCAGAATTATTGGATCTTGCATGCCCAAACTCACACCACACCCAAAAATGTGAGATCTGACACCAAAATGTGCCTCTGTGCAACCCTACATTCCCACTGAAGAGAATGTGACACTGTGACCTGAGGGTATATGTGATACATAATTTCGACAAGAAATCAAATTCAGAACAATTCTAAAGGTTGCGTTGATGTGGCCCATGAAGGGCGTTATTGGTTAAAGGAATTTCTGCAACCTCAGCGGGGCAGGAGCATTCAGGGTGACCAGGGTAAGCATCAACATCACCAACCAGGGCCCTGTGCTGGATAACTCTGCAGACAGGTGCAACTCAGTGAGAAATGGAAGAACACTCAAGAGGCAAGACGTCACCTTGGCATTAGCTGACACCAGAGCAGAGTCATCCCCAACTCTCCAGTCGTCACCAACAGAACATGATCCAGAGAGACAGTGATGGCAATGCCACATGTTCCCTGCTGGAGCTGACTGGAGCTGCTAACTATTCACAGAGATGGAATTGCCTAATGGACAACCTCAATCTCTCTTTAAAACCAAACATTTTCTGTCCTGGCTCCAGCGGCCTCAGCCTCAGAGGAGTCAAGAGCTGACTGTTCCCAAATTCAGAGTCCCTTGAAGGCAAAGTGCCTTTCTCTGCCTCGTTCACAGCCCAGCTGTGCTCCATGCAGCTCCTTCCCTGATAAAAACGCTTCCCAGCAGTCCTGTGGAGCTGCAGCTCGGCTGAGCCTCGCCCACGCGATTCCTACAAGTGGCAGCAGCACTGCAGGAGATCTTTCAGAAACTTGACAGTAACCCAAGCCGACCCTGCATCACATCAAAACGCTCTGGACACAGGCAGGCAGCCCGGAGCCTTCCCAAGCCATCCCGACACGAGTGTGGCATCAGCGGGACCGGGATCACCGGAGTGACGGCGGCACCGCGCTCCTCCAGCCAGCTCCGGTGGGAGGAGGCGAGCGATGGAAAAGGATCTGACAGGAATCAACAAACAACACAAGTGGAATAATGAGGAATTTGGCAGATGGAGCCCAATCCCACAGCGAGAGGGTGTTTGCTCTTACGCAAGGCCTTGGGAAGGCACAGGGAAGGAACAAACGCTTTTGATTCCACGAGGAAGGGGCATGAGCGATCCCTCTGGAAGCAGGAGGAGGCCCGGGTCAAGGCACACTTCCTGGCTGTTCCTGATGCCCTCAGGACAGCCTGTGCCTCAGAGCTTGGGTACAGACTCTCCTGTATGACAGGTAACATCCCTGCTGCTCTCCCAGTCCCTTTCCAAAGGCTGCCTCTCATTTTCACTGGCCCCAGGGCAAGTGTTTGCAGCCCACAGCAGTTACTTCCAACCTGCAGTGACCTACCCCTCCCAGACTGACACTGCTCTGGCTCTTCTATTTACAGCCCTGACTTCCTAAACTGTTCATACTTTAGCTATTAACCCCTGCATTAAGCCCTGAAATGATTCTGCCTTTGGAAGTAAAGTTTCCACTCGCCTGGAGCAAAAAAATAAAAAAAATACTGAAGACCATGGCTACAATTCTCATTCTCATTACAGTCACTTTACACAGCACAAGAAGGATACAATAGCTAAAAGAGGATAAAAATTACATTTTCATATACATCCTCCTTACACAACTAAAGAAGTGTAAAAAACTTCACTGAAAGTGAAAATTGGACCTAAGAGTTTGGGGATTTGAGGTGAATTAAATCCGCTTTTTAAGACCTAGAAATGCAGATAATGTATTGTTTTGCCTGCTTTATATTCTTTTCCTTTCACTTCCCAATGCAGGGCTTTGATTTCAAATGAGCCTCTTTTATCACGCCTGTGTGGTGCCCAGAACAAAGGAGGTTAGGGAAGAGTGGAAAGGGAAGGCCTCCTGTCTTCTCTGTCATAAATAATCAGATCCTGCAGGGCATTTAGTCCTTAGAATGGGCTATGGCTTTTAGGAGGTTTTCTGGACAAATATGAACAGACGAGCCATGGCTACTTGCAAAGTGTCTACTGTGATCGCAGTAACATCTCTCCCTGGGAATTTTATTTTCCAGAGTTTGCATTCCCTGCCCCGGGGCTCCAGCAAACAAAGGGCTGGCAGTTTTAAATAGGAAGCCCCTTCTCCTGAACAACAGCATCAATAATATTAATGCCTAGGAATGTGCCAGTCTGGGGAGGGATGGAAGGAAGACAAAAGGATAAAGTGAGATGCAAAAATCTATTGAAATTTAAATTGTAGACATTCCCCTCTGTCAGCTGCCTCTGTGGTAAGGAGGTATAAATCTGACAGGGAGGCACTGAGCTCCAGCCCAGCAACCCCAGGATCACGGCTGGGGTGGAGGGGGCCTACACACTGGAATTCCTTCTTTGCTGGGATGTGGATGGGAATCCTCACACAAATCATCCCGGACATGAAAGAGGCTCCCTTTAACAGCTCCGGTTTGCTACACACCCATGACCCGAGAACAAATCCAATAAAATAGTTTACAACTATGGACCCAGTGTGAAGCAAGGTGGAATAGAAACCTCAAGGCAGAGATTAGTTATATGGAAACAGAAGCAAAACAATTAACAAGGAGGGAGAGAGGGGTAAGTATGTAAATTTCATCGGTATTTGGTCACTAAGGCAGGGAACCTGACCAAGGGCATGGATCCCCGAGGATTTTCTCCCACTGCAGAAGCGCAGGTCTGTAACCAGCAGGTTACAGGGGATGAGAAAGGAATTACTGAGACCAGGTATGTTCTACCTGCTGAAAACATGGTCCTAGGCAGGGAGGCATCTGAGCACCCCCGTGTAGGATCAGCCCTGCTCGAGGCAGTGGCCTGGGCTAGACACCCCAGCACAGCCTGGCACCTCTGGACCCAATCAGGAGGTGTTATGGACCATCAAATGATGGAATGGTTTGGCTAAGAAGGGACTTTAAAGGCCACCTCGTTCAACCCCCTGGCTGGGACACCTTCCACTGTCCCAGGTCGTTCTAAGCCCTGTCCAACCTGGCACTGGACACTTCCAGGGATCCAGGGGCAGCTACAGCTGCTCTAGGCACCCTGTGCCAGGGCACCACCACCCTCAGAGGGATAAATTTCTTCCCAATATTCAATGTAAAGTATGTACCAAGCCTCTCTTTCCTGACGCATCATCACCACCGGCAAAGAAAAATCCTCATCTAAAGCCACTCATTCCCCACACGCATTAAATACCTGGCAAGTTACTAAGCAACAAGTGGTGCAGACACCTCCACCCCCGGCCAAGCCCCGGCCGTGTAGCCCGGGGTATCGCTGCCTCACCTGGCCCTGCTCCCGGCCGGGTAACCCGGGGTATCGCTGCCTCACCTGGCCCTGCTCCCGGCCGGGTAACCCGGGGTATCGCTGCCTCACCTGGCCCTGCTCCCGGCCGG
>JAHLSL010000054.1:401725-459731 GCA_025920805.1 Petroica traversi | reverse complement strand
CCGCTCCGGCGCTGCCCCAGCCCCGACACCGCCCGGGACCCTGCTGTCCCTCCGGTCCCCCCTCCCGGGGCCGGGCAGAGGGCGCAGGGTGGGCAGGGAGGGATGGAGAGCAGCGCACGGCTTTTCGTCTAGGGAAGGTCTAAAATAGAAATACAAAAGAATCCCAGGTATAACAATCTAAAAAGAGGGTGCTGAGAAGATGAATCAGGCTGTGCTCGGTGGTGCCCAGCTCCAGGACAAGAGGAACAGGCACTTCCAGGCGTACGTGAGGAGAAACTTTTCTGTGCAGTGACCGAGCACTGAACAGATTGTCCTGAGAGGGTGTGGAGTGTCCCTCACTGGAGTAATTCCCATCTGGACACAAGCCCTTTGCTCTGGGACGGCTCTGCTGGAGCAGGGAGCAGGCCCCAGGTTGACCCATGCCCGGATTCCCTGCAGGTCTGGCCGCTGCCTTTGCCCCGTGGGACCCACGGCTGCTCCGTGCCCTCCCCTCAGCCTGTGAGCACTGCCAGGAAAACACCGGCCAGGAAAGCTGCACTCACCTTTATCCACTTTCTCCTTCCTTGCTCCTTCATGCCACAAAAACTACAGAGGACACTGTGGTGAGGGCCACAGCCCAATCCCACGGGGACTGCACCCTCCCTGGATGTGCCACCATCCCTGTCCCTCAGTCACTGCACCTGCTCAGATCCCCAAGTCCACGCTCAAGATGTGTCAGCATGTCCAGAAGGAAGGGAGAGACCAGGCAGGCCCGAGTGCTCTGATGGATGTGGCACCCTGCTCGAAGGTGGGACACAGGCTGGGCCCCACAGCCCTGGGGCAGCACCTCGCACCCACCGTGTCCCTGTTAATGTAATCACAGGAACAATGTCCCTTCCAGTCGGAGTTCCCATTGATCAGATCACTGAAAACAAACCCAATTAAAAACACTCCGCGAGTTCTGCTATTTGAAAGCAAAGCCAAATGACAGGATCATTTTCCAGTGACCCAGTTCCAGCCAGGCTCCAGCCTAGGGCAGAGCAAGAGACCCTGGCACTTGACCTGACCCCAGCAGTGCCATCCCTGCCCAGCCTCGGCCGGCACTTGGAGCAGGAACAAGAGCCAGGAGGGCAGGAAGCCTCAGCCAAGCCTTTTCCTAGTGCCAGAGAAGCTGTGACCTCACCTGCATTTATGTGGGATTAGTTCTGCTGTTGTGCTGTTTGACCTCGAGCTCCCCCATTAACACCAGTTCATCAATCCCAGTAATTGCTGTCACCCACTTTAAAATGTGGGCTTGCCAGCTAAAGGTGGGCAACCTCAGGGTCAGGAGGATTAAGGAGGAATTTGCCTCTCTATCTGCAGACATCTTGATGAGCAGGAGGGGAGTACTCATTTCTTTGGGTGCTCACACTTTCTCCTCTGTGCTCTTTTCAAAATCATTTGCTGACTCACATCTCCCGATAATCCTGTTCTCCAGCTACTCTGTGCACTTGGTATTTGCTGCTGGACCTGTTTGGCCTGGACAGTGAGCACACTATCTCACCAGGGTTTACCTCAGCAGCCAAGCATGACTCCTAAATCCACTTCTCTCTGAATAATTCCACGCTCAAACTGTTCTCCCTGGTACCAATTCACCATTCTGGGAACGTTCTTCTTATCAAGCCCATTGATCAAAGCTGGGAAAATCCCAACACAGATGAACACAGCAGAAGCAATGCTATTCCAAATTAACATGCAAAATGCACATACAATTCCATACAAACAGCATCCATGCCTTCTGAGCAGTAACACTGAGCTGCCCAAAGCTGCCAGGATATGTTGTATGCTCCCTATGTATTTTTTTTTCTTTTTACTTTAGGCCAGGCTTTGCTAGGAAGACTCCTTCAAGGCTGGTGACCCCCGTTGTGACCAACTGCTCCATTCACACTCTTTGCTGGTGCCCAGTTTGAAACTAAAGCCAGGAGCTGCCCAATCCTATTTTTGCTAATCAGAGCAAGAATGTAACAGCTGAATCCTCAATAACACAGAGCTGCCTCAGCTTCAGGCTTGGGTTTTACCTTTGCAATTACTGCTCTGAGGAGGTATTTTACTACTTGGTTTACAATGACACACCTTTCCCCCATCTGCACTTTGTTTCCTGTAAAAGAAAATCTTTAATCTTTCTTAGAAACTACCTTTCTTTAGGAGTGAAACCTGAGCAACCAAGATGTGGCTCTTCTGCACCTGGGACCTTTTGCACCTGCACAGGGGTCTCTGCTCTCCACTGCACTGAACAGCACTGCAATGTCTTCTTGCTGCTTCTGAATATTTGATTTGAAACAATAAAATAGTCTCATGAGTCTCATTTTCTGTTCTAATTTCTTTTGCCAGATAATTTTAAGCATTATTTTCTTTTTATTAAGCAAGTGAAAGAGACGCATTCCCCACTCCTGAGGAGTTGGTCAGGTTCCCATGGAGCAGAGGAGGCAGTTAATGAACATCTTTTAACCCAGCTATGAAACCCAAGCACTGGAAACCACAGAAAACAGGGTCCATCTGCGTGCCTGTCACAAATTCAATCCTACAGTTCCTTCATAGAAGGAATTCTATCCTCCAAAAGTTATTTCAGACCGAAGAACTGGGAAGGCAGAGCACCCAAAAGAATGTTATTGGTGCAGCCTGTAGCTTCTTCCACTTTCTGGTTTTGCAAATGTAACCACTGAAGGAGGTTCAATCCATCATTAGGAGTTGGACAGGCAGGATTTTCCAATGCTGCTTCTTACTCAGTTGGATTTGTCCTGTAGTCAGCTGCTCCCAAAACACACACAACACAAATAAACAAAAAGCCCTTTAAAAATGAGAGGTATTGCTAAGAAACTATAGATGAAAGCAGAGTGGGGCATTAAAAAAAGCCCAACAGAGCAGCACATCATGGCCTGAAATGCCTTAAAATGATTGGATGACAACAACCAGGTTTGATATCCAGGTATCTCATGTCACTGAGTATGGAATCATCAATCCCAGAATGGGTTGGAAGGGACCCTAAACCTCATTCAGTCCCACCCCTGCCATGTGCAGAGTTACCTTCCACTGACCCAAATTGCTCCAAACCCTGTCCAGCCTGGCCTTGGACACTTCCAGGGATGAGGCAGCCACAGCTGCTCTGGGCAGAGTGGTACCCTATGGTAACTGAGCTTTTGGAGGATGGTGCCATGGTCTGCCATGGCTTGCAAGAAAAATATTCCAGCTATTCCATTTATGAAGTCTTTGTGCACAGAGAGGTGGTGGTGCAGCTGCTCAACCTTTGTGAACTTTCCAGGAGCAGGTTTTAATGGGAGAGCTGAGCCTTCCACTGGCACGGCCCTTGATAAACCCACAGGCCAGGAAGGGATCAGAGCTTTGTGCCATCCTCTGTGGTTAAAGCTGCCTGAGGTATTTCCAAGCCACAGTCTGGCTCCCACACTAATTTACAGAATTATTCAGGAGAAAAGAAGAGGAAAAGCAGAGCAGAACAAACTCCCTCTTGCCATTATTTCAGAGCTTTTACCATAACTGCAGAGTTTTCCTAAGCCAACTATTATTAGAGTTAGTTCATTTGGACAGAGCTTGTGAGAAAGGAAAAACATCTTGTTTAAAAATAACAGCCCCCCCCAACCTGAGTAAGTGGGGAGCAGGAAGAGTGAGAAAGCAGCACAGAACAAGTGAAAAGGGAAGTGGCCTTATTAAAGCACATTGGTGCCTTCAACACCCTGCTCTCAGCCAAGTTTCACTGCTTTGCTTCACACTACCCAGCCTATTTTGGGGATCCAGCCTGTCAAACACCAGGAATGTTTCCATAACAAACATTACCTATAGCTCTTTCTTACCTGCACAGAACAAAGATCTGTATAATTCTTCATGAACTGATGTGTATAGACTGTTCACAGATCCACACACCTCACTTGTTTCTTTTCTTCTCCAATTAAAATTCCCCAGGAAATATGGCCAAGGCTCACCACAGAATTACCTGTCAGAGTGGGAGATGCCTGAACCTGATGTTTCTGGCTCAGCTTCTTTCCAAAACCTTAGTGACTACACACAAGGAGAAACTGCACTATGAGAAACACAGGAATCCATCTGGCTCTTCCCTCTACCTGTTTTCCAGGTTATTTCCCTGTTCCTGGAGGCTGATTTCCAGCGCTGGAATTATACCAGTAGTGCCTCCCAGTGGGGATGGAGGATGTGCTGGGATGGAGCTGAGGATGCTCCTCCACTGGCAGAGCTCTGCTGCTCCCCTTGCTCCCCACAGCTGCTAAAGGGCTCCAAGGCCAGGAGCCTGGACCCTGACAGGGGGTTGGAATGGGCAGGGATGGGGTTTTTTGTGCCAGCTCTGTGTGGGATCTTTTCCATACTCCCAGGAGATTCAGCTATGCCAGGGAAAAACCTGAATGCAAACTTGGGGGCTGGACACAGAGGCTCATTCCATGACACCTCCACCTGTGCCTTACTGGGATGGTTCAGAGAAGGCAGAAGGTCCCTGAAGCAGCTCAGGGCTCAGCCTGCACCTGACAGTCCCACAGGACAACACCTGTGTCCACCAGCTGTCCTGGGACCACTGGCTTTGCACTCATGGCACTTTCTGAGGGAACACAGGATCCACTCCCTTGGGGCTGGGAAGACTCCAGCAGGGCTTTCAAAGATTAGAAAACTCTCTTTGAGTTCAGCTAGAGAAGAAAAGAAGGTATGAATGAAACAGTTTTCATACCAAAGGGTACCCTCCACCTGCTCTTGGGTCCCTGAGCCTGCAGGTCCCTTTTGTTTCAGTCCAGCTTCTCTCCAAGCATGGATCTCCTGCCCTGCTCCAGCTGCTCTGCCCCTGCCTCAGCTTCCCATGGGCCCTCCAGACACAGCACTAATCCCCAAATCCTGCTCTTCCACTCCAGGCTTCCAAATCCAAGCCTCTTGAAGAAAATGTCAACCAACTCACTCACAACTTCCAGAGAACCACCCAGACAGTTTCCATAGCACCCAGGAAATGTCACAGAAACATGGATTTGTTCTCACTGCAAATACTGCATTTACATCACCTAAAACTCCTCAGTGGGGGTAAGGAACAACCAGGGGTGCTTACAGAGCACATCCAAAGTGCACCCCTGGGTCTCACTGCTGTTGTCAGAAACATGTGCACTGTTAAAGGATTAAGGGATTACAGAGGAAGGAGAAATACACCGACTCCCTAATGCTCTGCATCCTTAGGAACTTTGTGAAATACAATTCCTGCTCATCTCTCACTTGGGACTTAGTCAAGGTTCAGGGATTTGGTTTTGGTGGAAAAGTGTTTCAGCTTTGCCACTGAAGGCAAAAGGCAAAAGCAAGTTACAAATAAAAACATGCTCCCATAGGGAAAGGGTGTCAAGAATACTTGACACTTTTTAACTCTAAAACCTGCTCATTGTAAATCCACTACTTGTCCCAGTTTGAAGAACTCCCAAAACTGGAATTCCTTGCCATCCTCTGTACCTGCAGCTCTTACCATGGTACCCTATGGAGAATCCTCAGGATAGTCATGCAGGACTAGAGGAACATCCAAACCCTGCCCCATTGCAAAAGAGAAGTGGGACATTTAGAACATCATTCACAGCTTCAGCTGCTCAACTGGTCCTGGGAATGCTGGGCTTCCATGGAATGCCAAGGGCATCCTGTGCCCTGTAGGGGAAGGGGGAGTGGAGCAGCAGACCCAGATACAGAGCCCTGCTGGTTCCTTCTCCCAAACTACTGCTGGAAAAGCAGAACAACACACGTGGTGCTGCCTGGCTGGCTGAAGCACAGCAGGACTTTCTCCAAATCCAGTCCCCCAGAGAGGGCTGTGAGTGACTCTTCATCCCTGGCTGTTCAGAGGCTGCTGCTGCTGCTTTTGGGCTGCTCCTACATCCCATCCCTGCTTGCCCAGAGAACACAGAATTTTTGCCATGTCTGTTCCCAGCACACAGGCTCGAGGAGCTGTTCTCTCCAACTCCTACTTTTCCAGTAGAATCACAGATTTTATGGTGCAAATTTCATAGAGGACCAGATGAATCCTGTATTTAGCAGCACTTCCACAGATCAGCCCACAGCTCTCATCTCTTTCTATTTCTGCCAAAAAAATGGGAAGGAACAAAAGACGAATCACTTAAAACAAGGGAAGGATAGCAAAAAGAGAGAAAGATGCCAAGGAAATGAAAAACTCAGGAAAATGCTGCTGCAGGTCTGATCTGCAGTACAAATTTAAAGACCTAAAAAGACTAAACAGTCTTATAGTCCTGGGCAGTCCCTACAGTAAATCCGCTTTTCCTAAAACCAGGTAATTACTGGAGCAATTCAGGGTAAATAAGCACTTTCCAGAGCTCACTGCACTGAAATCCAGTAAAGCAACACAGTTATGGAAGGTGAAGTTTGACATTCCTAATGTATCCAAGATCCAAGCTACCAGAAAAAAAACTGCTTTTTTTTTTTTTTTTTCCTTTTTTTTTTTTCTTTAAAGCAAGCATCCAGCACTTCTGATGGAGTGAAACAAAGCCCTAATGCCTAGGTTAAAAATAAATCCTCCTTTGGTGGCTGGAGAAGGTACAATGGGAATCCAGACAAGGACTGCAGCAGAGGCAGAGATTGACACCTAAACCACAAGAAGATCTGCAATTACTTAATATACAATTAGAAGAGATGCCTGGCTCTTACCAAGCACTTCAGTCTCTGAACTGCACCAGCACCGGCTCCTTCATAAATTGAAATGTTTTACCATTGCTGCTGGGTATCAGGAAAAGGCTCTTTCTCCCCCAAGAATGGTCACAGCCCAAGGCTGCCAGAGCTCCAGGAGCATTTGGACAATGCCCTCAGGCACAGGGTGGAATTTTGGGGTGTCTGTGCAGAGCCAGGAGTGGAACTGGATGATCCCTGTGGGTCCAACTCAGGGTATTCCATGGTTTTGTGGATAGCGGGACTCAAATGAGCTCTGACTGGCTGTATTTATCAGCACTGCTTTGATATCAAATATCCAATAATAACCTGTTCATTCAACCCAAAAAACAGCTTGGGATGACCTCTAAGAAGGTACAATTCAACCCAAATCCCAAGGGACTGGGTGAAACAGAGGGGCACAGGGGACAGTTTTGTCTGAAGTCTGTGCAAGAAGTCTGTCATGTGCCTTGGTGCCAAGCCCTGCCTGGAAATAAAGCTCCCACACACTGCTGCTCTGCCTCTCCTAAAATCCCACTGACATTCTCTTTCCAAGCACTTAGGAGATCAGGCAAAAAAAAGTCCAGGTATGATTTAACACAACAAGCAAATAAATTGAAATGTCTGTTGTCAAATACCTCTCAATAATTGAGGATCAAATGTTTAATTACAAAAAATGTACCAGGGACACATCTCAGCTCCTCAGTTCCACTGGAACACTTTAATTTCACCTAATGCCAGTTCTAACAAGCGACAGGCACGTTGTCATGGCAATGACAACACAACACAGTTGTTTTCTGCTCTCACTAAGCACTGGGCATACAGGAGGGTCGTTTCCAGTGCCATAAAACGATATATTTAACCACATTTCTTCCCTCTTATTCAAGCAAGCTCTTCCCTCCAGAGCATGGTCACAGAGGGTTTGGCAAACTCTCTGGATAGTGAGGCACAAATTGAAAGCCTGGGAAAAGAAGAACACTTTATATTTGGAGATGCAGCAAAAGGAGGGGCGGGGGGGAAGCTGATTTCTGACACCCTCATGGCTGCTGATACTGCAGAGTGTGCACAAGGCAAGGCCCACTGTGCTGAGCATCACCTTAAGATTTGGATTCACTCACAGGGTCTGGAACTCACTTGCAGAAATGTGCCCCTGAGAAGGTGGGTTCTCAGAACCAGGCACTGGCTTTTCTACCCAACAGCTTTTAATCTAAAAAGAAATTAAAAATTCTCTATTTCACTATTTATTACACTACAGCTAGGATCTGCCAGCAAGCCTAGGGGTTAGTGAGTGGTTATTGCTACCACATACAGGGTTAGATGTGGTTAGGACAGAGAGTGATGGCACAGAACAGGCTCTACCTGAGCTCAGGTGGGACTGGTTCAGAGCCTCGGTAACAAATGCAGAGCCAGGTTTTACACTATCCATCTCCAAATCTGATAATCAGGGTCAGGGGAGGGGGCACAGGGACAAACAGAAGGCAAGAGAGAGGACAGAGTTAAAACATTTCTTGGAGAGACTGCAGGAGAACAACAATTCAACATGGAGAGACAGCAATTAGAGAGACAGAGCTGGAGAAATCCAGAGTTCAGTGCTGGACATGCAGAACTGGGGCTTCTCTGGGCTGTTCTAGGCCTGAATTGTTCTTGCCCATCAATGCCTGTGTGCAGACAGGAGCGTGAGGGAGATGATCCACTGAGCTCACAGAACAGCAAAAACGATGAGGTGAGCTGAACTAAGCTGAGTGAGCACCCAAATCCCTGGAAAACTCAGCTGCTAGGGAGGAAGTGGATGGTGCTGGTGCCTGAACAACTGGGCTTGGAGCTGACACAGTGTGTGCAAGCCAATTCCCAATTCCTGCCATGGGCAGGGGCTGGAACCAGATCATCTTTAGGCTCCCTTCCAACCCAAACTAGTTTGGGATTCTGGGATGCACACACCACCCTAAGCAGAATTTTCACTGTAAAGAGTATTAAAAATTATAGATGTCCATTAGGTTGGCAAATGCTAGAGGAGAAATCAGTGATTTTTAACTCAGCACAGCTCACACAGAACAGCCTTTGCTGTGCCTGGGAGACCAAAGATTTTGGGCTTGTGGTCATGGGCACTTTGTCCCAGCTACAAAACCTTCTTCCAGCCCCTGCCTCCCTGTCCAGAGCTCAGCTCATTTATCTGAGCCCGAAAAGGAACTTCAGTGGCTAAATGAGCCCAGAAAATAACTTCCCTCTTTCACCAGCAAAACCTGAACAGGACCTCAAATCCTCCACACTTAAAAACCATAAGTATTTCTAAATTCCTGGTAGCAGAATCATGCAGCCATGATCTGTGAGACACAGGAATATCATAAACCATCCCTAGAGCCCAGGAGTGCTGAGCCACAGGAGGATGTGGTTCTCCAGCTCTCCAGTGGTGCTCTCGGAGCTGCCTCAGCCAAGTTTCTCATCTCTGTGGCAATTCCATGACTCACAAAGGGACAGGGCTGTCACAGGGAATTAATTTCACAGGAGAAACAAGCAGAACCACTAATAAGCCTCATAGCTTTGAGCAGAAATATTCGAGCTGCTCTGTTGTCAGAATCTTCCTTCTCAGAGCTGAGAGAGGAGGACTCAACACTGACCACTCGCATTAAATAACCAGAAATGTGGCCATTCCTTGTTTTTGTGTTAAAAACCTAATAAAAAAGCCTGCCTGATAAAATAGACAGGCTTAAGCCAGCCTGTGTTATCTGAATTTAACTGCTGCTGACCCTTGGCAGGAATTGCATCTCTGAAGGGCTCAAGGAGCCAAGGAACTTGACTATACAAATCAAAAAACATTAAGAAAAATCTTTTCCCTGTATTCGTATGCCCAGAGGGAACTCCCTGGATCTGATTCCTCCCAAAATTTATGGCAGATTATTTATCAGTGGACATGGCTGGTCACAGCAATAAATTCTGCCCTCATTCTTAAAGCCTCCATCCCAGTTTCAGTATTCCCTGGCTCCTGTGGGTTCGGATATGTGCAGTGCAAGAAGCCTCATCTCACTCTCCATGATATAACCCAAACACAAACCCCATTTTCCCCCTCTGGAGGCTCATTCTGCCTGGAGGGATCTGATCATGTGAGCCCATGCTCAGGAAATCAAACCTTCACACCAGGAACAGGTTTTCTGTCCTGGAGGGAGCACTGGGAATGGGAAGTGCTGCCTGTTCCCCACACTACAGGGATGCCAGCACAGTGTCTGTGCCAGCAGCTGGCAGTGGGTGGGTGGGTAAAGGATATATCTGTGCATTATACATTAATATTATAGATTTTATAATTCTCTCTTTACAGTATTTGCATATCCAGTTTTCAGACTGACTTAGAGAATCCAAACAACATCCCGGGGGAGCTGATCTGTGCAAGTGAGACATTTGCTGTAAAAAATGATAATTTTACATGACCAATCCCAGGTTTTACTGACACCAGGTTATTGCTGTGAGGTTTAGACCAGCACTTGCAGGATCTAAAAATGACCATGGCAATGTGAAGCAGGACTCTGAATAAATAAGCCACAAATTAGTTCACTTTGGGCATTGTCAGATGTTAAGCACAAACCATTCCCCCATTAAAAAAAAAAAAAAAAGTAATTTTGGCTTTTGAAGGTTGTCATGTTCTAACAACCTTTGAGAACTATGTTTAATTCCTCCCCGTCACCCATTTTTACGTTCTCTTTCTTTCACATTGACATTCATACTTGGTCATCTGGCACTTAATTTCTTTCATTAACCTTTTCAATCTTTTTATAGATTCAAAATGATCCTATCACCAGCAGAAAAGAGCTATAACCAGTTTTGTTCTTTCCCCGCTGTATTATTTTATGTCCAGGTATCTTTTTAAAAAGCGCCTTAGAACAAAGGTTTGTTTTGGTTTCCCTAATTATCCTTCAGGGCATCAATGCTGCTGACCTGCATGTACAGAAGAAGTAGAAGGAAAGAAAAAAGAAACAGAGAAACAAGGCAAGAAGGAGAGAAGGACAAAGGAATAAATGAAGACGTACAAGGGGGGAAGTAGCTCCAGGACGCTGGACGGGCTCCATGGGCAGGGGAAACTGGGAAGGGAAGATTAAAAAAAAAAAAGGAAAAAAGCAAAACAAAAACAAAAAGCAGCTGGTTAAAACATGCTCCCACTGAAAATGGGCTCATTTCACACAAAGCTCAGCACCAAATCCTTCAGCCTGTTTGCTAAACACTTGGGAAACTCAGTAGGATCCAGGAATTCCCACCCTGTGTCCCAGCTCAAAAAAATCCCCAACATTTTGCATGTGTGACCTTTCAACACAAGGCACATCCCTGTCCTGCCAAACAGTCCAGGTTTTGTTATATATTGGATTTTGTTATAGATTGAATTTTCCTGCATTTCCAGTGGTACTAAAGCAGAAGCTGCTCTTAGTCTTCCCCCTGTGCAAAAAGCAGAGTAAATGTCTCAGAGCTGTGTTTTGCTGCTGTGCTCTTCCTGGGAATCATGAACTGCACAGGTGGCAGGCCCAGCTCTGCCTCAGCCCCACGCTGGTGCTCTGGATGGAAGGGTCTGAGTAAAGTGTGTGGATGTGGCACTTGGGGACATGGGCTGGAGGTGCCCATGGCAGTGCTGGGGAATGGTGGCACGTCTCCAGCCCAGCAAGTCCCTGAGCAGGCTGGCAGGGACCTGCTGGAGTCTCTGCTGGCTGAGTCCTGGTGCTGTCAGAGCCTGGGGTAATCCCTGCAGCACTCTCACAGACACGGACATGAACCCTTCCCAAGTGAGTTTCCACACTCCCACTGTGGCCTCTCCTCCCAAAATCCCCGTGTCCATGCCCAGCTCTGCCTGAGCCCGGCGGGAGCCAAGGGATCAGGATTCCCTGAGGGTTCTGGTCCTGAGGCCTGGCAGGGCTGGGAGCAGTTCCTGGCTCCTCAGCAGCTGTGGGTGCTCATCCTCTCTCTGCTTCCCCCTGGAAATGGATCCCTGCCTTGGACCAGCACACTTCCATTTAATTCAGCTTTAATGAGACAGTGGCATGAACACCAAACAACTGCTTTGTTTACTAAAGATTAACGAAACGGGTACTAATTATGTACACCTTCACTTCCCCTGTTTTCTTTATAAAGCACTAATTAAGACATGATGCTCTTATCAGTGTCAGATGGTTGCTCAGCCTAGGCATCTGCAGAATTTAAGCTCTATTTGCACTTTTTTCTTCCTGATTTTGATTAAAATAAAAAATTTTATTTGACCACAATATTTTTATCCAGGAATTAGAAATGAGCCTGTTTCAAACCAGGCACGGCTTTGTTGTGATTACAACAGCTCTAACTCAGTGAATGTGTCTCAATTTGCATTTTTGCAGTTAAGATTCCTCCAGCACTGACCAGAGCCTGCAGGAGGTCAGGGCAGAGCCTGTTGCCTGATCCAGAGCTAAATTTCAATCCTGAAATTCAGTGGATTATTTGTATTGGGTGTGCTGACCCAGATCAATCTGTTATTGATGTTTTAAAAAGAAAATTAATCATTCACAACAGCTTGTAATACTGACAGGCGACCTTTTAATGTGTCTCATAAAAGCACCTTCACCTCTCAAACATACATTAAATGAATGAGACAGGAATTTGAAAACTTCTCCATAAAGTTGGGCAGAGCTGCTGGGTTATTCATTCTTCGTGAGAATGACACCTGAGGCTTTAAAAATGCTTATTTGGGGGGGAAGGAAAAAAAGTGAAATATTACCTTCTTATCCCCCATTTCTTCTCTTCAGCTCTAATTTTCCCCCTGCAAACTGCAGCTTCATTCTGTGTCTCCCCACTGAAAGCAGCTGCTCCCCAGCAAAGACCAAGTCTAAAACCTTCCCCAAAATGACCCTGCCAAGGCCATTGCAGTGAAGCTGGGTCACAGGAAGATGCTGCTTGTTAGGAAAAGACAAAAACAAACTGCAGGTATGAGGTAAGGTGTGAGATGCGGGTTAAAATACTGCTGAACTATGAATATCCAGAATTATGAGGAAGAAGGGAGTGAAAGAGAGAACTGAGACACTGCCTGTGACTGATGAGTGGGGACAGCATGAACACACACGGACATAAACACACTGCTCCCAAAAAAAGAGATGGACAAAAGGGAATGAGAAGAGTCAGCACAGCCACACAGTTCAGGCAATTCCCAAATGTTCACTTAGAAGGAAAATCCAGAGCAGCTATTCACACTTTTCCTTCTGAGCAGCACTGAATATTGAAAAGACTCAATTCTCTCTGAATATCTGAAATTCAAATGCAGCCTTTATCCTGGATCTCCAAAAATCCTCATGAATATGAGCTGATTCCATCTACTCTGGCACTGAAATTCAGCTAAATTGATAGTATTAACTATGAAATATTAGACATAAATTCAAAATAATATTTTAGGCTAAAATATTATCATTAGAGTATTGTATCCCACTAAGAATACTGTGAGAATTTAGAAAACAGGAAAGTGCTCAAGAAATGTGGGATTTGATGAGCCCTCAGAACCTCCCTAGATTTTCACAGGGTTCTTTACATAGATAGAAACAGGACAGCATTTGCATCCCAGCTGGAAAAAAACCCCAGCATTTTCTTACAGGACTAAACATGAAAAAAAAAGAGGGCATAGCTTAGTCCAACACAGGAGGCAAAATACCTCTCTCCAGGTACCTTTCCTAAACCTCCTGACTCCAAAACTTCATTGTCAAATATATTTGCAAGGTAACTTGGGGCAAAACTTTTATATGATTCTGACTGCTCAAAACTGAATAAAAAGGCCAGTTTTTCTGTATGGCCCATTTTCCATCACTTATCCCAGGCTCTGACTCCATCACTGCTGCTACAAAGCACATCCTGCCACAGTCCATGAAAACAGTGTTTCCAAAAGCAGAGTCTGCCCTCAATCCCAATCATCCTCTGCCCTTCCCTGTGTTCCCTCTCCATGGAACTGCAGTCACTGCTCTGCTTTAGAGACCACTGCAATATTTTATGGCTCCATTAAAATGCTGTCCCCATCCCTTGTGTACATCAAACCCTCTAATTATAAATAATAACAGAAACCCAGGGCAGGAAGTTCCCTGCTTTCCATCTGCTTTTCATTAGGATCCTCAGCCCAGTCCGATCCAGGGACAATTAAGCAGCATGAGGAGTTCTGTGTTTGGAATTCCTTCATGGCAGAGCTTTAGCCTGCACATACACAATGTCCTGGATGCTCCACACATCAAATTTTGATTAAAGAAATTAAAGTTGGCCTGTTGATAAGTACAGCTCGTCAAGGCCAAATCTAAAACTTCACATTAGTTCAAGATGAAATACTCTGCTTATGCCAAGTGAGGACAACAGCTCCAAGTGAGACTTTTAGGAAAGTCTCTGTTCCTTGGGGATGGCCAAACTGATGTTTTAAATACAGGTACAGGGAGAAAAATAATTAACAAGGATATTTAAGTGCATGAGAAATACCATGTGTGCATAAGGCATGGATTAAAAAACACAAAATGCAGGAATTATGGCAAGGAAAGTGCATTATCCCATCAATGCCATTCCCAGCCAGCTCTGCAGGGTGCCCTTGGGAAGACCCAGTTTCCCCTCTGGCAGCACCCAGGCTGCTCCAGCACCTCAGTCCTGCCCCGTGCCACCTCCCTGGGCTGTGCTGGCACACCTGGAACTGGAACTCCTTCCTCCCTTCCTCTTCTCACCCATCTCACACAGAACTTTTTGTCCAGCCAGAGAGTTCCTGGAGTCCTCCAGCACCACATCCAACATTCCCTAACTACAGCAACCTCCTCCCTGACTCCTGCCCACTCCCACCAGCTTTTTCAGCATCCAAGGAAGGACTTCCAGACTCCTGCCAACACCACACAAGTGCTGTCCCTTCCCAAGGTGCACAGACAATGCACCAAAGGAGTGGCATCAGGAATTCTGTGTGCAGAGGAGGGCAGGATGACAGAACCAGCTGCATCATTCCTTACATCTCAAAGCTCATTACAGCTCTCCTAGAGGAGCTTTTTAATGTACCCATGGAACAACCACCAGGGAAGGTCAGGGGACACCCTTGTGACTTGGCAATATCTCTAACTATTACTTTTCATGGGACCTTGGCCTGTGGTGCCAACTTTATACCAAACATTTCCCAGGGCTGAAGGGGGAAATCCACCCCCCCAGCGTGCTGAAAAAGCCAAACAGAATAGATTGATCCCTTCTGCTCCATCATCTCCCCCTAAAGCAGAGCAAGACACTGCTCCCCAGCAGCTCAGGACACTGAACTGCCTGAGTCAGGTTCAACAAGAAACATTTGCCTGTGTTTAGGCTCAAAGTTGCCTTTCCTGCTTCAGCTGATGGAGCAGTGACTGGCACAGGCAGGTCCTGGATCCATCTCTGATTCCAAATGATATTCCCAGCAATGTCAGAGGCTGGCGATGCCAAGGGCTGAGGACACCCCTGCCTGATGTGCCAGCTCTCCAGAGCACACAGATCACTGCAGAACCCTCACAGCCTGGGCTGTCCAGGACTTTCCACCAAACTCCCAAGCTCTGAGCTGTTAAAATGCTGTTATCCCTTGTAAAAGTCTAGCTTTGGAATCACATCTATTTGTTTTAAAGTATCAAGTCAGCAATCTGCCAAAACAAGGAACATCATTAAAATAGAGAAGAGGGATGAGAAGAACACCAGCTCCACTTCCCAGCTGCTTAACATTTTAAGAAAGAACAGCACATTCAAACTTCTCAATACTAAAGATATACAGAAATAAATGTATCTATATAAATACAGAGATATTTTTTAAAAACTTCAACTTCCCCACCAATAAATTTTGCAGAGATCTCAGTTATGCCAGCACACCTAATGCAAATCACTTACAGAACACACTGAAAGGATGGGAAGATTGACAGTAGTCAGATCCAAAATCCCATTCTCTATTTATTTTTCCTTTCCTCAGCAGTACTTTGGATTAATTTGCCTGTTTTTCCTACAATACAGAACTGTTCAGAAGGCAGGAGGAAGCAGATGGAGGGATGTACCCAGAGCACAAGCAGTCAGCATTCCAATTCTGTTACATCCAACTTCCTCCACCCATCCTCAAGTAGAAAGAACCTTCTAGTCCCAAGGTGATCTATTCCATCTGATCAGCACAAACATTTCTGCCTATCTGTGTTCTGTATAAAAAATCCTGACATGCAACACTCCCTGACCATGCAGAACTGGGATGTTTCACGGAATCTCTCACTACAGACTGCTCAAAGCGTCTTAAAATTCTGACAGGCTTCAATCCTTCAAGTCAGGCAGGAGGTGGACATTGACACAAGTCTGTAGAGCAGGTGAAAGACATTCAGCAGTGGGAACTCCCCAGAGAGTGGCAACGTGTGGGTGATGGACACAGAGAGGGGAATGAGGATGTGCAGAGGATGATCAACATTGATGACATGTGTGAAGGAGGTATTAAACACGGAACACACAGAGAGAACTCCAGTCCAGTTCACTGCATCAAAAAAAGCTGATTTACACACCTGGTTTTGGCACCGAATTGGTCACAGACTGAGGGACTTTGTCGTTGATGAGCTCAACACACTCACTGGGAAGAATCCAACCTGGAGTAAAACAGAAAGAGGAAATAGAGTGTTATGATCTGAACCGTTCAACCAACATCCCCCCTTGACTCCCCTTGCTTGATTCTCCCTGACATTATCCAGCATCAAATGACCAGCAGTCAAAACACGGACAACTGCAGATTCTGCTTTGCTGCCAGCACCCTGAGAGAGAACAATCTGAGAGCCCAAGGCACTGCAAGGTCCTGCAGTGATTAACTTTAAATGTTAGTTTGCAGTGTCCCTTTAGCTCAGCATTTCCCCCTGAAGCCCCTCAAAGGCAGGAAGGCTGGAGAGTCTCTCTAAACCAGCATAGGGGTTAAAGACTGTGGGAAGGATCCTAATGTTTTCTTGGAGTAGGATGTGTCTGCAGACATTCCCATGCCACTCAAGGGCCACTGTATCTGGGGAGAAGTGAAATTATTTCCCTTTCCCTGTCCAAGGATTCAGGCTAAGCTGTGACCAGAGAGCAATTTGGCACTTCCCTGCATCTTCCTTCTTACTCTCATCACAGGTGAAAGTCAAACCACAGCAGACCTTTGGTAACTTTAATGCTTGGTCCATCTTTTCCCACTTTTTCTCTGTGTTTCTCACCCAGCACAGCTCCTGTAATATGAGACATAACTCAGGCACCACCACCCTCCCCAGACTCCTCATCTAAGGCAGGGCAGGATTCCCTGTCCCATGCCAGGCCTGTCACTGGGACAGCTGGAAGCACCACGTCACCAAGACTGGGGGCTGGCAGCCCCAGCCTGCTTAAACACCACAGGAACAGGAGGCAAAGAGTCAGAGGATGGGCCCTGAGCTCATCTGAGCAGGACTGAGCCAAGACTGTGCCAGTTTTGTTGGCACATCCATGAAATCCTCTGGAGCACAGGGCAGTCACCACCAAGCCCGACAGACAGTCCCCCCTCTATTAATTCCTCTTGCACAATTCCCTTTTGTCTCCACAGAAAAAGATTGATCTCCTTCTTCCTCCAAGCTGAGTTTCACCCACCAGCCTCCCAGTGGCAGTGTCATGTGTGGGGTGTCCTGGCAAACACTCCAGACTGAAGTTATTCCAAATTCCCCAAAGGAAGGAACAGTTATCAGAGCAGAGAACTTCCTTTTCCCACACCCCCAACATCCTGCCCAAGCACAAGGACAAGCTGTCACCCATCACACAATGTCACAGACTTGAAATACTACTGTTGTTAAGACTCTGAGAGCTCAGGGCAGAACCTGGAGGAGCAGCACCCTGGGCCGGCAGAAGTCAGGCTCTGAGCTGGGGTTCCCTGTAACTGGGACTGGCCTGGGCATCACAGGTGACTCACAGAATCTACCCAAAACCCAATACGGGGTATGGCTGCACCAGCCACTCCCTCAGCTGGGTGTGCCAGGTCTGCAAGGCCATGGTATCCTGAAGTTATGGAACACATGGGGATTCTTGTGCAGTTTATAGACAGAAATGTGCCAATTACCATGAGAAAACAAGCATGAACAGGGGAATCACAAACAGAGGCCCTTCCTCTGGCAGCTCATGGCTCAGGGATCTGCTCTGCTGGGAGATGCCAAGGATCAGTCTGAGTGAGAGGAACACAAAAGTGCTGGTGCTTAAAGAAAATACAAGAAATAGGTCTAAATCCTGGAATCCCAGAATGGTTTGGGTTGGAAGGGACCTTAGGGATCCCTAAGGCAGGGACACCTTCCACTGTCCCAGGCTGCTCCAAGCCCTGTCCAACCTGGCCCTGGACACTGCCAGGGATCCAGGGGCAGCTACAGCTGCTCACTGTGCCAGGGCCTCCCCATTCTCACAGGAGGACTTTCCTCCTTATATACAACATAAAATTTCCCTTTTTTTATTTTGAACAATTCCCCCTGGTCCAGTCACATCAGCTCCTGATGCAAAGTCCCTCTCCACCTTCCTCACAGCCCCTCCAACACTGCAAGGTGCTCTGAGGTCTCCACACAACCTTCTCTTTTCTTCCCCAAGCTGAACAACCCCAGCTTTAACACTTTACAATAGCTGAGAGTTTCTGCTGGCCCTTTCCCATGTGAGAGATACAGGAGGCAAATTTTAAATTAGGACAAATGCACAGATCCAGGGGAAGTGTCAGGCCAGCACACAGACATCATCAGGGCAACTCCACAACTGGAGTGATGCACTTTCATTCTCAGTAATTGCCCACATTGTCTGTGCCTGAGATGTGCAAAGAAACCTGAAATCCTGGGACCCCAACCTTCCATTAATCATCTAAATCTGGATCTAAACCCAAGCCCAGATCCCACACTGTTGGACATTTAATCAAATGCTGGACATGTAATCAAAACTCACTTGTCTTTGACTGTAAACACAGTATTTCTCCTGTCTCTAGATGCACTGTACAGCACACTAACCAGGAATTCAGAAATGAAAGACCCTGAATGGTTATGTCACCGCTTCCAGATATCCCAAAATTTTCCCAAATCAAACATTCTGCCTGCTGTCCATGTATCACTTTTGCCATGTCCACACCAATAATTACAATGGATTTCTTAGAGGCAAAGAGTTGTGCTGGCTCCCTGATGCTGGAAATTAATTACATTTTTGGATTTATTCTAACTTTTCTTGCAAGATCCCCAGGAGATCCTTGTCGGGGTTATAACCCACAACTTGTGCCTCATTCCCACCCACTTAAAAGATGCTGCTTTTCCTCCCATGGGAAGTTTTCCACGTTTTTGTATAAATAAATGAGTTTAGTCCAAGAGTTAATCTTAACAGATGTAGCAAGGCACTATTAGAGCTTGAGCCAGGATTAAAGGATTTGGCAACGTAGGAAAATTAATAGCCAGGGCAGTATATATTTAGATAAAGACAAGGTCACCTAAAGGTTAAATATATCACTGCACACCTTCAGCAGAGGAGGAAGGTACAGGCTGCTGATGCATGAGAACTGTTCTGCAACACCTACTGCAGCTTTATGTTTCCACTTCTATGCCAGTGGCAGCTAAAACTGGAGGACATGAGGCTTTAAGGTGAAAAGTCAGAGAAACAATGACAATTTTCAGTTTGTGGGGAGGAAATTCAAACAAACAAGGAAGTACCAGCAATATAAATGGCAAATGAAACATTGTTTGGATTGGTTTTTTGGGTTTGACATAATCTAAAGTGGGGGTTCAATTTTAGTCAAAAAGTTTTCTCTTTTCCTTTTAAATCTCATGACAGTCTAGCAAAACCTGACAGGGAAACTGCAACTTTTTATGGCCTGTTTGGCCTTCCTCAGCAGAATTTTCACTGATTCTTTGCCAAGTGACTACACAGAGAGCAGGACACCCTCACCTCGTTCCCAAAGGAGCCCCTGCTGAAAGGCTCTCCCACTTTAGGGCACCACTAACAAGAGGAACAAGAGATCTACCTAACAAGAGAGCTCTTATCCTGAGCTCTTGTTAAAGAGTGCTGAACACCTGGGCCATGAAACTATTTTGATTTATTTTATTCACAAAAAAAAAAAAAGTCTGTGTGGGATGGCACTTGTTGATTCTCCATTCCTCACTGGTATGCCAGCAGCACCTTGAGAAATCAGAAAGCTGGAGAGGGACTTTGAACAAGGGATGGAATGACAGAACACAAGGAATGGCTTCCCACTGCCAGAGGGCAGGGATGGATGGGATATTGGGAAGGAATTGTTCCCTGTGAGGGTGGGGAGGCCCTGGCACAGGGTGCCCAGAGGAGCTGTGGCTGCTCCTGGATCCCTGGAAGTGTCCAAGGCCAGGTTGGACTGGGCTTGGAGCAGCCTGGGACAGTGGAAGGTGTCCTTGCCCATGGCAAGGAGTGACACTGGATGATCCCAACCCAACTGGTTCCTCCCAACCCATTCTGGGATCCTGTGGAACTGGACCTGCAGTCTCCCAACCTGATGCAGTCACAGCCTGATTAAAATCAGCCCAATCCCTCCTGGCTGCACAGCCTGGTTTTGTCACCTCTCCAGCAGTGCAGGTTGTGGGGCAGCTCTGCACCTCAGGAAACTGTTCCCAAAAATCAGAACAATTCAGGACATCCAAAGGCAGTTGTACATCAATCAAGGGCCTGTCCCCAATGACTCAGCTCCCTGACACAGAGCTAGAGATTGAAAAGATGAAGCATGAAGCAAAAGCAGAGCAGAACAAAGAGGGCTGAAGGCTGTTAATGTGGAGGTGGCTGTAATTTAGGTAACAATCTTACAGAGAAAGCACTGACTCACACTGAGGGCTTTGGAAGAGAAAAAGGCTTGAGGAAAAATATCTTAAAAATCATTTTCCTTTAAGCAGAGCAAATGCTAAGAAGCCTCGTGGGTTGTTTTGTTCACACAGGATTAGGTGTGTTGCAATGCAGTCGTGAGCTCAGGTGTGCAGAGAGCACAGGGAAGTGTGATGGATAACAAAGCCTCTGAGTCATCCCTGAAGGACAGCTCTGCCTGGCAGGAACACTCTGACTTCCCCACTGAATCCAAGCTGCAGGTGCTTGCAGCCTGCCAGAGCTGGTTTTTGGCTGACATCTGCAGAGCTGCCTCCAGTTCCTCAGCACAGCCCTCCCGTTATCCCAAGGGCTGCAGGACAGGCAGGAGTGAAGGCATTTCTGCCCGGGCACACACAGTTCACAGCTGCTTCAAATGCACAAAAACAAGGGAGCTCCTTTAAGCCAAGAAGTAATTTTTTCCCTTTTCAGTGAAACAAGGATTTTTTTCCCTGTTCTTGCTCTCCTCCTGTCAAGACATGATTTATAATGAAAGCTGTGCTTGGTTGATAAAACCCTGCTCCTTCCCTAAGATGAAGCAAAAACAGGACAAACTGTCCAAACATTTGGTGGCAGGACCTCCTCCTTTTATCTGCTCTCGCAATCACAACTAACTGGCAAGAGGGGCTCTGTTGATTTATTTTATTAATTTAAATGACTGGATCAACAGATTGCTATCACTGCAATGTTCTTAAACAGGAACAGAAGTATTTGCCTCTAACAAATGCTTTAGAGGCTGCACAGCTTCATCTGTGCCCACAACTATTGCTATAACACATTCTTCACCTACACACTGTTTCTGAGCATCCATCAAGGACTTCTGCCTGTAACTCATCTGTAGGTCTGGTGTAGCAACACCAGAGAGAAATTCCCGTTCTCTGAATTCTCACTGCTCGTATCATCAAAAGACTTCATTCCATCAGGAAACGTACATTTTCTGTATATTCAGAGCTCATGAGCCTTAAACCTGATACACAGGTTTGAACTTAGAGCAAACACAGCTCCTGGAGCTGTGGGAACACAGAGCTGCAGCTCCATGGTGTGTGTGGCTGTCACCTGATCACGCTGTGACCACTCCTGCTTGTAATTAAGGACACAAAATTATTCCACTCCTAATTTTCTGTTAAGCCAGAATATGGTGCTGCAACTGCTCATATCTGTTGTGTCAGAAGCCTGACTGTGCAGGGACACAGAAAACCTCCTTTTCAGGCAGTTTCAGGCTCATCACCATATTTTTATGTGCTAGGAAAGCACAACAGGATTGCTGTGATCTGAGAGGCAGAAAGCTGTGACAAACTGCAGAGGAGCTGCCTTGCTTCTGGTGCCTTTAATCAGCATGGCTGTTCTTCAGACCTGGCCCCAGTGTCAGCCAAGCTGATGGCAAGCAGAGAGCCCACACTGAATAATGGGACCTACATCCCACACAGGGATTCCAAACCCTGGGCAAAGAGTCCACACTCAGGCCCAGACCTCAGAGTAGCTTTGTTTCACTTTATTGATTCACTTGGAAGTTAAACATGGCATAGGCTGATCATTCCAAGCAGTATTAAAGCATTTAATTGATTGAGGGTTGGAAGTGATGTCTAAGGCCCTTCCACCCCAAGCCATTCTGTGATTCTACAACAGTTCTAGGCTTCTAAGATTAGAACACAAGTCCAGCAAAGCCACAACACAGTTCAGAATCAGAAGTTTGTTCAAGTAGTACCAGTGTGTTGACTCTAGAAATAAATGAAATTTCAGAGCAGGTATTCTATGTTCATGCTGCTCTGATTTTATAAATGAGGTGTCACCAGAACTCCCACACCTGACACAAAACCAACAAAAGCTGTGTCTCACGTGCCCTGTCTGAGCAGGCAGCACTGGGATGGTGTAACTACCCTGCATCCAGCTGGGGCTGGGAGATCCAACTGCTGCGCACTGAAACAGCCAGGCCACAGGCATGGAAAAGTCTGTCAGGGAGAATCTGAGGAGCCCTGAGAAGACTTTCCATACCAAATTACAAAAGTGTCTGGTCAATCCTGAGCCTGTGCAGAGCAAACTCCCCATCCCACCCACTCCCAGTCAGCTGCTGCAGATGGAAATCCCTGTGGCTGAAAGCAGCTGAAATGTGAGACAGGGCACAAATCAGTCCTCCCCACCTCCAGTGGCTCTGGGGTTTGCTTGGTTTAATAGAGACTTTTAAAGCTTTCACATTTCCTAATGGCAAAATCCAAGGGATTAAAAAGTCCTTAGAAGGACAGTGCCATTTCAACACACAAGGTTGGTGACTAATCCCCAGGTAGGCTTTGGACCTTTTGAAAATTCAGCCTCCATCTCTGTGCTGTGACATTTTCAGGGACCAGCAACACTGACACCACACAATAAACACAGACATGGATGGGTGCCTTGTCCAAGTCAGCAGCACTGTTTCATCAGCTGGAATTCTCCAAATCCTCTACGTTCTGCCTGATCTGGTTTTAGCTCCTGCAAGGGGATGATGTGAGTAACAGTGTCAGCTGCCTTGGAGGGGAGCAGCACAAGCTTCCACTGACATCAGGCCAGCTGTCCTTCACAGGCCAGGGCCAGCCCTCCTTCCTTTGGTGAGGGAGGAGGAAAACTTCCAGTGGAGACCCTGTGTCTGCTCCAGCCCCAGCCCAGGGAGAAGGGGAGTCCCCTGACACCAAGGCAGGGTCACCCTGCTTGTCCCCTGAACCACCCTGAGCAGGCACAGCAGCTCCAGGAACACAGCACTGAGGTTCCTGATTTTATTCCAGTCCCACTGCCATGGCTGGTGCCTACCTGGAAGCCGTGTTTTCCTCTCCACCACGAGGTCAGCTCCTTTGGTGGCATGTCGATGACAGACACAATGTCCCCCACCTGCAAAAGGTTGACAGCATCAGTCTCAGCCAGGAGGAGAGCACAGTTCCAATAACCACCGTCTCAGCACTGCAAGAAACTGCAGAACTCTGGAGCAGCTGCACATCTGCCCGCAAAGCCAAGCTGTGAGGTGGAGGAGTTCCTGGATTATCCAGCTCACAGGACACAGCTGTTCCTAAGGAAAAGGGCCTGAAGAGCAGCAGGCTCCCAGGCAAGGGGTACAGAAGGGTTCTGGTTAAATTGCAGTGATGGTGCCAAACACTTGGGAAAATCTTCTCAAGTATATTGACTTTTACAACCTTCCCTGTCCTCGGCACTGACATGTGTCTCCTTGGTCCCTCTCACAGCACAGAGTGAAGAGCTGCCTCTGTGGCATCTGCTGCAGATGAGCTGCCCAGGGTTAGGAAGTGAACAGGGGAGACGTGGTGCTACAGCAATGGGATGGAAAATGGGCAAGGACACCAGACAGGTTTTCTGAAGCTTTGCTCATTCCCATAAAAATGTCATTCTGCAACAGTTCAAAAGGAAATGAGTATAATCAGTACTAGATTTGGCTTGGTTTGAATCATGCTCTGTGTGGCCTCTATTACAGAAAAGGAGAAAGGGCAGAACCTAAATAAATACTGCGGGTAGGTAGGGCAAAAATTGGTGTCAGTAATGCCCAACTTTCACCAGATATTTTACACTGATGGATCTCAAGGTGTTTTACAGAAAAGTCAACACATCCCCAGTTTGCAGACACGGATGACTGAGACGTGGGGAAGTGATTTCCTCCAGGGAATAGTGAACCAAGAGCAAAGCCCATGTCCATGAAGGAAACTGCTGCCATCACAGGAGCACAGACACTGAGAACAGTCCTCAAAACTGGGGAGCAAATCCCAGTCAGCTGCTTGTGCAACTGCCTGCTAGAAATTAAGAATAGTGAACATAAAGAGATAATCTGGGTTAGGGACCAGGACTCAGCATTGGAAAACCCCTGATCCTGTTCCGCGTCAGTTCTGCTGAGGTGTCTCACTGCTCACCCTTGGAAAGCACACGTGCCTCAGTTTCCCCTCTGCACAGTGCAAGGTTTACAAGCAGGGAGAGTCATTTTAGTGCTCTCATGAGCTGACAACCAGCCTGGATCCTGTGCTGCTTGGATTTCAGCTCAGAGCTGCCATGCCCACACATCCCTCTGATCACACAGTTCTTTGGGATAAACTAATAATTGCCTTGATTTGAGCATGAACAAAGGCCTGGCAGCACCAGACTATCACAGTTATTTTTCCTTCCTGTGCTGCACACCAAGGATGTGATCACAAAGCTCCTCAGGGCACTGTCTTCCTTCACACATTTTATAGAAACAGCACCATTGCAGAAGGCAGCCAGAACCCAGACTGCTGCTTTTTGGGTAAAACAGGCAACTGCCAGACAGCCAAAAACTTCCAGGGTCTCATCTGGAGATCTTGGATGGGATGTGGAGCAACCTGGGCTACTGGAAGGTGTCCCTGCCCATGGCAAGGGGTGGAATGGGATGGGTTTTAAGGTCCCTCCCAAGCCAAACCATCCCGAGATTCAGGGATTTGCTCCATTGCAGCTCCTGCCTTGGATTTTCAGACCAGTTTTAGCTCATTACCTGCCCTTTAAGTATAAATCCTTTGCTAATCTTGTTCTTTACTTCTCTTGGGAGCAAAAACTTTTAAAAATGGTTATTGACAGGGCCTTGCTCAGAGGAACATGGGTGGTGTAACCTGGGGATGGAGACATGAAATTTGTGTCCACATACCCAGGGACATCCAGGGATGGTCATTCTGAAAAGAAATCACATGGACTCTGCTCAGGGACAGCCCAGAGGAGCTGGCAGGAGCTGGTTAATCAAATGATAGTAATGCCAAGTAAAGCTGTATTTTAAAGATGACTGAACATCTGCCTGTCCCCAGCTCACTGCAGATCGAACATTTAACTCAATCTTCCAAGCTTCACCTCACAAAACATTGGGGAAGTGGCTGGATATTCCTGATGGGCACACAGGCCCAGACAAACAGATTACACTCATCTGTAGCTGACAACAAGGAATGCAAGTGCTGTATTTACCTCAAAGGACAGTTCATCTGCTGCTTGAGCAATGTATCTTTTAATGACATGGGCAGCAGCAATAGCAGGGACGTTAATGGATGATTCCTCGTGGACCAGCAGGTGATTCCCCTTGTTATCAATCTGAAACAAAGAGAACAGGAAACTGTGAGGCAGCTGAGGACAAGTGAGGAGGCTTTTCAGTGGTGCAGAGGCTTCAAGCTGATTGAGAGAGACAGCCCAGCCTGGGGCCCCAGGAGAGAGGGACAGCACAGACAGAACTCATTGGGGGCTCCAGAAGGTTGGGTGTGCCCATCCACTGAGGAGAGAAATGCTGGATTGGTGCAGCTTTGTGTTCAAACAGTGACACAGGGAGGGTCTGCACCTCCCTTTAACACCAAATCATGGTGGTTTTCCATGGCAATACAGGTATGTTACAAAAATCCTCTAAAAGGTGGAATTAATGCTCAAGGTTCTGAGGGAAGGAAGAAATGCTGTCAAACAAAAAACTAGTGTTGTTTTTAATTTTCTCCCACCCTTTTATTATTTTTTTAAGGAAACATGTAGCCCCCCCTTGCAATCATCAGCCTACTTTCAAAACTCCCCAGATTTCTGTGTAAAATTCTGTAGGATTCTCAGTGAGACACAAAGGTTATTCTGTACTGCATGCTCAGTGGGTCTGCTGTGATCTCCAGGCCCACTGTGTGGCTGTAAATCCTACATCCTATTTCTCCCTACAACTTCTTCCCTTCCTTTGCAGCTTTCCAAGATTTTTCTCATCCCAAAGGATTTCAGGGTGAGAAGGATATCAGTAGGGAAAATAGCAGGAAAACACACTCAGTCCTTATCAGAACCATTTAAAAAGGAGCTGCAACAGTCTATTAATAGCTGTGTCTATTCCTGGTGTGCAGGGATGGAAAGCCACACGTCTGCAGCCAGCCTGAGCAGGGACAGCTGGACACTCACCCAGCCTTCCCTCCCTCCTCCCCACTAAGGGCTATTGTTTAAAGGCTGTAAGACCATTAAACCTGCAAGCAGAGCTGCAGCTGCAGCTCACGACACACAAACTGTGCCACTGCAAGCACAAGGCTGCCTCTGTCTGCAGGAGAGCCAACAGAAGCACAGAATATTTACTGGGTTTGGAGCTGCCACAGGGAAAAATGACTGTAAAAAACCCAAGAGAGCAGGGAAACACCATAACGGAGACAGCTGAGTTTTAGAAATGGGCCATGCTTGCAGCATTGCCTTGGCAGAAAGGAGAGCAGGAATAAGAGAGCTTTGAAATAAGTGAACCTTCTGCAACCCTGTTACTGGGAGATTCAGCCCTGAACCAGGCATTCCCGGGACTCCCAGGACAGCTCCCATTCCCACTGGGACTGCCACCTCCTCTATTTGTGAATATCAGCAGGACAGTAGGTTTCTGAGAGACAAAATCCAGGTAACAAGGAAAAAAAACTCCTATACTCTTCATGCTGGTTCTGATTCTGTGTGTCCTGCCCCTCCTACATGCTGGTAACAGGGGAGAAAAGCTTTCAGGAGAGAATTTCAGTGACACAACAGGTCTGGAAAGAGCAGGTGTGTGCCTCCTGTGTTTCCAAGGCCAGGAAACAAAGAACACTGCAGGTTTGTGCTGTACCTCCATCCATGTGAGGGCAGGGCCACAGTTGATCTTGTTGCCTGCGATGTTGGAGAGCCGAGCCAGGTAAGCCATCAGCATCTGGGTGACCAGCTGGGACACAAACACACACACATGGCTTCTGTTAATGCACTTCCTCTGGAGAGCCCTCTGCAGCTTAGGGAGGCCAGAAATTACCCACTGCCACAGGCAAGAGTCACAGAGATATGTTCCCTTCTGCAAATAAATATATTTCTCTCATTCAAAGGACAGAAAGCTACACACGGGGTTATAATGGTTACACCAAAAGAATGGGTAAAGAAGCAGCTCTCTGTGAAAGTAATAACGTTATTATTATGATTTTGCAAGATTCATGCAGATTTTCACAGATTGCCTTGTTAAGGTACCATAAATCTAAAGCTTTCCCCTCATCATGGACTTCACATGCATTCAACTCCTGTGTCTCAGGGCCACTAAACACACCTGAGAACCCCTCAGGGAACAAACCCCTGGCTGCCACTTCGACACTTCCTGCAAAGCCTGAAGAATGTGGCACCTCAGACTGACCCCCTGGCCAAAGAGTAATAATTCAAGTAGTAGAAGACGGGTTTAAAAATACACTTTGCAATGTCCATTCTGTAACAGTAAACTGGTTTTTATTACAGAGAAGCCACTGAGGTCTTTCCAAAGCCTCACAGTGACAGTGGTATAAAGCAGCATTGTAGCCCAGAATCTGCAGGACTGTTTAAAACATTGTTCTCTTCAAACATCTGTTCCCATGTGGCCAATTGAAAATAAAAAATATATGATGAGACACCCCACAGCTGCAGAGTTATGTTTACAGAGCAGCAGAGCTGGTCAGCATCTCCATCCTCTGTGCCTGCAGACAAAATGCAGATTTTCAGGCTCATGCTCTAAAGTCCAATTAAATCAGTGGTACAAATAAAGATGTGAGAGACAGGGATGCCTAAAATATAATTAAAATAAACCAGGAATTCATTGTCTTGAATATTGCTGCTTCTGCTGAATTCAAACTTTAAATCCGCCTCAGAAATACCCTGTGTGAAGCCAAAGCAAGTGATAAATCAGTCTCTCTGCTGAGTGATGGGGCTGCATGATCAGCTCCTTATATTCCATGGCAAACACCCTGTAAAATTCCAGGGGGTACTAATTTCAGTGTCCCCGTCCTCCAAAACCATGCAGCCAAGATGCACCTGCTGCTTTCCTGGAGATTTTTCTGGACATGAATAAATCTTTTGATTATCAGCAGGTGAGAAGCTGAGCTAATTTCAGCTTATCATACTCCAGATGAAGACAGTAAGCCAAGAAATGAAAAGTATCTCTTTGAGGGGAAAAAAAAACCTCACTGAGGAAAAACAGCTTTTTAAAGACTATTTAAATAACACACTAATGCAAATGCTCTTAAAAAACACTTCCAGAATATTCAACTTAAAATGGAAGTCTGGCACTCCAAATGGGATTGCTCTTGAAGTGCTGCAGCCTGAAGACAGCATGATTTCCTGGGAATGTTGAGTTGATAACACTAAGACAGGAAATACCTATATCACTGACCAAGTTTCCAAAGACAAAACCAGTACAGTACCTCAGGACAGCTACTTTCTTGACACTCAATTACCATTCCAGATTCAGGAGCTTAATCAATTTGTCTGAACTTGCAGGACATTTCCCTTTAGATCACTGAAATAAGGGCTGGAGAACCCTGACTTTATTCGTGGTAGCCAATTTTCAAATGTAACCCAGGCTGTTGAAACTATACTAGAAATACATGGAATTTCTGAGGTTGGAAAAGACCTCTAAGTCCACCACTAAATTGTGTCCCCAAGTGCCACATCCACAGGCTCTTGAACACTTACGGGAATGGCGACTCCACCCCTGCCCTGGGCAGCCCTTCCCTTGAAGAAATTGTCCCTGATAGCCAGCTAAGCCTCCCCTGGGGGTCAATCCTTGAACAAATTCATCTCCCCGGGTGGAGCCTGTGCTGGGGTGCTGTGCTTTACCTCGGGGCTGTCCTTCAGGGCATCGGAGCGGGGCAGCTCTGCCAGCTGCGAGAAGCGGCGGTCGTAGATGCACAGGTGGAGATGCTTGTCCAGCACCCTGAAATCCTCATAGCTCCTCTTCACGATCCAGCTCCTGCCCTGCACACACAGACACAGACACACTGTGAGCACTGAGGGTTAGCAAAGGGAGTAATTTCTCCTCAAAACATCTGAAAGCAATCAAAGTAACATTTTCATGCTTTAATTTGCAGGTAATATTTTCATGTTTTAATCTGCAGCAGTCATTCATGTTCAAACCAGCTGTTAGTGGTCCCACATTAATTATTTAACCGTGGGTTTGGATGCGGCCCAGCACCATGAGACCCATCCACAGCTTTAACTTCCACCTGTCTTACAAGGATTTTGTAGCATTTTCCTTCACAAGGTGTCCTTCCACAAATGTAAATCACTGAGTGCTTGTATAAACAGCGTGAAATTAGATTCCAAACAGATAGAAGCATATAAACTCAGAGATCTGAAGGCAGGATTGAAGCTTGCAAAATTTCTGCCAGGTGCCCTAGGCAAACCTTCAGCTGAATTAAGAAAACAATCCATGATGAACAACTCTAGCTGCAGATTTATTCCTGAGTGCATATAATTTCTCCAGTTAAAATACAGACAAGATACAGATTGCTCCAGGGAACAAAGAAGGGACTGTGGCAGCATGGAACAGTTTGCTTTTAATATCTAATGATGACTTTTTAATGTTCCACAGCTTATTATGATCAATAAAAAATAGTGTAATAATGCAGCAGTTTACAGGTTAAAGCACTTTATGAAGAGTCATCAATCACAGAATCCCAGAATGTATTGGAATAGAAGGGAACTTAAAGCCCATCCAGTGCCACCCCTGCCCTGGGCTGGGACACTTTCCCCTTTCCCAGGCTGCTCCAAGCCCTGTCCAGCCTGGCCTGGGACACTGCCAGGGATGTGGAAGGAATTCAGGAATTAGATTGCTCCGGGTTACACGGGCACTCAGAGGCAGGGCCAGGGGCTGGAAGTGGCACAGGGGTGCCTGGAAAGGCAGCAGCAAGGGGGATGCTTGGTGTGAGGGGAGGACACAACAGGGAACAGAGCTGTAAATGCTGACCTGCTGTGCATGGCTCTGCCAGGTGCCCTCTCCCCTGGGATACAAAACACATGGCCTGCTTTGACTTCCTCTACACTGATTTCCTTATCAGCGAAGTTCTGAGCATCAGTTTTACGTTAATATCCAAAGTCTGCAAGGCAATTGCAGATATAAACCCTCCAATCCAGCTACATTCTGTCTCAATAATTTAAGACAACTCCACACTGTGCCCACAAACTGCTTTCAGCTCATGAGAAATCACCATATTTCACAATCCTACGAAGAGGCACCTACACAGGATAAATGCTTTGGGATTTCCACATTATGTCATTCCCCTTTTTGTCTAAAGGACAAAAATAAAACCAGGAGTGCAAGGCTAATTCTGTTCAGGGAGCTGCCAGCCTTGCCCATTTCTCCATCTTTTGCAATTAAGGGATCCTTGCTCTCTCACTGAGCTGCCAGTGTGACCTTCAAGGTTTAGTCACCAACATAGGGAAGAGCAGCCTGAGAAATCCCTGTGATCCTGGATCTGCCTCTGCCACCAAACCGGGCATTTCACTCCTACATGACCACCAAACAACAAAATGATCTGTCAAATGATCCTAAAGCTGTCTCTAATTCCATTATATTTCAGTTTTAAAGGCTGGCCTGCATTTTCAGCCTGGCTGCCATGAATGAGGGCAGTGAGAGTTAAAGGCAGTCGGGAGGCAGAGCTGGGTCAGCCCCTGCTGTGCCAGCGTGTGCAGATCAGCCCATCCCACACCATCCCGGGCACGGGGCTGACAGCAGGAGGAAAAGGTGATGGATGAGCAGGGACAGCTTACCCAGAGGAGCAGCCGTGTCTCTGGCCCCACAGGAGGCTCCTGGAGCAGGGCAGGCAGCAGAGCTGGAGCGCGGGAAGGGAACCAGGATCCTCAGCTCCTGCACCTCCAAACTGCAGCTCACAGCTGCTAAGCAACCAGCAGAGCTCTCCCTGAGCTCTCCCATCCCTGTGCTCTCCCTGAGCTATCCCTGAGCTATCCCTAAGCTATCCCTGAGCAGCCCAGGCACAGGGATGGTGTGGGGGCCTGGAGGCCAGAACCTCAGCACCATTCCCAGGTCACTCAGCCTGGGATCATGGACATCAGGCTCCTGTGCAAAAGGATCACAGGATACTTCATGGAATCATGGAAGATCCTGAGTTCAACCCACAGGGACCATCCAGTGCAGCCCCTGGCCCTGCACAGACACCCCAACAACCCCACTCTGGGCATCCCTGGCAGCGCTGTCCAAACGCTCCTGGAGCTCTGGCAGCCTCGGGGCCGTGCCCATTCCCTGGGGAGCCTGGGCAGTGCCCAGCACCCTCTGGGGGAAGAACCTTTCCCTGACATCCAACCTAACCCTCCCCTGGCACAGCTCCATCTGTTCCTCAGGTTCTGTCACTTCTCTCAGAAGAGCTCAGCTCCTGCCCTTCCACCTTCTGGGAACAGGGCTGCCAATTCCTGTCTCCCTCAGCATGACCATGTGTTGGCACAAAGCAGCACTGCTGGAGCAATAACACACACTTCCACCCAGCAGAAGGTTATTCCAACACCTAAAGGGGTATATTTACCAATATTCTACAATTTTAAGCCTGCCATAACTCATTTCAAAAAGCTCGCATGCTTTAGGTTGGACTTCAAGTTGCATTAAGAAAGGTTTTGGAGCCTGAGCGACAAATTTTTAAGCCTCATTTACATGGAATGCAATTAACTTTACAGGAAGGAATCACTGCAGCAATCGAGGAAGGAACTGGACAATATTTAGTGCTTCCCCTCTGATCTCCAGCACAAATCTCAGGAAAGCAGAGTCCAGATTCTCCCAGCCAGACTCCCAGAGAGACACAGCCAAAGCAGCAGCAACAGCAGCTGCCTCATCCCAGATCCAACATATTACAAATATCAATATAAATTAATACCAATTAATATATATACCTATACCAATATAAAAATTGTACATCTTGCTCCCTTTCCCTGCAAATTCTCAAGGGCCAGAAAGGTTTGGCAAAAGGATTATTTTTTAATTTAGAGAGTTAAGTTGGTCTCGTGTTGTCAACTGTGTTTTATAGCAAAGCTCAACATTTCTGGTGCTTCAGGCATTCAACATCCATCTGGCAAAAATATCTTCTTCATGTTTTTTATGATTTCCATGAACTGTTGCTCAAATAAATTTTTGATCAGCCTCTAATTTTCTAATTCAATAATTACTTATCATTTCCTTAATTATTAGTGGTCCTGATTTACAGAAGCATGAGCTTAAATCCCAGTTACTTCAGTGGGACATAAGAGGTGAAGTTAAACATGAAGTGTTTTCCCAGATTCAGACCTTCAATTACAAACCTGACACTAACAAAGTTCTTTAAAATAGAAAATCAAATATCAAGTGAAGATTTCAAGAATACTATTACATAGTTTTAGGATCTTTAAAAAGGAAAAACTGACCACTGACTTTAAAATAATTTCCTCTTGAAAAAAAATCAATGTCTTTTTTGAAATTTCTTTTTACAAATATGTTCATAATGAAAAGCATCTTGACAAGTCTGGAATTTCTCACAGAATGGAAAATCTGGTCTCATCCCTACTCTTTTTCCAGCCTGATCTTACTGTGCTGGGTAGGATTAAATGTACACTGAGAGCCTGGTGAGATTTCAGCCTCTGCACAGAGCTGCTGATTTTTTTCCGATTATCAAAGCGAGGAGAAATGTCATGCTAAAGAAATGATTGGAGATTACAGAACTGATGATTTAATTCTCAGTGAGGCAGAGATGTGAAGCCTCCATCGGTGGCACCACCACGGAGAGATCACAGATCAGAGACGCTGCCGGGCTTCACTTGGCACAGGAGAAGATTGGGAGGGACAGGGATCCAGAGCCCAGCTCCACAAGGAATATTTTTAGCTCTGCTGATCAAGTAGCCTGAGAAGGACGAGGAGCAGCCACAGCCTGGAGTAATTTCCTACTCCCTTAAGCTCAGCTCAATCCTGTGGCACTTGGGACGAGCAGCAGTGTCACTGCCATTCCCATTCTTCCCAAGCCCATCCCGATTCCTGCAGCTCAGTGATGGCTTCATTATCAAAAGACAGACATTACCCACTGCAAATCTGAGAGGAAGCAATTTTAAACCATTCCCTGCATTTTCATTCCCACAGTCCTAACTTCACTTTGCTTCATCATCTCTTAAACACTTCAATTATCAGTACAATAATTGAGCTCATTTCTAAGGGGGCTCCTCTAAGCCCAGGCCAGTTCCACACTGGATTATTTGTGTGCGGGTGTAACTGTTTCCACTGGGCTTCTGACAGAAAGAACTCTTCCTGCTGTGCCCTGAGCAACACCCAGAGGCACCCAGCCTGCCAGAGAGGTCCAGCTGCCGCCAGGATTTGTGGTACCATCCATTCACAAAACCTTCATGCTGGATTTTTTTATTAAAGATTTATAGATCTTCTTGCTATGTATGAAAAACTCCTGATTCCAGCTGGATCTGTCTCCATGTCAGTAGACAGGACCCCATCCTGTCCATCAATCCCTCTCCAAGCCAGCCAGGCTGCCACTGAGTTCCAGCACACACAACCTTCCTGTCCCCCAGTCTGACTAGGTTTGCTCTACAGCACATAGGATTTATTTATTTTAAGACAGGGACAGACCTTTCTCTTCTGGTTCAAATGCTTATTTCCTCAGAGAGAACACATGGATGCTCTCCTGAACCTTGCAGCCCACATGGAAAGCAAGAGCAGAAAATGAGATGAAAGAATAAGGCAAAAGTCACTTCAGTTTGACCCCTTGGTAAGAAAACACCAGGGATTAAATGGCTGGAAAAGCAGCAGCATCCAGCAGGAGAGGTTAACTCTGCCATGGGTGACTCTTACAGCTGTCTAGGGCTCAGGCTCTGTATGTTATTCCAGCCTGACCCTTCAGCCCTTTCCTGTTTCAAGTCACAGTGGAAAATGGTTTAGAGATTTAGTCAAAACAGAAAGCAAGATGGATAAAATCCATCCCGGGGAATTCACCCAGGAAGTGTTTTTAGCTGCTGCCTTAGGTCGCTTTATCTACACTTACATTTGTTTACCAAAGTGATTCCATGACTTCTGGTTTGTTATTCTAACTTGAAGGAAATTGTAAATCTTTAAAACTTAAAGGGAGTTTGCACCAAAGCAACATTAAAGTACTTTATTTCTGAATGAAACACTAAAACTTCAGCACTCCATCTGGAATCATAGCACACGGACACGAGGGAGGAACAAGCACGAGATGGAGGGAATATGCAAATGGACAGAGCACAAGGCAGAGGATAAAATTCAGTATGTTTATGTGAACCCTTATTAGCCTTATTCCACAGCACAAATTCATCTCTCAGCATTAATTATCAGTTTATTATCAATTAATTAATTAATTGCAATCACTAGGAAAAAAAGATATTTTAATGGAAACCACTGCAGCTTTTCTCCCCTAATCATTAGACTTCCTTGTGCTGCTGGATTCCATTTAAAGACAGAAGCCCCCAAAGCACATGTGGGGAAACAGGGCAGGGTCTGAGTGACAGCAGTGTCACCTGTCTGTCCTCACTGTCTGGGAAATCACCCCCCCAGATGTGAGTGGTTGTCTGGGGCAGAAGGTGACACAAGCCATGAGCTCCAGTGGTTCCTGTGTCCCTCAGAGGAACAGCTTTGCCAGAAGTAAACACCTGGCTCAGGCTTTGGGGTGAGTGGTTTTGTACAGGTACAGAGGAGCAAGAGCCCAGCAACACAACCCAACACAAACAGACTGTCTGAAAGCCTAAGAGCCATTTTTGCTCCCAGAACCAGCCCATTTCTGAATGGCAGCCCAAGAGACTTGAACTCAGCCCGGGATTTACAGCCATCACCACGTGAGTGAAATCCCTGCTCTCCTGCCACGCTGTCATTTAAACAGTTCCATATCCATCATCTCTTCAGCAAAATTCCACCATGGAGCAGGGGGTCAGGGGTGAGGGGAGGGCAGGCACAGCATGGGGGGCTGCTTTTCTGCGCTTCAGAAAATCACAGTCATGACACAATGAGAGCTTGGAGCCTCACGAAACTCCTCAAAGCCACAGAGCAGAGCTCAGGGAAGGGAACTGAAATTCCACCATGCCCCAGGTACAGGGCAGTGAGGGGGTGTATGTACAGCTACCAATGATTGTATGGACATCGCAGGCATTAAATACAGCTCCCTCCTTACCCCACAGCTCAAATGTGCCATAAACTGCTCTGCACTCAATCACAGAGCAGAAACACAGTTCCATCAAAGCCAGCAGCCACCACTGGCCTTTAGAGCAAAACAAACAAAAAACCCTTTGAAAATTACTTGCATGAGGTTATGAAAAGGGAAAGGAAGGGAAGGGAAGGGAAGGGAAGGGAAGGGAAGGGAAGGGAAGGGAAGGGAAGGGAAGGGAAGGGAAGGGAAGGGAAGAAAAGAAAAGAAAAGAAAAGAAAAGAAAAGAAAAGAAAAGAAAAGAAAAGAAAAGAAAAGAAAAGAAAAGAAAAGAAGAAAAGAGAAAATCACAGAATCCCAGGATGGCTTGGGTTAGGAGGAACCTTAAATCCCATCCAGTGCCACCTCTGACGTGGGCAGGACACCTCCCACTGTCCCAGGCTGCTCCAAGCCCTGTCCAACCTGGTCTTGGACACTTCCAGGGATCCAGGGGCAGCCACAGCTCCTCTGGGCACCCTGTGCCAGGGCCTCCCCACCCTCACAGGGAACAATTCCTTCCCAGTATCCCATCTAACCCTGCCCTCTGGCAGTGGGAAGCCATTTCCCCCTTTTCCTATTTTCAAAAGCTTTCTGAATTCCTTGTCTGAGGTCGCCTACAGCATCAGCAGCTTTGGAAGACAGAGATTTCAATTTTCTTAAATCTCATTTCTCCGGTAGATCATGGAAGCAAACAGCTGACTTGTGTGTGCATCTAGATGTAGATGTAGCTATAATTGATCAGAGCACAAAAGCATGTTTTTGTAAAAACAAACTACCAGGGAGAAGAGAGGTTTTTAGTAGGTCCAAACCCAAAAAACTTTATTTGAAAACCCCCCATGGCCCCTTAGGGCTGCTATGCACAGACCAGACATCCATCATATCATTTACAAAGAACAGCCACTCCGGAGCACAAAATAACAAAACCCGGCTGTACCTGACACTGCTCCCTTCCAGCCCCATTCATCCTGACACCCCAAATCGAAGCAACACCACCAGTGCTTGGAAAATATCACCAACAGGGTAAGAAATGCCTCTGGGCAAGGTTATTGATGAAAACCATGAGTATTTCCAGGGAAAGATCTGCAGGCAGGGATGTTAGAGATACAGCTGATCAAGCCTCAAGGACAGAGGTTGGAAAGATGATGTGGAAGATGTGTTTAGAAAGCACAAGAAACAGAAGCAGCTATGGGGAGGTTTTGTGAAAGCTGGAGCCAAAATGGAAAATCAGCTGCTTTTCTGGCAGCTGCAGCCATCAGTTTTAAGAAGAAAGAGTGAAAAGTTGTGCCAAGACCCAGGAGATGAAATATCTCAGACCATCTTCAATATCTAATATCCCTGATGGGGGCTTTTAAAAACATAACCACAACGTTTGTAATAAAGGCACAGTTTTAAACCCACAAGTGAGTTAAAAATGCACCATTTGGAAAACAGGAAGTTCTTCCTGACCTGTCAAAACCCAAGCCCTTGGTGGCAAACTTGCTCTACAGTCTTGGAAAATACAGTCTGAGTTTATTTCTGATGCCTCCATACCCCAGCCTGTGGCACATCCTCAGAGTGCCAACAAACACCAGATCAAACCTGGGGCCCAAACCTGCTCTGTAACTCTGGCAAAGACCCAAGAATTTAAGGAACAAGCTCAAATCAGGTTGCCCCTGAGAATTCTGTGACTGACTCTCCTAAACAAAAGTCATTTTTATGTAACATACAGTTGGGCAAAGCACCTCTAGTTAAAGAGTGTGACAGTGGCACTCTCAGCCTTCTTATTACCCAAACAACTCAATTACAAATTATATTCAGAGTATCAGTTTAATACTCCATGTGCACTCAGTGTAACAGGTAGAAAAGAATTTCAGAAAATTGTTGGGATTGTGTATTTTGCCACTTGGCTCTGTGCCAGTAAGTATTGGGTACAAACAGTGAAAATGATGTATCTTTGATTTACTACTGAAGTATCTTTACGACAAGATGCCCTAAGGAGGCTCAGGTTGGCTATTAAGTTGAAATTTTAATGGAAAATGTTGTCAAGCCCTGGCAGAAGCTGCCCAGAGCAGTGGTGGGTGGAGTCACATTCCCTGAAAGAGTTAAAGAACCAGTGTTGATGTGGCACTTGGGGACATGGATTGGTGGTGGGTCGGCAGTGCTGTGGCAAAGGTTAAACTCCATGATTTTGGAGGTCTTTTCCACCCAAAATGACTCAATGATTCTGCCTTTACACACACTGTTTATTTTGATGTGGTTTCTGCGCCTTTTTGAAACCATCCTTTCCTAACCTGCCTGCCCTGCACTTTAAGTGTAGTGAATCTGTGTGCAGATGCTGTTCTGAGGTCCATGAACTTCCCCTGGCCTGAGGCTGAGCATCACAACTGCTCACCTGGGCTGTCTCCTGCTGCTTCCTCAGCCTCCTGACACCCAGCATCACCTGGTGACCAGAGCAGCTTTGCAGCTTTGCAGAGGACGGGACTGGATGAAACAGTTTCACATTATTTATCCCAACAGTCTGTCACCTTCCCCAGGTATTAAAAATGTGTGTATGGCAAACCTCCCCATAAGGAATAAACATCAAGGCAGGAAAGAAAAACCGAATGTCCACCACAATCCTCCTCTCATTCTGGATTTGAACCAAGCCCTGCTCTTGGAAAAGTTGTAAAACAAGTAAATTGTAGGCAAAGGGCTCCTCTGCAAGCATCTGCACTTGCTCAGTTGTGGGGAGGGCTCAGTGTCTCCTCAGAACAACCCAAGCGTCCCCTTCAATTTGTGGCCGGGCCCAGCCTTGTCTCCAAAGCACCATATGAGGATCAGGAGCCCTGCCAAGATCCATCACTCATAGGGAGGAACCACAGTCCTCCTGTCCCATGGATTTCTGCAGTGACCCTCACTGCCAGAGCCCAGAGCACAGTCTGGGGACAAGCAGAGATCTCTAATTCTGGGCTTGTTTTCTGTCTGAAGGCAAAACGCCCAAAGGACACGACATTAACAAACTCTCATGGAATTGTGAGAGCCTCTGCTGCTCACAAAAACCCTTCCAGGGCAGCACTTTGATTTATACTGCACTTTATCCTGACAAATGATTTTTCCTCTCACTCATCACCCCTCCCCAGAGCAGGGACTGGCCCTTCCCTTCAGCTGGGGGGGTTTCCAGCAGGGAAAACCATCTGAAGTTGTTATGTATCACTCATTTTTCCTTTGAGCAAGAACTGCCCAGCAGCTCAGCCTCATGCAGGTCTGATGGACTGGGAGGCTCTTGTCTTGAGGAGGTTATTTCCAGATACCCCTCAGCAAAACCCACCCTCAAATAAATTTCCCAGAGCAATTCTCCACTGAATTTTGAACACAGAAATCCTCTGTCCCTGGCATGCTGAGGGGACAGCTTGAAGTGCACTTACATTTGCACCTGCTGAAAAAAATGTGCTTTAGCACCAACAGCTCCACAAGAGTTTTTAATTCTGCAATGTCACTCTATAAATAAATTATTCCATTCAAAATCCACACACAGCTACAACCCTGGGTTTTGCATCTCATGCATCCAGAGTTAAGAAAAGAAAGAGCTGACCCCATTTCTGACACAATACACATTTAAATAATTCAACAGAGAAGAAAAAAAGTCCCAAGAGAGCCACGAATGGAGCAATTAAAGACCGAAGCAGAGCAGTGAATCTCCCCTGGCTGGGGCTGAAGGATCAGTCCCCTCAGCAGGGAAGGGAACCACAGAGCCCCACGACACAGGGATGCAGCAGGGACACTGCAGTGCTGCTCCTGGATGGGACAAAAATCCCTTTGGCCTCAGAAGTGCCACATTTTATGGGGACAATGTCTAACAGGACAAGTGGACACAGCCTCAAGCTATGCCAGGGGAGGTCCAGGTTGGACACCAGGAGGAATTTCTTCCTGGAAAGGGTGGTCAGGCCTTGGAAGGGGCTGCCCAGGGAGGTTCCTGGAGTCCAAGGGAGTGGCACTCAGTGCTCTGGGCTGAGGACAAGCTGAGGATCAGTCACAGGGTGGACCCCATGGTCTGGGAGTGCTTTTTCATCCTCAATGACTCCATGACTCTCTGTATGAATTAAGGACCACAGGGTAAAACCCCAGGCTGAGCAAAGGGTATGGTGAATCTGCTTTTAAAATAGGACACAGCAGACCCCAATGTTAATCCTGCTGGATTGAGTGCTGCCCTACCCAATTCTGCAGGAAAACTCTGAACATCAGCCAGTCGAACCCTTGTCCTTAATAACTATTATCACAATTACTAAATGAATTTATCCTTCAGTGTTACATGCCAGCTACAGAGTAATAAATGTTAATTATGCGGTTCAGATGCAATTCAACCCCTACAGATGTCAGTTTACTTTCCCAAAGCCTGGAACAGAGCCAGGTGCTTCAAAGCCCTTCCACCTTGGCTTTGGGATCTCCCGAGGTCTGAGCACAGCCCAGCAGCACCCTGCAGGCTGCCTGCCAGCTTCAGGCATTCTTGATTAATTCTCACTCCCCCTGTCACTTTGTTTTTATTTACTGCTGCTGGGAGCAGGAGGCACGTAGTGTGTGACCTCAGATCCACCGAAGCACAGCACGTGGAGTGATGGATTAGCAGGGTGGAAACAAGGAATTCTGCTGCTTTCTTTTGCCTAATGTGAAACAGCCCTCAACGCCTGAGAAAAGCTTAGGACAGAGGTTTCAACATGTGTGAACATCTGGAAGGATGGGGTAGAAATACCCAAGCCAGAAAGGCCAATGGGCAGGTTTTAAAAAGGTTTTGTGGATTTCCAAAATACTCAGATTTGTTACCCAGAGAAGCTGTTGCTGCCCCATCCCTGGACGGGCCAGACTGGACAGGGCTTGAACAACCTGGGATAGTGGAAGTTGTCCCTGTCCATGCAGGGGGTTGAACTGGATGGGCTTTAAGTTCTTTTCCAACTAAAACATCCCCTGATTCCATTTCCAAAGACCTGCACACGTGAGGCACTGAACTCATGAGCAACGTATCGGTGGAAGCTTCATTTCTCTGGTCATCTTCAGGCAAGTGGTGCCAGGAGGCAGAAAAGAAGAACAAAAAACAAGGCAGGGGCAAGGTCATGACAGTGACCAGCATTTTAACGCACCTGAAAGCAGAGCAGCTTTATGAGCCCTGCTGAGCACACACAGCCCAGCCCTGACCAAGGGGTGAGGACACACAGGTGGGGAGAAGAAGCTGCATCATGGGAAAATTTACTGTTTAATAAAAGCACTCACCACCTGCTTTTGTTTTGTTTAGCAAAATCCTAAATCAAGGCAGAAAATCCTATATAAACATGGAGAAGGAGTTTAACACACATTCTGGAAACAGATTTTGCACTGGGTAGGATCCACCTGGATGCTCCACAAAGATGTGAAAGCTTTCTCCTCTCTGTATTTCTATATGCATTTAAAGCATACAGAAGAATATCTGTGAGTTAGAACTTGTCCTTTAGTCATCAGTTTAAAGAGCTTTTTACATGAGCAAAGTAGCACTTATTCAGTTCCTGTTCTCCAGGTGTTTGAGCTTCAGTCAGAAACTATTAATAAAGGACAAGCCTTCAAGACAAAAAACCCAATCATATTTTAAATGTTTGACTCAAACATTCTCCTGCAAGCAATTTGTGGTTCCAACTATCCCTGGGACTATCCCAGGCAGCCAGGACCAGCAAACCACTCTAAGACATCGCCCCTGTGGGATCTTCCACTCTCTCCTCCCCACAAATCACCCAGGATGGGGAGTCCTGCCTAGTCTTCCTCCTTGGAGCCTGGTTTTCCTGGCCTGGTCCTTGAAACCCTCATCTTTGCTTTTATATTTTTCATGTATTTGTAACCCTGCAATTCTTTAGTGTGTAACTGTAACTCCATACCCAGTGGCAGCTGCTGCTCTCCCATTTTGCTCAGACACAACAATTCCTCTCCAGGCCTGGCAATCAAGGACACCTGACTGGCTCAGGCCCTGGGAGATGGAAACAAAAGTGACTTGGGGGGACCAAACTTGTGGTAAATGACTTCACAACCTGAAGCGGTAACTGGAAGATGAACCCCCAATATGCAAATTGACCAAATTTATAAAAGTATGAAAACCCATGACCTGCTGTCCATTTTTGGGCGTAGGCCCTGGGGGGGCTTTGTCTGCCTTAAATGTACCTGAAGGCCCTTCAATAAATAGAACTGCTTTTATTCCTTCAATTTTGTCTGACCTCTGTTTTTAGGTAGTCCCAAAAGGCATCAGTTTCACAGGGAATGTGGGATGGGGGTGCCTGCAGAGCTTGGCAAATCCTGCTCTTCAAAGAGAAGGTGCCCGGCTTGAACCTCCTGCAGGGCAGAGCTGGGACAAGTGGCCGAGGTTTGGGGCAAGGTTTTCCTCTGGTGCATCAGGGTCCTGATCCCATCCATCAAAGCAAACACAGCCCAGGCAGCAGTGGCTGCTGGAACAAAGAACAGAACAGGGCACAGCACTGGGCATCCTGTGCCACAGGAATGGCTCACCTCCTGCCAGCCTGAAAATGGGAGCAGGAAAAGCAAGGAGAAAACCTTGCTTGGACCACGAAAATCCTGCTCTGGGAACAGCCTTAGAAATGTACCAGTGTTGGAGCAGAAAAAGGCTTCCTTTGCTGGCATTATCCCCTGGAAAGCAGGAGCAGGAAAAGTGCTGTGGCTGGGCTGGCATCTCACAGCAGGCAGCCTGTGGTTAATCCCTGAGACTGTGTCAGCCCTGGCTCGTGCTTGTGCAGTCTGACATCCCTGGGGAGCCGTGCCTGTCACTCCTGTCCCAACAATCCACCTGTGAGCATGGACATGAGCAGCAAAAGCCTCTGGAAAGGCTGGAGGTTGCAGCCTCCCTAAGAATGTGAACATCTCTGCAGCCAGTCCTTGTTCTCTTCCTGTCACTCAAAATGTCACCAAAAATGATGCCTGGGGTTCAAACACCGCAGGTTTCATACTGTAAACAGCATTTACAAGTTCTTTTCATTCTTCAGAACAAATACTGAGACTGGGCATTCTTCTGTTGTAATATTTAAATAAGTACACAGGGAGTTGCTATAATGTCACACGAACAAACCCCAAACATCCAAAAGGCACATTTCCTGCGTTCCTTACAAGTTGGCTGGATTAGCCCATTCCAACCTTTTTGCAGGCTCTGACTTGAGCTGATTTATTCCCCATACACCAAGTAACCCCTTTTAAATGTTGTTCAGACCATGTAAATTCTTTGCTTACCCCTGTGGAAGCTCCCAAGGATTGCGAGCACTGTCCAAGAACCTTCACAGCACCAGGTACAGCATGAATCCCTCAGGGGTCTCAGCCTTCTCCTGTGCTCCTTCAGGAACCACAGGGATTACTGATTACTGTCTCCAGGTTCAGAGGGTTCACAGGTACAGTCCTCACATCACCCTTCAAGGACTTAACCCTTTTATTTTAATAATATCAGTCTTTTCACAGCAGTCCTGAAATCCATCTTCTAGAAATGCAAGTTCAGTGCAATCTTACTTGGGAAAAAAACTGAAAATTCACCTGCATTGCTGAAAAACCCATCCCCATCACTGGCTCTTCCCAATAGGATTTAATTCCCTCCCTTTGTCATTTCCTAGTTTTCATGTTTAAATTTGCCCAAAGGAATCAAAAGAAGAAATCCTATCTCTCCTCTTTTCTGAAACAGCTCCCTATATATTCATTCCCATTTATTCCTAAGAGCTAATAAACTGGATTGATTTTTTGAGGTTTTTAAGTAGAAGAAGAGCTGAGCAGAGACTTAACCCCCCCCCTCTGAACCTTGCACAAAGCCTGAATTTCACAAACCGACTTGCAGCACAAATACACCTCCCAAAGAAGGCTTTCTCAAACCTTATCTGGGAAGGTTTTGCATCAAGTACTAATTCCCTTTACACCACTAAAGTGATACTTACAGATGGGAAGGAGTGGGATAGAATTCCCTCAGTGCAAGTAGCTGTGTCCTGCCAAACCCAGCTCATGCTGAGCTGAATGTTTGAAATATCTGCTGTTCAAAAGCTTTGCTTTGCTGCCTGCTCCAGAGACAAATGGCACAGAAATGCCATCTGATGGGCCACAGGACACAGGGTGGGTCTGCACAGCCCAGACTGGGCACAGCCCAGCACTGAACCCCAAACCATGGGCTTAACTTATTTCTCTAAGTCTGGAATCAAAAGTTGCCAGGATAGCAACACCCTCACTCTTTGCTATCTGCAACAAATCCCAGCCATTTTAAAGCTTTTATATTTCTGTGGATCCAGCCTCCCTAACAGAATTCCCCGTGTCCATCTGAGCCATCGAGGATGTTGCTCAGGCTGCTGCAGTGGCTGAACACCAGCCCTGGAAGCACATCCAAAGGGTGAGGAAAGCCAAATTTGGTTGTCAGGCGTTTTTCCTCCCTCTTTCGATATTTTTGGCCTGATCCAGATGCACCCTGCCAAAATCTGTCCCCGCTGCACCATCATTCCATGAGCTATTTCACACCTCCCATTCCACTCTCCTGTGGAGCCAAATCCACACAGACACTGCTGGTGTCCAATGTGTGATGGAATGGAATCTTTCCCTGGGTGCTGGGAGAGGCCATGGGATGTCAGGGGTGAAGAATCTCCATGGCAGAAATGATGCTCAGCTGTGCAGTTCCTCCCATACCTTCCTGGTCATTGGATCCAGATGTCACAAGTTTCTCAGCTTCATATGGATCTGAGAGACAGGGACGTGGAAAATATGGGAGAGGATCATCACAGGCTTGGGGAAGGGAGAAGCTCGAGCCAGCCAGGGGGAGAGTACTTTAAAGCAGCAGAAAAATAGGGGGAAAAAAAGAGAAAAAGAAGGGAAAATACAGGAAAGGTAAGGAATAAAGGAAAAAGAGAAAGAGGGAAAGGAGGAAAGAAGAAGAGGGGAAAGAGGAAAAGGGAGAAAAGGGAAAAGAGAAAAAGGAGAAAGAGAAAAAAGGGAATGAGGAAAAAGGGAAAGGAGTAAAGAGGAAAAGGGAAAGAAAAGAAAGTAAAAATAAAATGAAAAAAGGGAAAAAAGGAAGAAAGAAAGACAAAGGTGGCTGGTTCTATGCTCATTCTTTGAAGGGATGAGGCCAACTCCCAGTGTTTGCATTTGAGTTCAGTCAAACATGGAAGGGGAAGGGGAAGGGGAAGGGGAAGGGGAAGGGGAAGGGGAAGGGGAAGGGGAAGGGGAAGGGAATTTCTCAGAAGCTGGGCCTGGTGCAAAGGAGCAATTCCCTTTGCCAAGGCTCAGAATTTCCCCCATTGTCCCCACACAGAGGAAATTCATGCCTGTACCCTCAGAGACATCCCTGCAAAGCCCTGGAGAGTGAGTGCAAGGTGCCAGAGGAACAGGGACAGGCCTCACCTCCTACCCCGTCCCAGCTCTCTGCTGCTCCTGAGGCTCCCTCCTGCACAGGGATACTCTGCAGGTTTTGGGACACAATTACACCTGAGGCCACCCTGTGAATCTCTGGAGGTGTCAGAAAGGTGGGGGAAGGATCAGAAGTGATGTGCTCTGAAGCTAGAGGAAAACTGCCATGTTCTCCAGGCTCACCTGCAACATGCAGGGAATAATACAGGGTTCATCCCTCTATTAGCACTGCAAATGTACCCCAAATGGGAGGGCTCAAAATACACAGAAATTCCTGTTTGCTACAGTCCCCTAAAAGTCCCTTTCCAAGGCACTGCACTGCCCGTGGCTGGGACAGACATGTGCCCACCCTCAGGGTTTGCTGTGCTGCCTGTCAGCCTGGGCTGCTTGGCTGGGCAGTGCTGCTTCTGTGCCAGACTGTCTCCAGGGGGTTACAATAGCCCTGGAAAACTCCCAAACACTGGCAAATTTGAGAGATGTCCACTTGGAGCCTCTCTTCCTTCTCCCAAGAGCACATTTATCAACATGTCCAGGAACATGTGAAAGCTGCCCAGAGAGGAATTCCCTGCTGGAATTAACACTACTGGAGCTCAGCCTGGCCAGGCTCCATCTCCAGAACAGGGCAAGAGGCTCTGCTGCTCGGGATGTGGGATGCTCTGTTTCTCAGGATGCAGGATGCTGTGTTCCTGAGCTCTCACAACCCCCTCTGAGCAGAGAGCTGAGGCAGCAGAGCAGGGACACTGCAAATTCACCACCTGTCTGAGTGCACTCATTGATAAGATGGATGCTCAGGGGGTGCTGAGCTGAATCATGGGAAGAGCTGCTATCCTAAACCCAGGAAAACAACCACACACAGGCAGTAACTCTGCATTGAACCTACCAGTGCCCCACATCTCTCACAAAGGGTGACTCCCTGAGCCTATGAAAACACACCCATGTAGCATTTTGTAAAGTCACACAGATCAGCAGATGAATTGGTGGGACAGAGCAGCAGATTCCTCTGCCCAAAGCAACCTGAAATGAGTATTCCACACTAAGTCTGGGAGCAGATCAAGACTCCTGGCAGCACACTGTGTAACAAACCACTGGCTGGGATTCTCCCTGCAGGGTCACTGGTGTGTCCAGGTGTCCCGTGTTCCCCCAAAGTGACCTCAGCCTGGGCACACCCACTCCTGTCTCTGGGCTCATCCCTGGGCACCAGTGAGGATTATTTGCTTCACACTCTCCTTGCTCTCCCATCAATGCTTCTCCTCTCCTAAAACATGCTGGTGATAGCCCCACAGGCAGCACCCCTGAGGGACTGAGCCAGGGAAGAGGCGGAAAACTCCAGACACACCACAGGAAGTATCACATCCCAACATTCCGGGGCTGTGCTGGAAAGGGAATTAAACCCAGGCTGGGGAGAGCAACCAGGGCATTTACCTGACAGGAGATCTGCACCAGGTACACCAGCTCCTTGGACTCACAACCATTCCTCGTCACTTCGTTCTGTTCCTCCGGGAGCGAGAGCTGCAGCGAGGGGGTGGCACAGAGGGAGGGGAAGGGAGAGAGAGAAAAGAGCAGGTCAGTGATGGGGATAAACCAGGAATGGCACCTGGAGCACAACAGTCACACCAGCTTGCTCCAAGCCACGCTGAGCCTTAGGGAATCAGAGAATGAGGGCAGGGCTTGTCTGGTGGAGCTGCCACAGGGGAGACACTCAGCACACACAGACCCTGGAATGCCACCGGATTCTGGAATGTCACCTGACAAGTGAAAAATAAAAATACAGTTCAAAAATAAAACAACTATGGGGAAGCAAAAGTTTCAAGGCAGGGATTAAACCTCCAGCTTAGAAGTCTGCAAAATTAATTTTCACTGAAAATATCTCTATGAATATTCATGGATGGTGAATATAGAACAGTGCTTCTCCCTACCCCCTTAAATAAAATAAATTTTATCTATTTTTTTTATTTTATACTTTCAGGCAGACAGTTGATAATAAACCGTATCTCTTAATTTCAGTGTTGTCAAGCAATTCACCCGAGCAGAGAGTTTTATGGCACCATTCATCACACCCAGTCATTAACTGCATCATCAGGATGTGTGTGAGCAGTGAGGAGACATTTCACTGTCTCATTCCTGCACACGGACCGAGCCCAGAGCATACCACTCCTGGCCCTGTTATCCCACTAGTCTTGATATCCTGCACTGAAAATGGCTTATGTTTAATGATCTTCTCTGAGAACAGAAATTACAAATCATTGTAAGCAAATTAAGACTGTTTGCAAAGCAAATAAATAAAGGAAATGCGTACATAAAACTTAAAAGGCCGTGAAATAAATCCTAATTAGCCAAGAGCAAAAAAACCCTGAAACAAATGAAAGCAGAAATGAAAAAAAAGGCTGAGGAGAAGCATCTCAAGTTGCTACATTTAATGAATGTAAGCAAGTGAAAATCAGAAGTCAGAGCGAGAGACACCTCATGAAAAAGGGCAAAGTTCTCTCCAAACAAATGACCATGACACCTGGAATTTATATAACTTCGCTCTGCTAGAATCTCCCTTCTCTCTGTAGGGAAGTCCCACTCCATACAGATTCAGCCCTCTCCCTCCACCAACCCAACGCCTGGAATACTAGTTTCTTTCCTGCTGGATGTAGTCAGGTAATTAACAACATTCCTAGTCCAAAGAAGGTCTTTGGTTTTGTACAATTTATTATCAGCATAGGTTGCTGCCATTATTGTGATTGAACAACCATTACTTCTGTATTGCACCTTCCCCCTGCCCTTATCATCATTCTTTGCTCTCAATTGTCACATTCGAAGTGCTACTGAGCTTTGAAACCACAGCCAAAGGAAACCCAAGGCATGCAGTAAAGGAAAGCTCACACATGCTGTAGGTATTTTCCATGTTTGCCAGGTGTGAGGAGCTCTGGTTCAAAGAGGCCACAAAGATGATCCAAAGGCTGGAGCAGTCCTGCTGTAAGGAAAGGCTGAGAGAATTGGAAGTGTTCACCTGGAGAGGAGAAGCTCCAGAAGAGCTCAGAGCCCCTTGCAGGGCCTAAAGATCCCTGGCAGTGCCCAAGGCCAGGCTGGACACTGGGGCTTGGAGTGACCTGGGACAGTGGGAGGTGTCTCTGTCATGGCAGGGGGTGGAATGAGATGAGCTTTAAGGACTCTTCCAACCCAACCCAATTCTGAGATTCTACGAATTAAATGTGAGTTTCCTACTCCTGGAGAAAGGATTTAACCCTCTGATCTCCCTCGTGCTGACTGAGGGCACTCAGATCTCCAGCCCCCAGAGGAATTTCAGGTGTCCCTTCACTGAGTGCAGCAATGCCAAAGCTCATCACCACAGGCCCCAAAAAAAACAACAGCCAGGCAACCAAATCAGCAAGAGGCAGCTGCAGAGCTCCCTGAAAGGAATTCAGGGCCTGATTCTGTAAAGCAGAACGTGGGGTAGAGAAAGGCACGGGGTGAGGCAGGACAGGTTGAACTGAGCACCTCCCCTCTCCCTCAGTGCCCCCAGGCCGGGCTCTGCACAGACCCCGCGGGGAGGGCAGGCTGTCACAGCTGGGGCGTGTGGGGGACACTGAGCCACAGCAAACTTCATTCCTGAGGCACACCTGCCTGGGGACCACCCTGCTGACATCCTCCCAGGCAGCCCCTGCTTCAGTCTCTTCACACAAACTCACTGTGGGGAGACGTGATGTTGAGGAAGATGAAATAGGAAAGCCTTATAGATATGATTACCTTGCAAAAGATGCTGGAAATATGGAAAGTATAATTGAAATTGAGATGAAGACAAGGTTTGAGTTGAAGAGTAACTAAGAAACAATGGTAGAGATGGGCTGAAGGTAATCCTCCTTCTTGATAGAACAATACCCTCTGCCTAGGCAGGTCCAAAGGTCAGAACAAACCATACCTGCCTGTTAGGAGATTCCAAAAAGCAGGTTTTTTAAGGTTTAAAATATAACCCCAAATGGTAACGTAATGATTCTTATAGGTTGCGTGCAAATATTGTAGAGTTTGTAGCTTGTTTCAGATTGGTTAAAGAGAATTAGAATATTCAACAGAGAAGATGATTTATTGTATTGTAAACGGCAAATCACTCTCTTTTTGCTCTCTCTTTTTGCCTCTTTCTCTCTCTTTCTCTGGTCTGTTTTGAGCTGTGTCTTGTAGCCCAGTAAGCCTCTCACACCCACGCTCTTCCACAATAAACTCCCATGCTCTAAACCCTTCTTTAGAGATCTCTCACTTCTATTTTACTCCTATAACCAAATTCCACAGAGTTGAATCCTACAACGTGACACTTCAGCCCACCCATGGGCCCCACATCCACGCAACTGTCCCATTTCAGAGGGGAGCTGTAAACACCAGGCAGCCTTGTGCTGACTGAGACAGACAGAAACTGTTTACACAGGAAAATTTGTGGGGTTTATCCTGCAATCCAACTGTCCTCATATCAAAATGCCCCCCAAAGATGAATATTCACTCATGTTCCCTGTCCCCGTGTGGTTCAGTTTGTATTCTGCTTTAATAGAATAGAGATGCGCCAAAGCTCTCTCAAAAATCATGGATATCCTGACATTTTAACGCCTTTCCTGCTGCTGCATCCCCTGAAAACAGAACATCCTGGAAAGCACAGTTGCCCCCAGGCTTGATTTGAAATCCAAGCACAAAGCAGAGGCCTCTCCTGACCTTACTGACTCTGAACATGACTCACAGGCAGGATTTGGTTGGCTCCAAAGTGGGACATTGATTTTTGTGCTCTTAAAGAACAGAGTGGGGCCTGGTCGATAACCCTGTAACTGTGCCAATGTGTTTTTCCTGAGGTAAATAACCTGTAAATAGCACTTATGGCAACTGATCAGAGTTAAACAGTATATACTTTATAATATATAATCTGCAATGTTCCTTCTTCACATTGAAATTGGTTGTCAAAACTCCTGAGCCTGATGAACAATTATGATGCATTAGATCCCATTAGATTAATGTATTGTTAAAACATACCTGCTTAGCTAGAATGAGTGGATATGACCAATTATTTAAATTACATTTAGAGTATCCTAAACTTTTTTACTGGTAGCATTTCATGATACACAAAGAAGGCCTTAAAAAAGCTCACACCACACTTTATGTGTATGGACAATGCAGTCTCGTAAACATTACAGAATCAGGGATTCTCAGAATGGCTTGGGTTGGAAGGGAGCTTAAAGCTCATCTGGTTCCTTGGGCAGTGACACCTTCCACTGTCCCAAGTTGGCCTTGGACACTTCCAGGGACACGGCAGCCACAGCAAAAAGCATTGCTCAAATTTGTCTTTATACAGCTGTGGACAAGTCTGGGAATCTTCACCCTGCTTCCAGCACACACCACTGAGAACTGATGATGAATTCAACAAATATAATTTTTTCTCTACCAGCAAACTTGTACCACAAGCTCTGGGCTCTTTTTGCCCAGAAGAGCAGTGCTTGCTGGCCAAGACTTTACTGATCACATGTACAGGGAGGTTAAGCTTAAAACTGCTTCTAGTTCATGTCTGAGACAGAGGCTCATCTCTAGCAAGCTGGGTGATAAGGGGACTGATTACAGGGGTCTCCTGCAGATGAAAATTTATTGGTCATTCCTTTTGTAGGGAAGAACAGTGACAAAGCAGGAGGCTGAGTCTTAACATGGCATGTTCAGAATTAAAAATAATTAAAAGATAACTCTTGAGATCTGTGCAATCATTTTTTACTTCCAACCACTGCAGAGTCTTGTATGCTCCTCTGACAAATTGCTAAAGCTGTGAAAAATCATCTCAGGAAATGCACTACATAAATCTGTTGACAGGATGGGGATTGTTGGCCACTAACAAAGTGCCAAATCCTGACGAGGTAAGACCTGGTGCCCCTGAGCCCCAGATGTCAAAGGAAGCTCATTCAGCCAGCTTTAACTTTCATCTCCTTGTTTCCTGAATGATGTCAACTCCATCATCCAGCTCTCCTGGTGAAAAGATAATTGTGAGAAGCCTGGGAAGTGCAGATTTGATTTGTCTGTAGAACTTACTTCAACTTCTGCTTCACGAAGCCATGAACACACTGATCTCACTCATGCACATCACAACAAGTGAGTAATACAGAGCTGCAGCAGAGAGATCACAATAAAATCAAAGCACGTAAGAAAAAGAAAACAAAATATAAAAAAAAAAAGAAAAGAAAAAATCCCAAACAAATCCCCCTTCCCAACAGAAACAGAGTTATGGTTAGAATTTAATGGGGGAGGCATTTAGTAATTAGATGACAATTCGTTAATGAGAACTGTTACCTAGAAAAATAATCTTGATTCTAAATAGAAGAAGCAGATCATAGTTCCCAAACTCCAAACCTGTCTGTGCAGGTAATGGTGTAAACTTTTAGCAAACTTTAATTAAACTAATCCACTGAAACCCCATCTCACGTCAGAGCTGAGGAGCTATACTGGCCTGGGACACAGCCAGAGAGTAACACTGCAGAGAGCAGCAAAAGCCTGTGAACTACAATTCTTGCAGTTGATTTCAGTCTGCCATACAGCATCTCCCAAGTTTCATCCAAATCGCCTGGATAACGATGCCCTAGGGTGGGAGCCAGCAGAAAGCCAAGACCTCAACAGGTGATGCTGTGTGTGCACACCAGGGACTGGCTCCTGCAAGAGGCTTCAAGGACACTGTTAGTGCAGAACTGAGACAGAAACAAGCCACAGGGAGCTAACAGGAGCTTTTTCAGGAAAATATTGGGACAATCACAAATATCCATCACCAATCTGAGCTTACAGAGGTGTTTCTGGCATCTCTCAGATGACGACAGAAACCTGTCTGTAATTGGCCCTGACCTGAGGAAAATACACATTTCATGGCCAGTCAAAGGAATTATGGAGAGCCACAGAACTGCTGAGGTTGGAAAAGCCTCTGAGATCAAGGAGTCCAACCGTTTCCTCCAGCTCTGCCAAGGCCATCAGTGACCCAGGTCCACAAGGGTCACATCCACATGGATTTGGAATCCCTCTGGGGATGAGGACTCCACCACTGGCCCTGGGCAGCTATGTCAGGGCTGGACAGCCCTTTCCAGGAAAAAAATTTCCCCAGTATCCAACCTAATCCTCCCCTAGAGCAACTTGAGGCCGTTCCCTCTCCTCCTGTCCCTGTTCCCTGGGAGCAGAGTCCGACCCCCCTGGCTGTCCCCTCCTGTCAGGGACTTGTGCAGAGCCACAAGATCCCCCTGAGCCTCCTTTGCTCCAGGCTGAGCCCTTTCCCAGCTTCCTGGACAGAAAATGAACACAGCTACTCTCTACAGCTCTTTCTCTATGTTCAAAATATTAACTATTTAATATTAATTATTGCTATTTACAACCATTCACCTAAGAGATATAATTATATTGTGGTATATATCTAAGCACATGGATATAAATATGAGTACATTATTTGTATAATAAATAATTAATTTGTATAATATATTCATTTAATGAAGTACACCTACAATATAAAATACAATAAATGCATAATTATATTTATATACTGAATATAACTTAGTTACTATAAGGTAAAGTACAAGCAAGTTGAGCCTCATTAGCAGACCCTCTCCCCTATGATCCAACACAAACCAGCTGGCATCATCTGGCCCAGTGATCCAGGTGGGATGAAGAGCTCACATCTGCAGGAATCTCCAGGAGACAAGGAATGGCAGGAACACTGGCCAAGACCTTAGCCAGGAGTTTTAAGTCAGTGGCTGCTGCTTTTCCTGGCAGAGGCTGTGTCACTGCTCCAAGGAAAGCTGGTGAACTTGTCACATTCTCCCAGGATGGAATTTCAGGTGAAATCCCTGGGGAAGGCAGCCAGCCAGAGGCAATGGGAATTGCTGCTGCTCACACTCGGCCATGGCAAAAGCTCATTAAGCCTCCAAAGCACTGCTACATCTGATAACTTTTTTTCTAACAGTATTAGGAATTACTCTTTCCCCCCCTTCCTAAACCACCACACTTTAATGTCTGTTAATGTCTGCAAAGCCCCAGGACCAGCAGCACCTTCGTGGAATGTGTGCACTGGGTGCAAGTCTGTCTGGTGGCCAAGGGCAAGGAACAGGAGGCTCCTGACCCTGTGAAACACGGCTATGTTTGATTAAAAACCAATAATTCTAAGACTCAAATATCCTTGGGACAAATCCTGAAGAAATTAAAAGCTGATTAAACTCCGAGATGCTGCCTCAATATAAGGAAAAGCTTTTACCACATCTTTCAGCTCCAGTCACCAACAGCCAGTTCCTGCACCAGTTCCTGAATTATCCTGCTGATCCAAGCCCCACTTCACCCTCATTACCCAGGCCATTACTCACAGCAGCTTGTCTGGTAATGGGGCATCTTCCAGACCTGCCTTTTGATACACGCGAAGATTTTATTATATTTGAAATTTTAGGTTGGCAAATCTTCTCAAACAGAGAAAGCGTTTTCTACCTAATTACTCTGACAGCATAAATGTATTTATATGGCCTATTTTGCCTCACTCCAGCTTTATCTTGCTAAATGTACTAATTATCCTCCCACACACTTCCCATCTTCTCCCGCTTTCCCTTCTCATCCTCAACTGTGGCTTCTGAGCAGGAAAAGAACATTTTCCACAGAGTGGTTTCTTTACCCAAGCATAAATATCCTAAAGTAATGATCAAAGTAAGGACAAGAAAACCCTGTTTAAAGAGTATTTTTCTGGCTCTCCATTTTCTCCTGCTATTCTAAATCACCCTTTTGACACAGTACTCAAAAAGCAGAAAAAATACACAGAAAATCAAATAGGGTGTGCTAAGAGAAGAAAGGAAAAAGCACCTCCTGTAAGGCCACATAATCACTACTCCAGCCTCCCTGGGGTGTGAGTAAATCCCTTGCTGGACCTCATCTGAGCCATGTGGAGTGCTGGACATAATCTCTGGACAATCCATGGAGCACCAAGGGCCTGCCCGGCCACACTCAGCCACCATCAGCATCAGGGTGAGCAGAGATCCAAGCACAGCTCTCCCAGGACGGCTGGATTTTGATCTTTAAGGACTCTTCCAAAGCCAAGCATTCTGTCTTTCTCTGGTTCCCATGGCTGTTTTGTAGAGTGTGAGATACCACTGTTGCTTGGATGCTGGAACACCAAGGCACCTCTGCAGTAAAGAGGCAAAATATCTCCATGAAGAGACCTTCTCTGTGGTGACACCACATGAGGGAATGGCTGGAGCTGTGCCAGGGAGGGTTAGGTTGGATATCAGAAAAAGCTTCTTCCCCTAGAGGTCAGTGAGCCTTGGAACAGTTCCCCAGGGAATGGGCACAGCCCCGAGGCTGCCAGAGCTCCAGGAGCCTTTGGACAGCGCTGCCAGGGATGCCCAGGGTGGGGTTGTTGAGGTGTCTGTGCAGGGCCAGGGGCTGAACTGGATGCTCCTGCTGGGTCCCTTCCAGCTCAGGATACTGAGCTGTGTGGTCTGTGACACCCTGTTCTCTCCCCATAGATTGAGCACAGTAAAACAGAAACCATCTCTGGAGTGATGAGAAAATGACTCATGAAATCCCAGAATGGTTTGGCTTGGAAGGGACATTAAAGTTCATCATCCCATCCCTGCCACTATCTCAGGTCACTCCAAGCCCCGATGTCCAGCCTGGCCTTGGGCACTTTCAGGGATCCAGGGGCAGCCACAGCTTCTCTGGGCACCCTGTGCCAGGGCCTCCCCACCCTCCCAGGGAACAATTCCTTCCCAATATCCCATCCAGCCCTGCCCTCTGGCAGTGGGAAGCCATTCCCTGTGTCCTGTCCCTCCATCCCTTGTCCCCAGTCCCTCTCCAGCTCTCCTGGAGCCCCTTTAGGCCCTGCAAGGGGCTCTGAGCTCTCCCTGGATCCTTTCCTTTCCATGTGAGGACCCCCAGCTCTCCCAGCCCGGCTCCAGAGCAGAGGGGCTCCAGCCCTGGAGCAGCACCAGGGTCTCCTCTGGGCTCACTCCAGCAGCTCCATGTCCTTCTCTCAGGGGGAGTCCCAGAGCTGGACACAGTAAATCTCTTTCCCAGCAAACACAAGCTCCAATCCAATCACAGGTGTACTCAAAGGTTGGGTTTTATGCAAGAACTCACACTGAGTAAATGCAAGAGGTTGTGGGACATGTGTTTTGCCTGCAGTTACTTCCAGAACTATTTTAAGCTTGCAAATCACACAAGACAATTTCTTCCTATGGTAGGATGATTATTCAGCAGTCAGCATCCCTTCATCTGAGCTTCACCTTCAATATTAATAAATCCTAGCGTGGTTTATAAATATGAACAGCAAAGAAAAGGGCAGATCCCAACCCCAGCAGGACCCTCAGGGTGCTTTACTGGTACTGGGTGCAGCACTGGCTCCATATGTGCCCTACAAGCACAAGAACAGGTCTCCTTTGGGCTATTTGGTAATTTTGTTTTTAATATAAGCTTCCAGTGAGGTCATGCAGAAGTACTGCACATCATGGTGCTTCTGAGAGAGGTGAGAACAGCTTCACTCCTTGAAGTCCTTCAAAATCAAAACTCCTGTAGAGACTAACTTCAAAATCATGGAACAGCAGAATGGTGTACGTTGGAAGGGACCCTAAAGTTCATCTCATTCCAACCCCTGCCATAGTCAGGAACACCTTCCACTATCCCAGGGTGCTCAGAGTTCTATTCAACCTGGCCTTGGACACTCCCAGGGATGTAGCATCCACAGATGGAAACGTATGGACACTCTCAAGAGCCTGCTGGGCTCCCATGGAAAAATAGAGCTCCTGGCATGGGACAAACTGCTGCAACTTTTTAAATACAGAGCTCTTCCCAGAGGCACAGGAAATGGCATTACTTCAAGGTGGCAGCAAAAACTCCACTGCAACCACAGCAGCTCTGGGATCTGACCTGCTGGGGTTTCAGTTTTCCAGGGACTGGGGCAGGACAGGTCTACTCTGGTCCATCAGACAGATAAAAGATAAGGCATGTTAGGGGACATTAATCAGCTAAGAGAGAAATCTAAAATAAATATGAAACCAGGCAAAACACTTGCCCAGTGCCACACTTCTCTTGCACTCAGCAAGAGGAAAGGGAAGGCAGTTCCTCATGAATTTTACACTTTCCAATCTCACATGTTGCTTTGGACATGCTGCTGCTGCAGAGCTGCTCTGAGACACAAATCACAGGGGATCCAGCTGGAGCCTCTCTGGAGATGAAATCAGGAGAAACCTTGACCTAAGTACAGTCAGAAATGCAGAGCTTGGAAAGATCCCCCTTTCAATCCCTGATCCCAGGTGGAGCTGCCAACGCAGGCCTCTGGTGTATAACTGCTGGAGTCTGTTTGTTTTAACTCCTAAGTCAAGTCTATTTGATGCCTAAGCTTGTTGAGACACAAAATCTCAGAGTTCTATCAGAGACACTTTCTGCAGATTTTCCCGTATTAAGTTGCAAATGTTTTCTCAAGTGGTCTCACCCTTTTATTTCCTCTAAATGTGTAAGAAGGTCAATCTTCATAAGCAATGAAATATTTATTAAAACTTCTTAGATGCAGCCACTGGAGACCCTATTAGGCAAAAACAACTTCTGAGCGTCTAGAAACAGAATGTTTTCATGGACTTAAAATATCTGAGGTTATTAAAAACAAAGCAGGAACACCTCTGCGTGCAGCTGCAGGCAGAGCAGGGCCTTGGGCACTGGAGACTGGCACAGAACACAAATTCCTGGATTGCTCCATGGGCTCCATCTGCCACCTGTGGGGCTTCTGCTTGGAATTTCCTGGGTTTGTCTTTTGTCTCTAAAGCTCTGTGTTAAGAAACTTCCACGCTCCTTGGATTCCAGGCTACAGAAATCATGGCCTTCAGATAAACAAGTGTTGAACTTTATAGACTGAATCACTGGGCTGAGAACTGCCTCTCACCTCAGCTGGGCAAAGTCTGGATTTTTATTTTTTTTTATGATAAAGAATCTATGTCACTTGGAATGACATTTGGGAAGACATGGGAGAAACACACAGCTACTGCCAGATTTGCTTCATGGTCCTGCATGTTTTTTCTTCCATGACAACCTCATTTCCTTCTCCTTTTTGGGGGCACGACTACCAATCCCTGGGGTTTCAGGAGACAGTGTGGAATACAACCCTAAGCAGAGGCTGCAAACCAACAGCCACGAGCACGGGAGGCTGTTCTCTCACCAGACTTACAACAGGTAGGAAGTTACAAACAGTGAGAGCTTGGAAAGTCCCTGAGCTCAGTAACTGTGACCACAGCTGGGAGTCACTGCCAGAGCCTGGCTGGAAGCATGGATTGGTTCAGGCAACCACATTCCTCCTGCAGCTTTGTCCCAGGGGAGCTTATCAGGCCATTCCCAACACTACAGGGGCACAGGAATCAACTCCTTGCATGGACATGTCCTCCAGAAACTGAGAACTGGAAAATAAATGAGCAGAATCTGTTAGTGACTCCCATCCATGACTTCAGGCCACGAAGTGACATCCCAGGGGATCAAACACGAAGCACAGAGCTCTGCCAGCACACCTCTGGTGGGAATCCAAACCACAGCTCCTCCAAGGAGAACTGGCAGGGTCAGCCCAGCCCGGATACATCTGGCTCAGCACACATCGAGCCTCTACGATGGCACACTGTTGATGGAATGGTGCTGCTGTTTGGGGAAAATGGCCCATTCCAGGAGGATCTGTGATATCCTGCTCTTGTTCCCAGAACTCCATCCCAGCAACCCTGGCCAACGTCACCTCGAGCCCTGCATCCCCTGGGCTTTGCTTTTCCCAAGGAAAGGAAATAACTGTGGTGCAGCCACAAGGAAATGAAAACAATCTTGGGGTGCACAACTTATCCCTTCTAAATTCAATTTCCATAAAAAAATACAACATAAATGAAACATTTCCTTAATAAAAGCAATTGCAAGGCTGGGTTAAATGACTGCAGGCACAGGTTCCTGTTAACACTACACTACTGACAAAATCTAATTACAAACAACAGCAATTCCTGGCAGAGACCTCCAGGTACCTCCAGGTACCATAAACCAGGCCCTAAGCAGAAAGGTTTTATGTAAAAAGAGTTTGAAGGCGTATTTGAGTGACTTTACAAAAAGTAACTTTTGGAGTATTTCAGGATCAGGCAGAGGATTTTGAACTTCTGTTTTGTTTCAAACTTCTGGCAGTGCAGTTCTTGGAGGGAAGTACCTGGAAGTACCTCCAGAGCACACTGAGTTGTTTCCCATGAAATCCTAACTTTTAAAAAGGAAGGAGGGAGGAAAAGAAAGGAGAGGAGAAGGAGGAGAAGGAGGAGAAGGAGGAGAAGGAGAAAAGGAGAAGGAGAAAAGGAGAAGGAGAAGGAGAAGGAGAAGGAGAAGGAGAAGGAGAAGGA
>JAHLSL010000054.1:376086-399241 GCA_025920805.1 Petroica traversi | reverse complement strand
GCCCAGCTCATGCTCCACGGGCACCGCGGAGAGAGAACGCCGTGCTGCTGCCGCCGCTGCCGCTCGCTCTGGCTTGGGGAAGGTCCCGCGGGACGAGCCGAGGGGTTTAGCGGCAGCCAAGAGAAACAGGGAGGCAGGGAATGCATGCGGGGATGGCGCTCGGCGCGGCACACGAGCGGCTGCACTGCCCGCCAGCACAGCAGAGCAGTGACAGCGCTGCCAGCACGTCTGACAGCCAGCACGGTCCGGGGAAAGAGGATTCCTCACCGTCCCTGCTTTCCCAGCGCTGCCAGGCGGCTCCGGGCTGAGCTCCGTGCGTCCCCTGCAGCCCCCGTGCTGCGCGGCCGGAGCAGCGCACGGTGCGAGGCTCTGCTCACTGCACTGTCCCTGCACACAACAAGCATTTCATGATGGAAAGTTTGCTGGCAAAGCCTTCCCTGGCCAGTGAACAGCCTGAACACGTCTGTGTGTTCGAGGGGTCCGTGTGTGACAGAATGAGTGAGACTCATCTGCAACATCCAATATTGCAGATCATTATTCACTGGCTGGATTTCATCATTCAGCACCAGAGACCCGATCAACACCAACAGAGAGATCACCCCCTTCCCCACAGACCCAAAAACTTGGGTTCAATGTGGGTTTCCATTTGTAAATTTGAGTGGTAATTTAACAAAGTGATTATTCTAAGGAACACCACACCACGTGCTACTGCTACGGCAATTCCACACCACTTCTGCCAGTCCACAATATCCAACTTCAGTCCTCTCTATGCAGAAAGAGGCATTTTGGGAATCACTGGCCATGGAAATGGTTCTATTCCAGCCCTGCGTGGTGATGATTCCACCACCAAAAGGAGGGAATGCCATTAGCTCCCTCTTCTCTAGGAACTCCAAGGTAATATGGAAATATTAAGATCTGACACTTTCCCAGCACAAGCTTGTGCTTTTATTACATTTGGTCACAGAGGTCCCTTGTCAAATTCAGGTGTAATTTTGCAGTCCAAGTCAGGGAAGTTGTAGAAAGTCAGTTCTCAGAAGCTGCAGGTTCCTGTCAGAGCCTTAATCTTCCACAAGCAAGAAGAGCTTTTACCCAGAATATGTCAGAAGTCAGTCCTGTATTTCACTTATTATTTTCCTGTAGCTGATGCTCTATTTGAAGGCCACTCTGCTTCAGACTGTCAGTGTCAGAGATGGGCTGGGCAGCCAGGGAATGATCACCTCAGCACCCAGCAGGGTTAGAGAGTAGTCTGGAACAGTAACATCATACAGCAGGAACTCTCCGTAAGTTCACATTTTAAGTCTGCAGAGAACAGACTTTCCAAGTCTCTTGCCCACTTTTCAGATTTATTTCTTTAACAAAGCAGGGAGGGGATAAAGAGTTCTGCCCATTCCAGCCCTGACACTTCTGCTCCTGCCCATGGGCAATTCTCCCAATTTTCCCCATTTGCTGCCTACACTGACAACAAACTTCAACCTATTTTACGTGTCCTTTGTCCACACTCTACATGATACTGTAACACAAACACCCTTGGGGCCTATAAAGCATCTTCACATGCCTGTAAAGACAATTAATCAGCTTTTCTTCCTCCCAAATGTCGAGTGTAGCACAGCACAGTACATGAACAGAGACTTTTAGTGCAGCACCATACATATTTAGGGTAGTAAAATGGATTTTTACGACAGGAACATAAACTTTTCAAGCCTTCTTCATCAGCTGATAGCGATTTCCCCCTCTTCAAAGTTTCTCTTTGTTCTTTCAGCTCTGAAAATACCCTTGAGAATTTTTAATGCTCAATGCAAGCTGTTTAAAGAACTGAAAATTAGCATTGTTAGAAAGAAACTCTATTTCTTTCCTACCCAATGCCCTATTTCTCCCAAACCTTGGAAATTTTCTGTCCACTAAACTGTCAAGAAGGCTTTTAACTGTTACACTGGAAAACTTATCAAAAGGTGTCACTGGTTGCTGTATTTTCAGGTATGACAAGCTGGAAAAATTTATGAGAAGGCTTCTCATATCCCTAAATAAATGAGACTGTGGGGTGCTGCAGCATGAAGAAATAAACATTTAGGGAATGTTTATGAAGGAAATCAGTGCCTATAAATTACACAGCCTGGGCCACCCCTGGAGCAGCCTTATTTAGTGCAAACAGGGTATAATCAGCAAGAATGAGCCTTCCATGTGCTGCTCTCCCCTCAGGGTCCCTCAGTCCCTCTGATTCCAAATCCCCTCCTGCACCTGGTCCTTTCTGATAAAATTAGAAAGCAACACCTGACACAGAGTTGGTGCCACTACACATTACTGTGTGCAGCCTGGCCTGTCATGGACAAAGAGATTACAAAAAGTGACAATGAAGAAAATCTTTCGTGAGGATGGAAACAGATTTGCTGAGGCCAAAAGCATCCTGAAATGACCTGTAAGAGGCAAGAGAGAGATGTCTGAGTGTGGTCCCTACCTCACATTATCATAGAGTCATTAAGGTTAGAAAAGACCTTCAAGACATCAAGTCCAACCTTTGAGTGAGGAATCAGCCTTTATGGTTTGTAAATGTGTGGTGATGAAAAGGAACTTACCTGTAAGACCAGCCTCATCATAAATTTTGCTCCTTCTGATAAACGAGTTCTGGTACGTGATCCCATAATTCCTACCAGAGAGCTGATTTCCTTCCAAGTGGGAAAAAATCCACCAGCAAATATCCAAAATATTCTCATTCCCTCTACTGACAAATCACATTTTAACCAGCCACGATATGGAGTATTCTCTAAATTGAGTTCACAAAATAAAATCATCGCTCTCATCCTCACAAACAACAACACCCAGCTCTCACTGGCACAGGCAGATCAGAAGCCTGGTTGAATTTCCAACTCTGAATTAATCTCTCTTTGATCTCCTTGGTACTGTGGGTGTTTATGGACTCGGGGATGAGCTGGGGTAGTTTGGAAGTGCACACAATGCATCTTGCACCCTATCAGATTCATGTCTCCTCTGTGAAGTTCTCTAAAGGAACAAAGCAAAAGTTTCCTTGAATTTGCCTCAATTCTTTCCCAGAGAAATCACCACCAAACCCACAAGTCTCCCAGGAACCCAAGTCCAGTGGCTCTGTTGGACCAGAGAGGATGATGCAGGAGTAACACTGTGTATCCTGCCAGAACCAAACCCCCAGCACTCGCTGTCCCCTCGCCCCACAGAGCTGAATTGAACAGGTAACTAAAAATTCCTTCTGGCTGCAAACCAACCTCTGTTTCCGACATACATTCCCATCCAGCTGCAAATTACCACTGCAGAGCCAGGAAACCCAGGCTGCCTGCAAAGGACACCTCCTTCAGTCACTGGTGGGGGCAATGCCAGACGTGTGGAGAAGGGCCCTTGGACACTCCCAGCACACGTGGCCACCCTCCCACCACAGCCATGCCCCAAAGGACAGAGCAAAGCCTCCCACGTCACTGCCCAAAGCACAGCTCACTCAGCTAATGATGGGTTACAGCCACACTCGGCATGGCTGGAACACAGCAACTTCAGGGGTCTGCCATGGATGATAATTTAAAAAATAATGAAAATGCCCCTGACCTTCCAGCTCTCCACAAAATACACGTTTTGCAAAGTCCACAGCCAAATCTGGAGCATTTCAAACCCTCTGAATGGCTCCAGTTTAATTTGTTTTTGTTTGGGTCTGTGTCGATTAACATATGTAAATAAAGGCAGCTGGTGTTACCTCTCTCTGTTTCCATTTCACACCTTATTAAAGCCTGGTTTCACAATTAATTGAAAGCAAAAGGAGATTATTCAGAAATGAATCCTCTCTGGCAGGTCTAGTCAAAACCTGGGGAGACCCAGCCCCCCCTCCTGGCAGCATCCAGAATCCAACATTTTGGAAGCCACACACAACAAAACAGTGCTGGAAAAGGAAATCAAACCCCTCATGCTGCACACTCCTACACACAGGAGAGGGGAGGATTCCTCTGTCCCCCTGACCGGAAAACTCTATTCTTTCATGTGCAGAATTTAAGAGATCAAAGTACCAACGAAGACCAACAATGAAGAAATGCTTCTCCTGCACCCAAACTATTCAAAAACAGGTCCCAAGGAACAGCCTAACCATATTCAAGCATCTCCAGTTTGGTGCAGGACTGCACCTCATGAGCCATGAAAGCACAGCAGTGGATATAAACAACTGCATATAAACACCTGACAACCTCTGGACATGCTCTGAACCCCAAAAACCCCAAAAACTCATTTATGACACATCTATAAATGGTACAAAGGCAGCCCATGACCTCAGAAATCTCCTCCTTGGACTGGGTCACTCTTTCTCCTGCCCTTTCCTCCACCCCATACCATCCTCACTCCCAAGAAACCCCAAGCAAGCACCAAGATGGGAATTTTGAAAACTGAAGTTCACAATGCTAAAATTTTACCACAACCACCTCTACCAAATCATAAAATCCCAGAGCATTTTGGCTGGAAGAGACATGAAACCCCATCTCATTCCACGGGCAGGGACACCTGCCACTATCCCAGGTCACTCCAATCCCCATCCAACCCCTTGGACACTTCCAGAGATGGGGCAGCCACAGCTTCTCTGGGCAGAAGAGCACCTGTTTGGAGCTGCCTGGAATTAGATGCAGGTAGGAGTGCGCTGTGTGCTGCATTTCCAGAGAAGGGGATCCTGGAGCCCTCTGCACACTAGATGGCATTGCACCACAAGCGATGGCAGGGATCGGGACAGCATTCTGCACCCTGGAGCAGCTGCAGAATCATCCTCCAGCTCCTGTAGCCCCGGGTTCTCATGAGAGTAAAGCCCGGCCCAACTGTGTGAATATTCACAGGGCTAAGACAATGGAGACGGCTCTGGAAGAGGAACCAGCACTTGGTGGCTTCGGTCTAAAACAAAGAGGCAATTAAATTAAAGGGCCTGCCTGATTTATTAATTTATTTAAAAGAGAAGTGGCCTTGCCACAAAACAAAGCATCCTTTCTTTCACTGTCTCCCCCAGGATCAAGCAGGATTCTTCCCTTGGCTGTTGCCAATCAATGTGCACAGACACAGCATTCCCCATCAGCCTGTGAGGGGGCCATAATTTTTATTTATTTGGCTCATTCAAGAACCACTTGCACAGAAAAATCCCATGAATGCATCCAGAATGAGGTTTTCTACAGTGTCTGTCCACCATGTTTTCACAGGCTCAGTTCCATAACACCTTGTTTAAGCTTATTGAGAAGTGCATTCATCCACAGTCAAAACAATAACACTAAGGCAGTGAATATCATTTCTTACACAGCTCTTTAAGATGTATACAGTTTTTATCTTCCTGCATATGACATTTCATAACTGCTGACTTTCAAGGAAAGTGCATTAAAATCAGAGTTAGTTATGACTGTCTTTTTTTCTCTGAGTTCCAAAATCCATTACATTCTGTGGGAGGCCAGTGACAGTTTTACTCATAGTCTACTTTTCCATTTGCTGGGAACAGGCACATTATTCCTCTGAGGGAACTGAAAATTGATACAACCCTGTCATTTCAAGCTGTTAGACTCATACTCACTTTTCTGTTTTCCCCCCCCAGTAAATCAATATTAACTGTTTTTCCATGCTGATAAGAATCAAAGTCACTAGAAAAAATGCCTTATATACCTGAGATATCGGCAGGAGTGCCAAGGGAGGAGAAAAAAACAACACAGAACCCCCAGCAACAGTAATTTTGATGGAGGGAAGAGTGCTGCAGCAATGAGGAGCTTAATTGGCTTAAGGGAGTCATTGATCCTGTCTCACTGTCACATTTTCTAAGCACCTTTTCTACTCAGCAGATACACTTATGCTGTGATTTCTCAGCCTCCTGACTTCCAAAGAGAGGTATCTGTGTGATGTGAACTGTGCTGTGCTGAGTAAGATTTGGGATTTTTCATGTACACAGAAGCAGGACCATGAACTGAACTCCTGGAGAAAAGGCAGGAAACACAACTTAGCAAAGCACACAAGGGAAAAACAAGGATGCCCTGGACAGCCTGGGAGCAGGAGGTTGGTTGTACCACAGGTGGAGGTGCAGGATGGGAATAAAGCTGAATTCTCATTAGGAAGTGCACTCCTGGCCCTCCTGGGAGCAGTTCTGCTGGAACACCAGACCTTCTCACAAGCAGGAGTTGGTGTTGGGCAAGGAAGGAAGGCTCCCAGCATTAAATACCTCCAGTTTGGTGCAAGAGGGATTTGCCTCAGTATGGAGGCAGGACTGCATCTCATGAGCCATGAAAGCACAGCAGTGGATATAAACAACTGCATATAAACACCTGACAACCTCTGGACATGCTCTGAACCCCAAAAACCCCAAAAACTCATTTATGACACATCTATAAATGGTACAAAGGCAGCCCATGACCTCAGAAATCTCCTCCTTGGACTGGGTCACTGTTTTTCCTGCCCTTTCCTCCACCCCATACCATCCTCACTCCCAAGAAACCCCAAGCAAGCACCAAGATGAGAATTTTGAAAATTGGAAGTTCATGATGCTAAAATTTTATTACAACCATCTCTACCATATCACAAAATCATCAAATCCCAGAGTGGTTTGGGCTGGAAGGGAACTTAAATCCCATTTCATTCCATATCTTCCACTAGACCAGATTGCTTCAATCCCCATCCAACCACCTGGAAACTTCCAGGGATTTGCAGTCCAGAACCTCACTGGGAAGGTACAACAAAATGTACTTTTTCAAACTATGAAGTAGGGTCTTTAAATAAGAACAAATAAGGCTTGCCCAACTTGCACAGGTTTATCTTTGCAGGGTGTGCAGGGTCTCCAAGTGCCTTGTCCATCAGAAATGAATGTCCCTGTGAGCCTGCAGTGACTGAGACCAAAAGCTGGCACATTCCACCCACAGCTGTCTGAGCAGCACCTCGCAGGACAAGGCCAGGGCAGAAGGCAGTGAGGAGGAGATCAGTGTTACCCCAACCACATCTGGCAACTCCTTCCCCACAACAAGCATTATTTATTATCTGGCTCAACACCAACTTCTCTTGCTGACAAAAGAAGCAGCAAATGAGGGACAATAATCTCCCCTTACCTGGCAGGAGGAAGTGATAAAAGCTTAGGGGAAACTTATTCCATTTCCTCCCATGACCCCACAAGTGGGAAAGATCAACAACCACTCGTGTGGACAAACCAGGCTGTGTGAAACCCAGCACTGCTGGCACTGAGGTTGTGCCTACATCCCCTGACATGAAGCAGAGGTCAGGCTGTGACCAAACTGACTCCTGGATGCACTCTGAGAGGACACAGCTACAGCCAAGAACCATTTCCAATAAAGCCCTTTAGCTTCCCACTCTACCAAACCTCAGCTGAGGGAAGGTGCAAGCAGGATTTTGTGTGTCCACGAATGAGAAACACTTCAAATCTTCACATCTCCAATCTGCCCTCACCCTGCTTTTTTAACTAAAGAAACAGAAAGCCCTTGTCCCACAGCTAAGACAAATCTGACGTGTTTTATAATGCACTTACATTTTTGTACAACTTGAGCAAGTGCTAAACATCGAACAGACTCAATGGAAGAACTTCCCTCTGCTAAAAAGGGAAAGGGGGGCTGGAAAATGAGCAGCAGAGGTACATGGTCAAACTGATTTTATAAAAACAAAAGCTTTTCTAGGAGTAGAACCCAAAACTTCCCCTCTTAGCTGAATGTTGCATAAAAACTTCAGCCAGACTAAAAGTATCTGGAATTAACAGAAAACTCTGGGCCTTATTGCACCTCCCCATCTCTTCACGTGCACAAACACATCCACACACGGGGTGCTGGCTCCTGCTGCTCACAAATCCCCATCCTCACAGCCCCAGCACATCTGCCATGTCACACCTCACCAGCAACTGTGCTGGGGAACAAGGACAAGCCATGCCCTGCACAACTTCTCCCACTGCTCTTCCTTTGACAAAAGGGGTGTCCCAGGGAACCTGCAGGCTTGGACAATATTTAATTCACACAAGCAAACGAAATTCAAAATGTAGCTGACAAGTAATTCAGGTGTAGTGGCTCTATGAATTAAGTGTTTTCTACATATTGAAAAAAAAAAATGACCACACACTGCAGGTGTTTACCTGCTCTGCAAAATAAATTTTGCACAGATTGAGGAGAAACATTTAAAAAAGGTGGAGAACATGCACAAATCAGTCAGGACAAGGCACCATAACCTCCCTCACACACACACACACGATGTTTTAATGTGAGATTTTACATTAATCAGAAAATCCCAGAGTTGTTTGGGTTGGAAGGGACCTTAAAGCTCACCTCATTCCAGGCTGCCCCATCCAACCTGTAATCAATCCTACAGCTACAGGACACAGACAAATTTGGGTGGGAAGGAACAGAGTGTGCTTGTGATGAAAATATCCAATAACATGTACAGGAGTTAAATGATTTAAAGAAACTATACTGGGCCCATGAAGGAAGTTCTCCAGAGTACAATCAGGTGATTGTTTACACTCACAGCCATTGCCGGGAGAAGAGGAGAAAGAGAAAGAACAGAGACAAGGCCTGTTTCTGCCATATCCCGGGAAACTCCCATGATTCTGACAGAGGAAGCAGGATTAATGTCTTTATCATCAGTATTAACAGTCTTCCTACCAAAACAGAGATGCCTTGGTAGAAGTCCAAACAGGCTCCAATACAAGCCCTAAATTGAGTGGTTTGGTTTAGTTTAATCTCAACCCAATTAAGGAGGAAAATCTCTAAGAAGATACTGAAACTTAGATGTTTCATCTGAAGCTCCATAAGACTCAGAAATAATGGTTGATAGGAAAGGTTCCAGCTTTCCCAATTCTGGCAAAAGGTACTTCCCAGCAAACACAAAGCTGCTCTAACTTAGCCATTAAGAATGAAACAACTCACACCACTGTCTCTGATTTTCAGTTCTGAAAAGAAATGAGTTTGGGAAAGAGACTGAAGTGACCATATTGAAATCTTAGATCGTAAGCAATTACGGAGGAAACCCAAGGTTCTTTAAACAAATAAGTTTCTTCACTCCGGTTGAAAAAACCTTGAAGATACCTGTACACTTAAGAGCTTGCACAGAAAAATCCCTAAGGAAAAGTGAGACTTATTTTGAAATTTTTGATCTCCACAATTTTTTATCTCATTCTGTAACTTGGTGATATTATTTCTTAGAGACAATATGGTGGAAAAACTGGATTCTATTGCCTGTGGTTAGTCCTGATGATCTGGGATGTCTTTTCAACCTCAGCAACTCTGTATCAGTCCAGAGACATCAAACTCGTGACACTGCACTGAAAAGCATCCCATGCTCTGAAATATTAATTGTATTCCTGACTACCAGAAGGTGAAAGCAGAGGGGATTTTAGAGCTTTTCTGATCAGTCACAAGATGCCAAAGTTGCATTCCTGCTAAACTTTGCCTAGAAGTGAAGCTCTTAGTTTACTAAATAAGCCCTAGTAAGGACTCACAGCCAGTCAGTGGGGTACAATACACAGTCCCCTGGTGTAAGGAGAGAAAGGCCAGCAAAATTGGACTCTCCTGAAGGCAGGAACACTGTGCCATCCAACCTCCCACATTCCCTGACGCTCCACACCGTGAGCACTTCAGCAGCACTGGCTTTTTTCCAGGGGTTACATGTAAATGCACAGCGAGCTCACAGGCAGGCCAGCTGGAAAACGTGAAGCTGTATTTTCCAGAACACAAGTACACACAGGAATTACCCCGTTACTTGCCTGTCACAGGTTATTCATGTGCCGTGCAAAAGCACTATATCCTGTATGGATCCAAAATCCCACAGAAGGAAGAAAAATGCTTTCACAGATTAAAAAAAAGTGCAGCTTCTGTATATTGACTCAGTGAAGGGCAGCAAGAACAAAACACATTAAATTCATGTTATTAAAGAAGTTTTCTTAGAAACCCTTAATAAATAAGATGAGCTTTAATTTCCTGAGTTCATAAACAGTATCTTGGTTTTTTGATCCATGTGTCAAAATCTTAATTAGTTGTGTCCAGAGCATGGACTCGAAGAGTTACAGGGTTCATTGCATAAAGGGTCACAGACAGATCTGTAATTCTGTTTTCATCTTTAATTTACAAAATTCTGCTAAAATGCCAGAGGCAGGAGATAAAAACAGTAGAGATATGAGAAGGATATTTTAACCTTTAAGTTTCTCAGATGACAGTTCAGGGAAGGTGGGTTGTGAAGAATTCGGGTTACACTGGAAACAGGTTCATGTCCTGGGAACCACCCAAGAGCTGCTCATTGGAATTGGACTTTTGGTTTCTAAACATTTAATTCATGCTCCAAAGGGGCTGGTGTAACCCTGCCCCTGTGCAGTGCACGCTTTGGAAGCTCCTGTTCTCCACAGAGAGGCATCACCCTGCAGCCCTGCCCTGGTCCCAATTTCTGCACATTTCAAGGGAAAAGGGCCTGTGGGATTCAATTCTTGCCAGTGTTTAAACACACAAGAACGAGGACAAGAGTAATGGCACAACCCAAGCTGGGACAGCACCCTGGAGTCACCTGGGCTGGCACTGCTGTCACAGTGCATGTGACTCATTAACCCAATGATGCTCATAAAGCCAAGTTAAATGGCTGAGCCCTTAAATCACCAGGCAAGGGAATCAGTGGTCACAATGACAAATTTGGGACCTCACAGAGGACAGCTCTGCTTCACACACCAGGACAGACACAGGAGTTGGACCTGATGATCTCTGGGGGTCCCTTTCAACTCAGGATATTCTGTGATCTTATGGAAAAACAGAACCTTTCCAAAACAAGCTCCCTACTGAGGACAAATGAGACATTTAAACCTTTATTTTGCTTTCTAATATTGGTATTTCAATTAAGCTTTGTACTAATAACATTGTCATTTCCAAGAGAAAAGAATCAAATAATGAATTACCAGCAGTTTTGGGTAAAAAAAACATTTCTCTACAGCAAACACTGATACAACAGCTTGTCTAAATGGGCACGCAAAAAGAATGCAAAATGTTCCAGCCCCTCTCATAGCTCAAACCACCTGCAGCCATGGGGCCAAGCACATTTAAATGTGAATAAACTGCTGTAGAACACTGGAGCACACACACAGAGCCTACAAACCCCACAGCACAGAGCCTGTGTGAAAGGTGCTGTCATCCACATTCATTATTAATTCTGCAGGCAAGTCAATTTAGTGTTACACAGACACTCATAATCCTAACAGAAAACACATCATCCACAACTTAATTATTTTTATAATAGGAAAATAAACCATTCATCCATATGGTGCACCACAAAGAATTATAAGAGCACATGGGTATTTTGTTGTTAAAAGTCTTAGTCTTCCCTCTTCCCTGAGTTGTCTTAAAATCATAAATTATAAATTTGGAACATTACTTTGCAGACTCTCTGAGTGAACTGATTAATGGCCAAAGTTCTGCATCTTTGTGACACTGGATAGCCCTGAGAAGTTCAAGTCAGCTGGGAGAGGAAAGCAGAGCTCCAGGACCAAACCCTCCCTGTGCCTCTGGTCAGCATCGACCCTAGCAGCTCTGCAGGATCCTCTGCTGTCTTTGAACTCCACTTAGTGGAACGTAGCTGGAAATTGAGGTATACAGGGAGGCTTAAAAGAGTTCAAAGGGATGACGTACCAGGGGAAATAAAGCCCAACACAGCTGTCCAGGGTGTATTCAAAGTGCCCATCAGAGCTCAGTGTTCCTGCTAAAACCCATCAATAATTCAAAGTGCACCAGGCTACGAACTCACTTCTCTACCAAGAGCTTCCAAACCAAATTCAGCTTTTATTTAATTTGAAAGCAAATGGCAAAGCACAACACTAAATCAAACCTTGAGCCGGGGACTCTGAACCAGCTCTGATGTTTCCCAAGTCTCACACATTTTATTAAGCCTCAATAACCCTGAGCTCCCCTCACCTCAGCAGGGCAGCACACTTGTCCTGATATGACATTCCCCTCCTCCCATGTAGTGATTTGAGTTTGCCTATCTGAGTTTCAGGTCAAATGCCAGCACACTTACCCAAATTTATCCAACTTTTGCTGTGAGATAAGGATTAGGAGTAGGCAAAGCAGGCTCAAACTTTATAGAATATAAAGAAAGTTTATTAACAGACCTAAAAAGGGAAAAAAAAACAAAACAAGAGCCAGAACAAAACCCTCAGATCACCATTCTTCCCCCCACCTCTCTATTTTTTTCCTACTGACAACACAAACAGAAAACATTTGAACTTGCAGACAGTGTACCACCTCTAAAATAGTCTTTTCTCAGTTCATTTAGCGAGAGAAGTTTTCTCTTGCTTATACCATGGACTTTTCCATATGAAAATACAATGTTTTATGGTCCTAACCTCACAACAAGCAGCTGCCCGGGAGGAAAAATCTGCTTGATGTGGAATATCCCTCCCACACCAACAGCCTTCCCACAGCTACTACAGTGGGCTGTGGTGGTCCATGGGGTACTCTTTTACAGATGAATGGTTCTACTACAGCAGCAAAGAAATCCCCTTCTTCCATTGCTGGCAATGTAAGTCCTCTTTTACCATCCCCAGGGGCGAGGGATCACAGCTTCTTCTCTGATCTGCTCAAGCTTCTTATCAGGCTACAATTGCTTCAGCATCTCATCTCTACACAGGTCCCTTGGCTCACTGGCTGCAGTCAGAACATCACATCCCCCCTTTGAACCATTTCCTCATATATTACAGAGAATATTTTAGCTTAGTCTTAATCATGGCTTCACAAAACAAGTTTCAGCTTCCACAATGAGGCTCCTCATGCTCCTCCCTCTAGGCATCAGCTCTGCTTTCCTCACTGACTGTAGAGTCTCTGTGCTGTGTTTCTGTCGGTGCCCTCACTCTTTTCTCTCTCTGTGCAGGGCAGGACACATGTCTTCATCCAGGCACTGAAAGGGTGAATCTCTCTCTCTGGCCTCTGTGACAGCCACACTGTCTCTGCCGGGCTGTTTTAAAAGTTTGAGCCAGGTGGCAGAAACAGTCAGAGTCTCAGTGGCCTTGCCTTGTGAAGGTGGCCTGGCCTGAGGTGACAGAGCATGGCCTATGACACCAGAATGATTTTTGTCTTTTCTTTTATATACCTTTTACACAGTTCTCTATATCCACAAGTATTAACAGAATGCGTGCTTGCAACCTTTTACTTAGTTTAGTACTTAGTGTTTTGTAAGTGTTCTGCAGGCCTGAGACTAAACACCCCAGAGCTGCAGAGCCAGGGACATCAAACATCCTACTATCTCAGGAACCCAAGGTCTCCTGACAGGAGGATTCTGTAAACTAGGGGTTAGCCCACCCCAACCTCATTATTAAGCCCCCTTGTTAGAAAGTGTGTAAAGTCTATAACTGGTGTGTGTGATTAACGGTGGGTGTGCATTTTGCCACTTCACCTGGGTGAAGTGGATGCATCAAACAGGATCCTGATTAAAATACTGACGTTAAGACCTCAACCCTCTTAACCGTGTCTGGCTTCATTTTATAACACAAGGAAAAAGGCATCACCTGGCCCGAGTCAGATGGAGCTGGCCCAGCCCCAGCCGGGCCCAGGGTGACAGAGCAGGGCCTGGCCCAGGGTGACAGAGCAAGGCCCGGCCCCAGTCGAATGGAGCCGGCCCAGCCCCAGCCTGGCCCGGAGGAGGGGCCCGGCCCTGCCCTGGGCATCGGGGCCGGGGAGCTCAGGCCGGGTCCTCTCCCAGGCACAGCTGCAGCTCCAAACCCCCCTTTCCTCCCCTCCCTCTGAGGAGTAAGGGCCCAGTCTCACTGAAGAGAGCAGGAGTCCTGCTTCTCTCACAGCAACAGGACAAAAAGGGCTTTTCCCAGGTGTCTCTCTCTTAAATATGTTTTTCTGGCTGAAGGCGGAAGCCGTTTTAATTAGTTCCATACCTATCAATACTCAAACCCAGCTGCTCACGGGTTCTATTCCAGAAGGAAGCCGTGTTACTCCTGCAGCACAGCTCACCTCCTTGGCTGGCTGTTCCTGAGCAAACCCAGGACACTGCAAATCCCCTCTGCCCCGAGGCTGCAGTGGGTTCCCTGCCCATTCCAATCTACACCTACAATTATCGCAGAACTTAGCAGATAACGAATTATTAAATAATTTAGAAACATTGCAAAGTGAACTCCTGGGCTCAGGCTGGAAAAATAACAGAAGATGTTTTGATTTTTTAACTACTTCAAACTGGTAAATGGGAATCTGGTCTAAAATCAGTTATTTTAAAGGCTGAATATTTTGATACGTCATACTTGCAATTAATAAGGTTCACACTTAAACACCACACAGAGTAATTACACAAGGTAATTGCGTAATTTACCACTGGAAGGTCAATCAGAACAATTTCTGTTGGGATCTAAACATAAACTGGCAGGACCAGGCAACGCCACTTCCCCAAGAAGGGCATTTTTCTAGTCAGTTTGGTTTACAAGGCCTGTTCAAGGACTCTGAACATATATAACATACATGGCACTATGTATTTTTATTTCCAATTCACGTAATACCAGATTTGTGGGTGTCTATTAAGGAATCATCTTCTCTTTAAATTATTACTTACATAATTCTGAGTGTGACATTGCCAAATCACTCTGCAGTCAGAGTTGTCAGTTCTGACTGCAACTCCCAAACCATGTCCTTAGCCTCCAAAAAAACATCTGATGAAGCTTGAAACATCTCTGTGCAGATCTAAACAAGCTTCTCATAAAAGCTCCTTCTCGGAAATGAACTATTTGAAAGGAAGAAATTCAGGACAGTAGTAGGTGGTCTTGCACTTTAAAAATATGCCCCAACACAAATTTTTATTAATATTTCTTTTACTCCTCTGGTAGGGTGGAAACAAGCATTAGTGAGTAGAATCCAAGTTTGTTCATTTAGTTTTAAGAGATAAAAGAAGTTAAACTTTAAGGGAGGGGGTCTGGAAAAGGCAGTGAGAGCATATCCCGCTCTCCATGTAAGTATTTGATTTTCAAAGTCCACAGCCACACATCCATGTGTAATGGAAACATTCACTTTCCCTTTGATGCTTCTTTGCCAGGAAAACAACAGCCTGAGTTTGCAGGCTCTGCTGAGAAAATGGCCAGAAATGACAAGCCAGACGAAGTAATTGATACCTTTGGGTTTCTAGGTCAAGATTAAAGAGTTCTCTGCTCTGGATCCTCAGGAGAGCCGAGGGTCAGTGCCTTGCCTGCAGGACAGGGAAGCAGGAGCCTCCACCTTCTGCTCACACCCCACAGCAAGGGATAAAATAACAAACCCATCAAAGCCCACCAACTTCTCCAAATGCCTTCCAGACATCCAGCAGTCCATGTGGAAGAGTGTGTGCCTGTGTGCCTGCTCCTCCTTTGGAGAAGAGATATCTGCCTGAATCCAGACCCTTGGGAATGTTTATATTCACAGGAAATCTTCTGCCCGAATCTCTCTTTTGCAGGTAAAACAAACAAAGGTGTGGTCTCAGCTCAGCAGATCTAGAAACATCCTCTGTGATCCCTATGGAGCTGCACATCCTGGCACAGGACAGCAAACACTTCCACATGGAGCAGCCAGACTTGGGGAGCCCAAGTCCTTCCCTCTTCCCACAGGACAGCTGGGCAAGGACAGGCCAGTGACAGGCTCGTGCTGGGCACTCAGACAGCTCTCCCATGATTTTACACTGAGAGAACAATCTTGAGCCCATCACACAAATGAGTGAAGCAGTGCTGATATTCCAAGACTGGAAATTACCTGGAAACCAGATCATGGAACCCCCATGAGGATACGGTCACAAGGCTGAGGACACAGAACACTGGAGACAGAGGTGGAGCACATCTGGTGTGCTCAAACCTTAAGCAGGAAGATGTCAAAGCAGATGTTGCAGGATCAGGTTTTATTCTAGGCACAGAATTATAGAATCCCAGAATGGCTTGAAAGGGAAATCCAATCCAAAAGCTCATCCAGTGCCACCCAGGGACACCTTCCACTATCCCAGGCTGCTCCAAGCCCTGTCCAACCTGGCCTTGGACACTCCCAGGGATCCAGGGGCACCCACAGCTGCTCTGGGCACCCTGTGCCAGGGCCTGCCCACCCTCATAGGATGAATTTCACCCAACATCCCATCGATCCCTCTCTGGGTCAGTTATCCCAGCCTCCGCAAGGAATGAATGAACACATGCCTGGAGCAGGGCAGGGCACATACCCCAAGGAAAGCTGAGCTAATGAATGAACATTTAACTCCCCCAGCCTTACTGGCTGCCCCCGAGCTGCCAATTCTGTCACCAACCCTCCAAACTCTGGCACCTGAGCGGGGTCTAAACAAACTGCCCTTTCTGTAGGCAGGTACAGTTTAAACACAGCACGGGAATGCTCCCACAGAAGTTTGGTTTCACAGCTCATACATCCTCTGGCTTGACAAACCTCCACAAGAGGGGAAACACAGAGCCCTGCTCCTGTAAATCTCAGGGATCATATCTACAAGGCAGTTATTAAATCACTCCAGCTTGGCATGCTGGCAGATCCATGAGCCCAGTATTACGCTGCATTTTAACACCACTCCTGGTAACAGGATGCCTGGTTACAGACAGAAAGAGACAGGATTTAATCTCCCTTCAAGCTCTACTGAAACAGGGATTATTTTTCTGGAGCCCATGGAATCATTTCAAGTTCATAACATATTTTAATTACATGTTTAATACAGCTTTCTGGGTTTTTCATGTCATTAAACTGCAGGGAAGAAAAATTTTCCAACACGACCCTGTTCCAGTCACTAATTAAACCAATTCTAACACTTTTCTGCAACATGTTGGTAAAGATGATTTATGGGGCTGGCAAACAGCAGGAGGTCAATGTCAAAGTAACAGCTGGGCTTATTACAGCCACTTGAAGATTTACTCATGCCATCAAATTGCCACAATGAACAAAATACCCCTGCAATTTCATAAACAAGCTTGCTGCATTTCCAGTGGTGAATGCTGGGGAAGGGAAAATAAGTTGCATTCCTGCAGGAGGTCTTTGTATTCTGTCCCAAATGATCTGTTCTCCTGTGGAGATATGGATTATTCCCTGTAAACCCATAAAAACATCCAAAAGAAAAAGGAGAAGGTAAAAAATCCCAAAAAATACCTGTTTTAATGAACCAACATTGGCTTGTAATACTTCTTTATGGGCTCTAGTTCACCCTTCCACGGGTACTTCATGAGCATCTTTTTAAAATAAAGAATGTAAATGGACTCAGACAGAGCTGATAAAGATAAATAAATCCAGGGAAATGCAGAGTCCCTGTGAGAGGCCATTCCATGAGCAGCCAGCTGAGGAATGCCAGCCAAATTGAATTTTCCTTTATAAAAAAACATGAAGTATTGATTTCAGAACAGTCAGTCAGAAGGGCAAAATTGTGTAAAACACCTTCAGAATTATTTAGCAGTAAATCCACATGGGAACACCAGCCTGGATCTCCTTCCTGCCCTGTGGATCAGTCACAGCCCCACATTTTAAGTTATCCTTCCATGACAGAACCCACGCTGGATTTCTTCCCATTTCACCAGGGGAAAAAAACAGGCAACCTGGAATTTCACAGTGTGGTCTTGTTCCAGGGAAGAATTTTTCTGAGGAGCTTGTGGTAAGCTGGAAGCAAGACCAGGAAACAGCAGAATCCAAAAACTGAGGTGAACTTAGTCGAATATTTTCCTAACTCCTTTGGCAGCAAAAACCTTGGCCCAGAGACTCCAAATTTTTAAAATTTGTTGATCTTGGCAGGAGGCTGTGCCAATTTTCAGGGAGTTGTGGCTGAAATTATTAAGTTAATAGAGGCAGTTTCCACCTACACTCTGAACAGTTGTTTTTATATACCCATGTCCTTAAAACAGCCCTTATGACATCCTCACCACCACTTTGGGAGGCAATAGGAAAGAAATCACATGAAAAGGACAGAGAATGGGAGAGGAAGTCCTCGGTTTAAGGAGGGGGAACATATCAGAATCCAGCCAGGTAATTCTGGGAGGGGATTAACAGCGTTCAAGATGAAGGACTGAAAAGGGGCCCCTCTTCACACATAATCTGGGTCTGCATCTCATTCAAATATTCATAAAGACAAAGCAAGACAACACACACCCAACACACACCAAAATTAAGGCAAATTTTTGTGCTTTAGAACTTGCATCTTTTAGAGGGACTGGGGCAGGGAACTGCTGTTTTATGTTTTGTCTTTAAAAATCAATACTTCTTTCTTAAACACTTCACAAAATGAATGGCATAAATAGTATTGCAGCCTGGAGCTGCTCATGCTGCTCCTGACCGCCACGCACCGAAAGCACTGTACCCACAGAAGAGCTGGGGACAAACAAACCCCCCTGCACTGCAGGCACTGAGCAGGCTTGGGATCAAATCCCTGATGGAGAGACTCAAGCCAGGCTGTCCCACCTCAGGCAGACATGGAGCAGGGAGCATCCCCATCCCTGTTGTTTCCAGCTCATTCACAAGACTCCTTTTAGCTGTGACACCTGAAACTACCCCAGCCAACCCCAGCTAAGGGCACCTGGCCAGGCTTTACCAGTGTTGTTTCCTTTGCAATCCATCTTAGGAAAAAAAAAGTTACAGAGACTCCTTCACAAGTGCATTCCCCCCGTGCTCCCCCTGCTCCAGAATATCATTAAATGAAATAAAAAAAGGCAAACCAAAAGAAGATGACCCCGAAAAGGATCTTCTCAGCAGGCTTTGCTGACAACAGGCACAGAAGGACTGAGCTGCTCTTTGCAATGTTTCTGGCTCCTAAGGCACAACAGGAACATCCAATTCCAGGGGTAAAGCCAGCTGCTGCTGGAGGGAGCCCATCAGCATGGCTGGAGCGTTGCAGAGGCATTCCCACAGCACACAATTCCTGACAGGAATTCCTGGCAGCTGATGCCTGCGCAGGCGGAAGTGATTCTGCCTCAAATACTTCCTTTACCACTGATAACACAATTCCTGCCATGGCCCTGCCAACGCTGTGCTGATAAGGAGAGGATCTGTAATCCAGTCCTGCTCCCACAGGGAGTTATTTTTAGAAGTCAGATACAGCAAGGCAAACACAGAGACTGTGCTGTTTGAAGGGATAATTCTGTGTCAAATGCAAGATGCTGAAGTGATATGAATGTGCATTACAGCATTTGCCTTGAGCAAATGGCTTTTGAGGGAGCAAAGAATATTATCTAGGAAGCGTGAAGCTGATCAACTCTCCATATTCCATTACCAAAACCTACTCAGCTGAAGATAATGTCTTAATTCTTTCAAGTGAAGAACAGAGTATTTACTCCTGGCAGGAAGTAGATATTTAAGGAATTCCTAATCACTGCTTCTACTGTTTTTATTAATGGCATATAGCCCTAACTAAAGTAAAATCACATTTCACAGAATCACAGAATATCCTGGGTTGGGAGAGGCCACAAGGATCATCCACTCCAACTCCTGGCCCTGCACAGACACCCCAACAGTCCCACCCTGTGCCTGAGAGCGTTGTCCAAATGCTCTGGAGACCTGGCAGACTTTTTTTAGCATACAAGTATTGAATTTCATTCATATCTTCTTAAATTATATGAGAAATTTAACTGTGTCTCAGTCCAGAATCGGTTCTTAATGCAAACAAAAGGATATGGGACTCTCACATTTTTAAGCTTGGTGAATTTAAAGTTGCCTCAATAGGTTTTGCAGAGTTTTGATGAGCTCTTGTCAGTTATTTATTCATAAATCTGATAGAAAACCAACAGATACTAAACAAAGCTTGCACTTGCTGGATTGAAAGTGCTCATGTTGGACAATGTGCATTTTTATAATTTCACAGGTGTAATTACAGACTCTTCTGCACAAATGCAATTTAACCACTTGGAAATTACCTTCTATTTGTACAGAGATTTTTATATAGGCTTACCACTAATGTGTTCAATGAGTGAGAACCTGGTCAGAAAAGTTAAAGGGGAGATAACCTTGTATTTTATGTAAACTGAGAAGAAGCTTAATTAGGAGAAAGGTAAATTGAGAAGAAACATTGCATCTTCTTGGGAGACAGACCATGAAGAGGTTGAACCACAGGTCTTGACATTTATCCCATGTCAGACTAAAACACATCTATGAGGTAGAACCTGGTTTTTCATTATAAATTAAAAAGCAATGATGCAGCACTTAAAATAAATGCAGTAATGAACATGGGGTATTTCAGCTAAATGCCAGTGAATTTTGGGCACTGATGTAATCTGTGATGCTTAACCTGTTGGTACAGCTTTGACATGACTGCCTTTGCCTGGTAACCAGCAATTTCCTGGGATGCCACACGTGCCTGGCTGGCCAGCCACAGGTATGGGTAAGATATGCTGCTGGAAGCAGTGTGGCAGGACATCTCTGAAGAGAAAAAGCCCCCCAAAATGCACTCAGCCTCACTAGCACAGTGCAAGGATAAGAAGAGAACAAATCCCTTTTCATACCTCTCAGCAATTTAATTTAAAATGATCTCATGAGGTTAAATGCCAGGCTATTAATATCTCCTGCACCATGAGACCATATTATAAGTGACATAAACGTTACAAAACAACCTGAAATTTGGCCAGGCTGTTAATAGACAGCATTACACAATTCCTGACACGGACAGATAATACTGTATTTCTACTATGCAAATTTCTAACAGTGAATAGATTTTGAAAGCAGTTTACACCCACCACCCCTCAGATGCAACTCAGTAATTCTCTATTAGGTGCCAAGCTGTCACTTCCCATCACTCCAGCCCACTGCTATTCTCTGCTCTACCTTGGGAGCACAAAGGAGCCTCCAGCTTGATTAAAATGCATGAGCCCTGTGGGAACCTATTTTTAAATCTCCTAACTAATACTGCTGTTGTATTAACAGCTTTCATTTATTTTACCATTAATACTGGTATTCTAAGGAAATGCTGCAATGCTTTATCTTTTTGCATTTCAGCAGCAAAGCTCTTGTTCTCCAAAAGATTTTTCACCATATAAAAAACTCCTAACACTGTGGGGATTTATCAGAAGCCTTGCTAAGGAAAAGGAAGGAATTAGAGGTACAGAGGGCCTGAGTCACCTTATTTAGGCACAGATTTTGCTTTAGGTACACAAACAGCTTAACACATAGGGTTTTTCAGAGGCAGATGTGGTGGAAAGAGAGAACTGACCCTTCAACACACACCAAGTCTCAATTTTATGACAGTTCTTCTCATGCTGCCACCAGCCCGTTTTCTTCCTGGTTTCACAGCAGAGACACAGAAAACAGCTCAGGGCTGATATAACCAATAACAGCCTAATAACCAATACCATTTCTATTTCCTGTGCTACATCCTTCCATAACTTTTGTCTTTCAGTCAGACCTCCTCTGGTGACAGCCTCAGGTTGTGCTAGGGGACCACTGAGCAGGAGCAGCAGTGACATCAGTGCTAAACTACTCCTGCTTGTGGGAACTTCCCAGCAGAACATACTTCAGGAAAACCTGGAAAGGATGCATTACCTGATTTTACTTCTGCCTTTCACAAACATAAAAATTAACCCTGCAGGTCTGCCCTGCCATCCTGAAAACATCCAAGGAAATGCTTAAATCCACAAAAGAATTAGTTACTGGTCACCAAAACTATATGCCGTGCACAGCTTGCGCTCCCTGTCCAGCTGCACGTTGTGCTGCACAACTCTGGATGATGGGAGGGAAAACTCACACCTGTGTGGACACAGACCTGCTCCAAGATAAAGCATCTCTCCAGAATGACTGAAAAATTAGTTGTGTCAAATTAGCTAATTACCAGGAGACAAAAAGCAGGGACATGGATCAGCCACACTGTTCCTACACACAGAAAATGAAAACAAACAGTTTCCAGCAGAGTGAGGACTGCTCCTGCTTGCCCACTGCCCAGGGACCTCCATGGGAACTGAGCTCTTTGCACTCCATTTCAATCCCAGTGCTTTGTGTCCCTGGCTCTGCTCCCTGTGTGCCTGTGTCTGCAGAGCCCACACAGCAGAACCAACACTCCCTGAGCCACCAAGTGTGAGCAACAGCAGATTCCAGCCCTGAACAGGATCCAAGCTCCTTCCCAGACGGAATTTTAGAGAGACAGGGAAAAAACCCAGCTGCATAATTCTGCTTGCAACAGTGTCAAGCACAGCAGCATAAAAGGCTATAAATAATGCACTGGGTTTTACAGGAAATGTTTTACAAATGAAAAGGTTGTAACCTCCTTTTGGCTCCAAGGCTGGCAGATGCTGGAGGCATTCCTGCTCCTCTAAGTGCAGAACAAAAAGTGTCCCGTTTGTGAGAAACTCCTGTGTCTCAGCCCTCCCTGGAAAATGCTTCTGCCTGTATTCCTGAGGGAGGGACCACAGAGGAGCAAAGCCTGAACACTTCCAGAAATGCAGCTAGGGCTGACGAGCAGTTTCTGGCATTTTGATGACACAGCTGCTGCAATGCACAATGCAGAGCTAAGGGAAGGGGTAAATTTGATTTATTTATATTTACATAAGTACATTCACACAATTGTTTAATCACACACACACACAAACCAAAAATACACACGGGGTAATTACAGATGACTCAAGACTGAATGTCTGATACAGTCTTAAAACAGTGACATCAGCCAAATCCACTGGAAATAAAACCATCTCCAAGCTCAAAGGAGAGCTCCACATGGCTGAGAGCAGATTCTGCCCCAGCACATGGAAACAATTCCAAATAAAGTCTCTACAGCTTTAAGTTCTTATTCTAAGCATTTAGCAACTAAATAAGCCTCAGTGGAGGTCCCTCTACACCTCCTCACCAGGTCAGCTAGCAGCTAGTAGGAAGCACAAGGTGTTTTGTGTACAAAAGAAATCCAAGACTCACCTGTATGTTGCCAAAGTCCACGTTTTCATAGTGGAAATGTGCACACTCAGCCATCTTCGGGAAGTGCCCCTTTGTAAAGGATAACCTGGAGCACACCAAGAGCACACCATGAGATGGATGCAGATCACTCAACAGAGATAAACCACAGCTACTGATACAAAACAACAACTTTCTCATCCTAAAGCAAAGGGAACACAGCGATTTGTTGATGTGATGCACCAAAATAGTGGGAAGGGAACCGAGTGAGAAAGGAAAGCTAAAATACCAAGCGGCTTTTCCACTGCATCCCTTCAGAGCCATGTGTGACATTCCAGCAGCACCACATCCCACTGCATCCCTACAGAACTGTGTGTGACATTCCAGCAGCACCACATCCC
>JAHLSL010000054.1:356970-376076 GCA_025920805.1 Petroica traversi | reverse complement strand
TGCATCCCTACAGAACTGTGTGTGACATTCCAGCAGCACCACATCCCGCAGGCTTCCAGACACGGAGCAGGGACAAGCAGCTGCACCTCACAAATGCACATCCACAGCCTTACACGAGACACAAGGAAAGCAGAACTTTACCTGTGAAAGGCATCACAGCCCATCAGTCCCGGGGGGATGTATCTGAGGGTGCAGAACAAACTCTATTTATCCTCTGCCTTTTGCAAATTCAAAAGTCAGGCATAATTATTCCCAAGTGTCTCCAGTCACACTGGTGGCTGCCGGGGAGCTCCTCTGGCTCTGCAACATGCTCCTGCTTCTGCCGAAGCTATTACAGACTCCTATAGATATTCCTGGTGGTGAGCCAATGAGATTGTCATTATCTAGCTCCCTCTTCCCACGGGAATACAAGTGGGAAGTGAGATGCAGCATCTGGCTGCTCAGCACTGGAACAAAGAGCTACTTCCCTCTCAGCAGAGCATGAGAGGGGTGAGCTGAAGGCTCAGATCCATCAATCTCAGGGAGTTCTGCTCCTCCAGTCAGCATTTTTAGCAAAGTAATATTGATTGTTTCTGATCCCCGTTTGCTGCAAGCATAATGACTTGGTTTATAGTCTCTGGGAGACAAGCAGAGACAGAAATACAGCATGAGCCAACAGGGAAAAAGAAAACCAATCTGGGAGATCAGGGAAGAAAAAAGACCCCTTAGAAGGGAAAACTGTGCAAAATCCATTCAAATGAAGTTACAGAGGGCAGAATGCAAAAAGAAAAGAGAAAAAAAATCAGGTAAAAATATATATAGGCCACCCACTTGTCCTGGTTTAGCTTTCCAGAGCATAAGAAGACAGGGAAAATTATCTCATTTACACATCGCCTGGGCTTCTTTTAAGATTTTTCTCTATATATGTTCTATTGTGGGTTTTTGCTAAATAATCACTTCCAGGAAGAATCACAAAAGAAATTTAAAAACACTGCAAGAGTGAGGTTCAAAACTCTACCGAGCTTTGTTTCTTTGACCAGAAAGAGATGAGAGAGCCAGCAAAACCTCTCGTGCCCAGTTTTAAGTTGCATTAGCTCAAACTGCCTTAGTTCCACACGGATTTTGGCTGCTCTGCTGAAGATACATCACCACAAATTGTTGCTGAATGCCCTGCTCTGCAGCACAACAGCTAAAACTCAGCACTGCAGAACTAGAAGCCCAGGAAAGACAGGAAAATCACAGAACTCTGCTCTTACTTTTTCACATTCTTCACTTTCATGCTGGCTGTGCTGCCGCAGGACCGGAGCGGCAGCTCCCCCGGGATGTCCGGAATGTCAGCACCTCTGGCCTGCAGGGAACAAGACAGGAAAAGCAGGGAGTTAAAACACGGCTGCAAGCTCTGGACTCTGCCTGCTGAGCAGGAGCCCCTCTGTTCTGCATGGGGGTACAAACCTCAGATGTGCTCAAGCTGAATTCCGCCTTTTAACCACAGAAAAGTGACCCTTGGAATGGGAATCAGGGAGGTGGACAATCTCTTCCTGCCCCAAGCCTTGGTAACCCTTGGTATAACTGTGATATCCAGTATTTAATTAATTGCTACTTCTGGTTTCTAAAACGGAGATTTTCCGAGGTGGAAGTGAAATAGATATTCCCAAACTCCATACCTGGACTCCTCACAAAGTACCTGATTTTCCAGACATCTGTGCATTCAGGCAGAGGTACTGCAAAAAGCTGGATTGCTCACAAAGTGGAAAACAAGTTAATGACAGAGCTGCTTATATGTGGGAGGTGAACTTCTAGAATAGATGTTTGAAAGTATTGGTTTAAGTGCTTGAGGATATTAAAATTCCTTAATCACTAAAACACATTTACTTCAGTGAGGCCTGAACTCCAAACTCACTCCTTTCTGTTCTGTCATACTTTCCCATCCCCTCCTTCTTCCAGCTGCCTTTTCCTAAGCCATGAGGTTGGGCGTTGAATTCTCCATCACAAGCGATATAAAAACTCAGCTTCATGGGTTTCTCCCACTGTGATCCAGAGGAATGAGGGAGTTCAGAGAGGCTTTTATGGAGAGAGCAGTGATCAAACACCAAGACCAGCACAGACTTTACAGAGCAGAAGGAGAAAAACAACTGATACTAGCCAGAGACTGCCCATCAGTGATGTGGGTGACACCAGCTAAATGAGCTTTTTCTGCTTTATTCAATGCACTGAGAACATGAATAATGTCCCAAAGAGTGACCACTGAACCAAGAAGAAGAAAGGCACTTCAGTGTGACTTCTCTTACAGTTCTGGAACCAAAGAGCATTCAATCAAATCCCTTTTCTAATGACAGAAGCAAACAGATTATTGCCTTGATGTTACATCAGTCCTATTGCTAGAAGCTGGTCCAGGAAAAGATCTCTAAACAGAGCTGGATCTGTCCCAAAGCTGAGACTGATAACAGAACACAGCTGCATTCTGCAGTGTGAAATAGGGAGAAATTCATCTCCACCCTCGAGACTTTACAGTTGGACCAGCACAACCCAAGCTAGCAGCCAACGTGTGGGATTAACACCAGGACAACCTTTGTCACCCCTCCCTGAAGCTCCCAGTTTACCCTGCCATGGCTCACCTGTACCTGAGCTTCACCACATCACCAAGAGCTGCAGTGAGTGAGTCAATGTCATTCTCCTGCTTGTTCTCATGAGCCAGACCAGTGCCAGAGAGAAAGGGATTCATCTCACTGAACCCCAGACAGGCACAGGGCCGTGCCTACAACCACATTATCCACATGAGGGTCCTGCTACAGTCACCAGGGACTCTGGGGTACTTCGGGTCCATTCCCCTGCTTCAGACAGAATCCCAGAATGGTTCAGGCTGGGAGGGACTTTAGAGATCATTCAGTGCCACCCCTGCCATGGGCGGGGACACCTTCCACTGTCCCAGGCTGCTCCAGGCCCTGTCCAGCCTGGCCTTGAGCACTGCCAGGGATTCAGGGGCAGCCACAGCTTCTCTGGGCACCCTGTGCCAGGGCCTGCCCACCCTCCCAGGGAAGAATTTCTTCCCAGTATCCCACCTAACTACTCTGTGTCAGTTTGAATCCATTCCCCTTGTCCTGTTGCTCCAGGTCCTTGTCCACAGTCTCTCTCCATTTTCCTTCTCAGCCCCTCCAGGTTCTGGAAGGCTACAACGAGGTCACTCTGGAGTTTCTCTTCTCCAGGCTGAACAATCCAAATTCTATGAGCCTTGCCTCACAGCAGAGCTGCTCCATCCCTCTGATCATGCTGGTGCCTCTTTTGGACAAACCCAGCTGCAGGAGCACCCACTCCCCTGGGCCCAGGGCTGCAGGCTGAGCCTGGCTCTGAGGAGATGAACAGAGATGAACAGAACCCCAACAGCTGCAGTCACCCACCAGCAGCTGCCCCCACCCAGCTCCTGGTGTTTCCAGCACTGCCCTTGGAAAATCCACCCTGAGCGAGCCCCACCCTTTGAGTACCACTGAATAAACCTGAGTCCAGGTAATTCACTCTCCCAGCTGCACCTTCCACAGCCCTGACCACAGCCAGTGCTCTGACCCCACTGCCACACAGCTCTGCACAACAGGCACAGCCACTCCCCACAGGAAAACAGGAACACTATCTTACACTTAAATAAACCTGGGCTGGCTGACTTACTGGGCACACAAATCACTTCAGGATGTAACAGGACCTTGAGAGTCTCATTGCGAATTTCAGCATTAATATGATCACAAATTTAATAAACCTTACAGGTCTTTTACATAATTACAAGAATAATTGTGCCATTCCAATAAGCTGCTTTTAGGCCAAGCTCAATATGCTTGCTTAATTTTCTAAGGAACAGAATTTCTGTAGGAAGAAAAGTAATTTTTCTTCTCCATCAGCAGTAGGAGCTGGTGGGATATAAAAATGGATAAACAATCTGACAGAAAATGTGGGCTTCAAGCCAGTTTGCAGCAGTGGGCAGAGACCTCCCTGGATTTGACTCAAAGTGGCGTAGGCAAAACTCACACCTCCAGGAGCCCAAAATGCCAGCACCTCTCTTGGAAAAGTTGTATTATCCTCTCCTTCCCAATGGAGTTATGTCCAAATTGAGCTGGATTTCTGCCTCTCCTATTTCCTGTATCCAGGTAACTGGACAAAAATGAGATGCAAGGCAGTAATTAACTCCAGGGGCTTTTCCAATCAGATCTGAGCTCCATGGACTCTGATGCAGAACAACGATCTCTCCAAGGCTCATAGCTGAGGCAAAAGCACAGAAAAGTAAGGGCACAGAACTTGTGCAAGATCAAATCCTTAGTAAGAGGTACCAACACAAGAAAAAAACTTGGTGAAGAGACAGCTACCAAAAAATAAACTTACTGCAGTTTTAGAAACTGTATTACTCTTAAATAACCATAACTCCTTTTCATTCAAACTGAAGATACATAGCTACATAAAACAGATTTTATACACAATTTTGCACCTGTTTTGATGCAAGACTTGGTATGCAGCATGCAGGTCAGTCTCCCCTCAAAACACAAACAAAACCACGCAAATGAGATTTGTCATCTTTTGTGCTTTGTGTCACAGTAATTTAATTTTAAAAATCATTTTGAAACAGTTGGATTATTTATATCTGAAAATTAGCTACCTGGCATCATCAGTGGCTTCTCTCTTCCCTATTCTCTATGCATCGCTGTGCTGTGGAAACCTGGTAATTGCAGAGCAAATCTGTTTATGCAAATTGCTTACTTCCATTTTCACAGCTGAATGTCACTGCTGCATCAATTTGCTCTGGTCCAAAACTTGGTAAATAAATTAGAGCTCAACCCAGAACTCAGTGAATTGATTTATTAGGAACCTGAGTCTCTTACCTTTGCAGGGAAGGCTTTGGAGCGACACCACGCCACCAGCTCGCCCTGAACCAAGAAATTCTTCTTCCAAAAGCTGCACTTCTATCAGTAGCAGTTGAGACAATATTGCAAAAGCTCAGGATTTTGTCACAGATAGCCGCAGGGATTGCCAGGCAGGGAGATCCCACTAAACCCTTCCTCCAGGGAGGAGGAAGAACGCCTGTCTGCCTGCCCAACCCTCCCGTGGATCACAGCATTACAGAATCCTTAAGGGTGGCTGAGGCCTTTCAGGTCAAGACGATCAACCTGCTGCCACCACCGTGCTCACCACTAAACCGTGCCCTGAGGCTCCACATCCACACAGTGACTCCACCCCTGCCCTGGGCAGCCCTTTCCAGGAAGAATTTTTCCCCATACCCAACCTAATCCTCCCCTAGCTAACTTGAGGCCGTTCCCTCTCCTCCTGTCCCTGGTCCCTGGGAGCAGAGCCCGACCCCCCTGGCTGTCCCCTCCTGGCAGGGACTTGTGCAGAGCCAGAAGGTCCCCCCTGAGCCTCCTTTGCTCCAGGCTCAGCCCTTTCCCAGCTTCCTCAGCCTCTCCTGGGGCTCCAGCCCCTTCTCCAGCTCCGTTCCCTTCCCTGGACACATTCAAGTGTTGCTCCTAAATTCCCTGGGAATCCGAGAGCGGAATCTGAGAGCTCTCACAAATCAGGCTGTTTAGCTTTAAGCATTTGAAATTTCTAGTCCTTTTATTTATAGACATGATTTAGAAAACTTCAGCTTTGTGCTCCCTAGCACACAAAACCTTAGTCATAAATAATTTATATCTAACGATTCTGCTGCATAATATGAAAGGATTTTCTTCTAAAAAGTCTCCTTGCATTTATCAGAAAACATGTCAACCTGTCTCCCTCACATGCAGAGACATAACACAATCTGAAAATATGTGTAAAACTCAGCACAACAGTCCAGTGAACATGACGTGATGAAGTTTCCACCTTGGTATCCTTGACAGGGGAGAATACTGAACCAGTGCAAAACCCACAGCCCTCCTCCTGCTGATTCTGACTTACTGTGGGATGCACAAGAAACCCTGGAATCCCACCAGTAATCCCATAGCTGCTTCTCCACAGGTCTACAGAAAGACCCCTGAGGAGGCAGCACAGATACACCTCGGCAGGTGGCTGAATCCAAGAGAGATTTCTGAAGGCAGGAATTAAATCCAAGGTTATCACAAACTAAGAATAACTATTAGACAGGCACTAACATTTATTCATTTTCCAGTCAGTCTCTCAACCAGTTTGGAGGGACCAGATTGCTCTGGATTCTGTCAGAACATAGCCTTGTTTCTAAAAACAGCAGAGCTGATTCCAAATGCTGCTTGGTTTCCATGACAATCTTTCCTTTACATCATCTTCATTTTCCCTCGATTTTTTGGAGGAAAAAAAACCAAAGAGAGGGAGAAAACCTAACCTCCTTCAGAGCTCTCAAAAACCCTAAAGCTTTGCTTCAGTTTTACTTCTTTGCTGGAGAGCAGCAGGGAACAGAAATGTTGTTTCAGGAGAATTCATTACTCTGTAGGGAGCCAGTAATTTCTTCACTTGACACGAGAAGGAATGAAGGGGCCTGAAGTGGGTGCTCATGTTCAAGGACATCAACAGCTGTCCCAAATTTTGGGTACCAACTCACTACACACAGCTGGCTCAGCATCCCACTCCATCAGACAGTTTGCTTGGCAGCACTAAAAAGAAAGTGTCCCACAAAAATCCTTGCTCCCTGTGAGGTGGAAGGAGGGTGATGGCTCCATCAGCACCATCCTGCCCTCAGGAATTACTGCCAGGAACTCGCCTGAAGCACAATGAAGGAGGAAATTTGGTCCATCTCAGCTTGACCCCGCAGCCTTTAACACACCCTAGGGAGACAAAGTTCTCTCTGTTCTTCCTTCAGATGCTGTGGCAACTACCCTAGTTCTCCACAATAAATGGATCAATGAAGGAAAGGGAAAATGCTTCACTAAACTGGAAGTCACCATGTCCACGCTGCTCCAAATAATTCTGAAGGAAGGGTTCCAATTCTGCAGCATTTATCCCTAAAAGGATTAAGATGTACTGAGCACAGCAAGGCTACAACTGGGTCACTGTTTTGAACAGCAGAAATGGATGGGAATGAATGAAGAGACAACATTCACCCCAAAATGTCACAGGTACAGGGGCAATATGTTGGAAATGCAAGTATTTGCCTAATCTTTCATGTTACCACTTTTCATGGATTCATTCAGTGGAACCAAATAAATTTCCTAAATATTTTCATATAGCTTGGCTCTGTCACATTAACACATTGCAGCTACATTTTTCAGAGCTGCTTAAGATATTTGGACACATTTAAAATAAAGAAGCAACACCCAGTTTAAGTACCCAGGTCTGACAACGCCATGTCAAACAAAAATATGTGCTTGTTATACTACAGCAGCTTTACCAAAGAAGTTAAAAATAAAAATAGCATTAAATATCGCCCTCCAATTCTGCATTTCTTAATTGGCATGGAAGGTTTTGGTCTCCCTGTCCCTAAAAGTGTTCCAGGCCAGGCTGGACAGGCTTGGAGTAACCTGGGATAGTGGAATGTGTCCCTGCCTGTGGCAGGGGGTGGAACTTGATGGGCTTTAAGATCCCTCCCAACACAAATGATGCTGTGATTCTGTGATTTTAAGGATTAATCCTGTGCTGTTCATGTTCTCATCAGCAGAGCGCAGCACGGGCACATTCAATAACACCCAGCAGAAGGATGTTTTCCAGAGTAAGAAACACTGGAACCTTTTACATTTTATCATCTTTTTAAAATTGAAGTAATCTCTTAGTTCCTTCCTTAGTACAAATATCCTTTCTGGCTGGAGGGGAGCTTTAGCTGCAGAGCTCAGGGTCAGGATGGCTTAAGGAATTAGAGGTAGTACTGACCTTTTAATTTAGCTCTCAGTTTGGGGATTGTGGAATGTGGAGAAACACTCATTCAGCCAGAGATGCCTTTAAAATCTCATGGCAACTGAGATAATGGGATAGAGAAAAGGAGTGAAAAAATGACAAGTGCTTACAGTAAGGAAACTTTGAACATTGGCGATGCACATTCTTAATCCCATGTCTAAGAAATTTGCATTCAATAAAGACATTTGAATGTGTATAATTTTGTGAGTTTAGAACTTTTAATTCCATTTTCCACGTTCCAAATTCCAAGCTGCTCCAACCAGCACTTACTGCATGGCATGTATAAAAGGGAATTCTTCTCTTTTTTTAATGGACCACACAGAACATGCTTTTTCTACTCCCAGTATCTCCACTAAAAAGGGGAGGGGAGGAGGGGGAAATAAGAAAAAGCAAAACAAAAAACCCCAACACTTTAAAGCATTGCCATGAGCTGGCAAATTCAGGGAAACCTCTCATTCCAGAGACTTAGCATCACAGAAGAGTTAGTCCAGGACATCCATTTACTGTAGTTTAAAGGATCAGCCTAGAATGAACAAAGAACAAATTCTTAACTATTTGTCTACTGGGTTTTGAGATTAAGATATGTGGGTAAAACCTTCTCCAGCTCCCATGTAAAACCACTGAAGTGGAATCCAAGACATGGAACAAGCAGCTTGGCAGCTCTGAGCACTTCCTTTGGCACTGCCACTGCCACTGCGACCAAATTCACCTCTGCACAGCAGCTTGGTTTTGTGCCATGGCAACATTTCCCAAGTGAGCCTTGAAGAAACTCGGATTTTTGCTGATTCTCTGCACGTGAATCCAATGCATCTAAGGGGTGCTGGTGATTTTCAGCAAAACAGTCCCACACTTGTGCTTTCCTTCACAGAATCCATAGTTTTAGGGGCTAAAAGGGATGCAACCAAGCACAAGTGAATGGTCAGCTACTGAGGGCAGCATTAGCATGATAACTCCCTGACAGCCTTAAGTTTGGATCTGACATTCCCATAGTGAAGTCTGATTACCATTCCCAAAGCCCTGAGCCCAGGAGCTGCAGGGTACAGTACACAGCCTCACACAATGGCAGAGTGGCTCAGGAATGTACTTTCTTTAAGAACAAAAATCCCACATACAATATGCGTGGGAAAGGCAGCCAGGGTTAGAGTCTTGCTTCTGTACAGCCTACAAAATAAATTATAGAGAAAAGCCAAAGAAAATAGAACATCCACGAGAACAATACTTTTGATTCCATTTTCTTGTTGGTAAAAAAAAGACCCCAAAAATCCCAGCTACTGTTTGATGCACAGAGGGAGGATGGGATCCTAATCGTGGCTTGGATATAAAAGGACAATTGGAGCTTTGGGTTGTTATAGTAGAAAGCAATTTCTCATCACACAAAACCCAAAAGAGATGGATTCAGACTCAAACAAGCAAATCCCACTCTGGTAAGTCCCCTGGCCACAGCCAGTGATTATGCAAATAGCAATGTGATGTTATGTTATAGGTATAAATTAGATTAGTAACTCGGGAGTTGTCCCAGTGCAGCAGCAGCAAGATGGGGAAGGTGGAAAAAACAGCAGCCTGACCCCAGAATCTGAGTCAGTACAATTAACAGGAATTTATATTTCTGTGTGATAAGCCAACCTGGGCTCAGCTTTTGTTTATAGAAAAGAGCTGTTTCCAATGGCATGAGCACAAACCTGGGATCCACTGCAGTCCCTGCCCAAAGCCCTGTAACAACACAGCAATGTGAGGAATGTGTGTGCCTGTAGCACGCAGTTCATACCACACACTGTCCATAAACTTCTGACCAACACTGCAAAAGAGTCACTTCATTAACTCTGTCCAAGGGCACGGGGAAAGCTCGGCCTGGGAGCGCACACCCGGCTCCACAAACTGGCCAGGCCTCCTCACTCCTGCCTTCCCACCAGGAAAGGTGACACATACTGGAAATGGGGAGTGACACTGCTCTCCAGAAATAACCTGGTGTCACTCAGATGAGGTCACAACAGGACACTAGATGCTGCAAGAGCTGGGAAGGTGAATAATGACCATGAAGATGCTCCAAGGGCTGGAGCCCCTCTGCTCTGGAGCCAGGCTGGGAGAGCTGGGGGGTGCTCACCTGGAGAAGAGAAGGCTCCAGGGAGAGCTCAGAGCCCCTTGCAGGGCCTAAAGGGGCTCCAGGAGAGCTGGAGAGGGACTGGGGACAAGGCATGGAGGGACAGGACACAGGGAATGGCTTCCCACTGCCAGAGGGCAGGGATGGATGGGATATTGGGCAGGAATTGTTCCCTGGGAGGGTGGGGAGGCCCTGACACAGGGTGCCCAGAGCAGCTGTGGCTGCCCCTGGATCCCTGGCAGTGTCAAAGGCCAGGCTGGATGGGGCTTGGAGTGACCTGGGACAGTGGAAAGTGTCCTTGCCCATGGCAGGGGTGGGACTGGATGTGCTTCAAGGTCCCCTCCAACCCAAACCACTCCATGAGTCCATGAATAATCTGTGCCCTGGAAACCACAGTATTTGATCAACTCCCAAAAAAACATCGTGCAGCCTTACACCAACACAGCAGTGACCAATACTGTGCAGCAAGGCAGAAATGTAGGGAATTATCTAAATAAAAAATGATGGCTAATGATGACCAACATCTTCAGGGAATAATTCATCACCTTATAATTAAGAAGGCTGAATCATGGCAAAAAAAAAATAAATTAGTGCCTACAACCTTCAGAAAGACAAACTCTGACATGATTTGTTTGTCTCTTGGGCTTAAATTGGGGTGGGGAATGGAAGGGGATGGATGAGCAGACTGTTGATAGCCCTTCAAAAACTGTTCCATCTTTTTCTGCATTATAGTGATGAAGAAGACATGAACACTGATTTAAAAAAAAAAAAAGCCAGTTAAAATTAACCACATATAAATAAGAGACTTCTTTCCCTTCCTAGATGTTCCATTATTTTTAAGCAGCCAGGACTAGGGAAAAGATTGACAGTAAATAAATTGTAAGTTTTATTTCCCAAATAAGTGTATTTCAAACAACTGTGGCATTTCCTGCAATCTGACAACAAAACTGGCACAGAAAGAGATCAGCTTTGGAATAGGATGGGAGGGAAAGAGGTGGAGGGTCGTGACAGTGTAATCCTGCCTCCAGAGCTCAGGGTAGGAACAAACTGGAGTAGCTAGAACAGCTCCCCCAGCACCACGGGAACAGCACCAGCAGCAGCCGCAGCCGCAGCCTGGCTGAGCCAGAGTAAGGAAAGAAATACCAAATAGCGTACACTAAAACTGGTGATCATGGTGCACAACAAACTGCACTGATCCAGCCTTGGCAAATTCTAAATTATTCTTTCATTTTGTTGTATAGAAACAGATTTTCAAACATATATTTACAAAGTAGAATTTGAATCTCCTGGCTCACCACTGTAGTGCCAGAAATGCACACTGGAAAGGCTGTAAATGTAACCAGAAACTATTGCTGCTGTTGCCTATGAAAATTAAATGACTGCTATGAATTAATACTTCCTGCCGAAATACAGTATCCATTCTGAATTAATTGAACTTATTTACTTGGCAAACTCAAATGGAAGCCAATGTGCCAATTAAGTGATTGCCCCAATTTCCAAAGATTCTCGGGGACAAGCTCCGTGCTGGGAGTCAGCCTGTGAAATGAAAAGGCCCCTCTAACCAAGAGGCAGAGAAAGAACCTCACACACAACAGAAACCCCTGCCAGAAGCTAAACAAGGGGAAAAATGCTAGATTCATGCAGCAATAACAAGGAAAAGCAAGTTCTGTGGATTGAAAAGGAAATACAGATTTACTGATCCAATGCCAGACCAGAACTGCTTTGACCAAAATATTATTGCACCTGATGCCTGCCTGGTGTGCTGGCCTGTCCCAAAACATGTGCGTGCCTTTGTTGTCCTCACTTCCTGGACTCCCACTTCTATCCCACCCTCACCTCTGTTACAGCAAGTCCCAGCCTGAGCTGCAGCAGTTCACATGAAAATGCTGCCAAGTGTGGACACAGAGGACACGCTGCAGCTCCTGCAAGATTAACACACTGCTGACTCACCAGCCCAGGCAAGGCAAGAGCCTGAGCACCTTCAGCAGCACAAAGCCGACCTCCAAACTTAAAAGTAACACTTTCCATAGCATTTAAGAAAGGCAGTGACCCCTCAGAGCCAGAAGCCAGATGCTGGAGCATTTAGAGGGAGAAGCATCTAAGTCAGGCTCTGAGCCTGCCAGAGCTCACGGAGAATTTGGACAATGCTCTCTCTCAGCACAGCGTGGGACTGCTGGGACTCTTGGCCCTCCTGTGCAGGGCCAGGAGTTGGATTCAATGACTTGTGGGTCCCTTCCAGCTCAGGAGATTCCACAATTCTAAACTCCATTTCTACTGAATTGTCCAAGCTTTTCAAAGAACAGTAGAAAAACCCCACAATTTCAGCCTCATGTCTCCTAAAACTTCCCCTTGCACTTGAGAGCTTAAAACCTTTAAAAAGAACTTGCAGCTGGGCAGTCAGAGTTCAAAAGCACGTTTTTCCCCAAGAAATTTTTTCCATGATGTGGAACCCATCTGAGAACAAGATCAGTCTGACAAAACTCTGACAATGCCTGTAGAGCTCCCAAGCACTGTAAAAATTCTCAGCTGTAAAATTCTGGTGTTGTTTCACACACATACAAAACATAAAGAGACACAGGGGGGAAAAAAAAGCCAAAATACCAATTTTAACAGGTATAAGGGAATTATATCTGCATATATCAGAAACTAAAATTAGATCATTTCAGTAAAGCACTATTTGGAAATCATTACAGCTGACAGGGCCAAGCAAATGGATTCATCACATTCCCTTTTTATTCAGATTTTGCCATAACTCCTGGAAGTATTCACGTTATTCTGCATTAGAAACAGGCCTGATGTTTTGTGAATTAAAAACCAACCAACGAACCAACACTAATTAAAAAAGAAGCCCCTTGTATTCTATTCTTGGCAACTATTCTTGCAGAAGCCCCACTCAAGACCTGGGGCAGCATTGGCCAAGTGCTGTACAAAGAATGAGAAACAAACACTAAGGACATAAAAGTCTTTCTTTAAATCTTTACAATGCACTAATCTCTGCACACATTCATAATTGCATTTAAAAATAGTTTTCTCCTCACTCATGTCCCAGATTTAACAGTGATATATTGAGGTCTCATTAAAAAGCCTTTATTACCTTCACAAGCCACAGTATCTTCCCCATGTGGTATCAAATACTGAAAATACTACAGATCTCAGAATCCCTCTGACCTAAGAAATAAGATTATTCCAGGGACTTCATAGGACAGGCTCTAACCCTGTGCCTTTCTAACGCATTTATAGGCTTGTACTTCTAAGAAAATACCATCAGCATAAGCCTAAAATTATGATGGGTACCAGCTGCAGCTGCTGACTTCTTGCACCTGTCAAATTCACAGATTCATGAGAGTTTTCTATGTGTAATTCAGAGGTTCACCTTTTCTAGGCATCCTGGTTCTACACAAGTAATACCTGACTGCAGCTATCACCTCAGGACCCTGTTATGGACAATAGAACTCCCAGACTGCCTGAGATCCCCAGCCAGAGGTGCCCCGGGGGAGAAACAAACCTTCCATGGGCTTAGAGACTCATATCCTGAAAGTTTCCAAAGCTGAAAATTGGAAAAGTGCAGGAAGAGGGACTTTTTCAGAAGCACACAGAGAATCAAAGAAAGGCTTGAATTGGAAGGGACTTTAAAGCTCATCTCATCCCAGCCCTTGCCATGGGCAAGGACACTTTCCACTGTCCCAGGTCACTCCAAGCCCCATCCAGCCTGGCCTTTGACACTGCCAGGGATCCAGGGGCAGCCACAGCTGCTCTGGGCACCCTGTGCCAGGGCCTCCCCACCCTCCCAGGGAACAATTCCTGCCCAATATCCCATCCATCCCTGCCCTCTGGCAGTGGGAAGCCATTCCCTGTGTCCTGTCCCTCCATGCCTTGTCCCCAGTCCCTCTCCAGCTCTCCTGGAGCCCCTTTAGGCCCTGCAAGGGGCTCTGAGCTCTCCCTGGAGCCTTCTCTTCTCCAGGTGAGCACCCCCAGCTCTCCCAGCCTGGTTCCAGAGGGGCTCCAGCCCTTGGAACAGCTCCATGGCCTCCTCTGGGCTCAGTCCAGCAGCTCCACGTCCTTTTTTCAGTGTATTCCCCTGATCTCCAGTGTCAGGTAAACACAGCTTCATTTGGCACTTTTCTATGTCAGCACATTTGCAATGGGTGCATAAATGAAGGGGTTTTTGTATTTATCTCAGCATTTTAATCTTGCTTCCCCACAAAATTTAGACAAGGGGAAGACAAAAGCAGCAGGAACAGAGGGTCGTAAGCACAGATGGGGGGACAGCTGTTGGCTCAGTGCTTTTAAACACTGCAACTCCCTGAACTCATGAAGAGGTGATGGGAGTAACTCAGGAGGTCAGCAGCACGTGATAAATGAAATATTAAACACATATAAATTTATTTTAAAGTAATGCAGGCTGAGGACAGCTGCTTTGTAGGCTCATTTGAAAAATATTATATAAAGGCTCTTTTACAACTTCATTTCTTGTAACTTTGAAATAGAGCACTCAGCAGGACCTGACAAGGAAAATATACCCCTTTCCTTTAAAACAACATTACTGTCTTGGAAAAATGCTAGAAAATCCATAAACTGCAATTTTCCTTGGCTCACACAGGACTTTTCAGCCCCAGAACTCAGAAGTGTTCTATGAAGAAAGTCAATATCATCAACTGCATTTTCTGAAGTGGAGCACAGGCAGAAATCCCGGGATGTGTGAAGGTTACCCAGCAGGTGCAGCATAGTGGGAATTGGGAGCTGAGACAGCCAGAAAAAATGTGTCTAATACACCCAAATTCTAAAAATACAGAGCATGAGTCGGGGGGGGAATACAAAATATAGCAATGCTTGAGGAGCACACACCCAGCTCCTGGGAACTCTGTCCAGCCAAGGCTGCCTCTCCTTCAGCCTGGACCTCACCTACAACACAGAACTGTGCCAGAAACATCCCATCCCTGGCAGTGTCCAAGGCCAGGCTGGACAGGGCTTGGAGCAGCCTGGGATAGTGGAAGGTGTCCTTGCCCATGGCCTGGGGGTGGAACTGGATGAACTTCAAAGTCTCTTCCAACCCAAACCATTCCACAGTTCTGGGATTCCCCCAAATAAATCAGGTCTCCAACAAGAATCACTTGTCCTCCTGATAAACCACAAACACAAAACAAGCAGTGTCAAAATGCAGATGAAAGTATAAATAATAAACTAAAGAAGAAAAAAGAAGTGGCATCAAACAAAGGACTGAAGCTACTCAGGTGCCTAGAATAAACTGGCAATGACAGAAACACTAAGAGCTTCTGTCACCTTATATTTACAGAATAGGAGGACATTCAATTTCCACACATTCAGAAAGACCTTCAGTTTCTTTCTTGTCAAGAAAAAGCTCTGGAAACAAAGCACTTATATAAATTAATAATAAGCCCTTTGAAAATATTGTGGATAAAAGTGGGGAGGAAGAATAGGGACGACTTGTTCATGTAACTGTGAATGCATAAATTGACTTTTCCCAATAAAAGCACGTACCGAGGCAAAGTTCAGGAGACAAGTGCCAGGACTCCCCCAGCTCTCCACAGTGTCCTGTGGCTCAGCCTTTGCTCACCTGGCAGAAGTGAAATTCATGTGAGGTGACAAAGTCTGGTGCCCGTCAGGGCTCCAGGAGCAGCCAGGGGAACCAATGGAGAGAACAACTTTCATTCCCTTCCTTCCAGTAGCCTCCACTCCCTGAGGGCTAGGGCTTCAAGCAGCAACAAAACCTAAAATCTGCATCTTCAATGACCACTAACCAAAAATTAGATGTACTTTGGCACTTTGAGACAGTCACATACCACGGAAGGAGCAATCTCTGGGACAAGGCTGAACCAGAGCTGCTAAAATTGCAAAGTGAAGGAACAGAGTGAGGGAAGAAATCTCAGCCTTAAAATGATCAGGAAAAAGGCAGAATATTGAAGATATGCTGGTTAAACAGGGAACAGTGTCAATGCTGAACAAGGTCTTGCAAATATTTACATCTAAATTTTGCCCCTGACTGGAGGTAAGGCAGAGGCTGGAAGAGGAAATTCCATTCACTCCACACAGGAAACACAAGCAAAGAGAGGTTTTTGTCCCCACTTTTTACACTGTATTCAGAAGACCCTGAGGTCAAACCAACACTGTGAGCACAAATCCAGCCACTCTAAATACAGGTTCTGTAGCTTTATTGTCCTTCATCACACCTACTCACTGTGCAGCAATCTCAGCTGGGAACTTCCCTGTTTATCATCCTCTAAATCTCTTCTCTACTGGACCAGTCAGTTTTGGCATTGCTAGCACAGAGCTGTGCAAGAGGACATGCTCCAAAATGTGAATTAATTGGGCTGTGGGAGGAGCATGATGCAGAATAAAATAAACACTGAGCAGTGTCCACGAGCCTCAAGCCTCAAGGTGAACATTCCCTTCAATGCAAGTCAACCAGGAGAAAAAAAAAACCACCAAATGAGATATGCCAGGAAAGCTGTGTCACAGGTGAGGACACTGAATTACAGCCTGACAGCTCTAAGACACACCTGGAGGTCACAGACAGCAGAGAGTAGTCACACAGTGACTCTCAGCAGACTCCAGGGTGTGGAAAGCTCGGAGCTGGGAGCAGGTGCTGCTGCCTGAGCAACACTGAACAGACAGGGCTCCCAACTGAGGCCAAGGTGGAGACAAGGAAAAAACAGCCACACACAAGGAAGAAAACAAACTACCAAGTGAAAAGTGCAAAACCTGACAGGCTGGGAGAGCTGGGGTTGTTCCCCTGGAGAAGAGAAGGCTCCAGAGAGAGCTCAGAGCCCCTTCCTAAAGGGTCTAAAGGGGCTTGTAAATAGCAGAGTGAGGGACTTTATACAGGCAGAGGGTGACAGGGCAAGGGGGAATGGCTTCCCACTGCTGAGGGCAGGGTGAGGTGGGATATTGGGAAGGAAGTCCTCCCTGTGAAGGAGGTGAGACCCTGGTACAGGGTGCCCAGAGAAGCTGTGGCTGCAAAAACCCCCATGTCTGTGACCCACTGCACACCAGAGTGCCTTCTCTGAGACAAGAGCAGCACCTTTGTGTGTGCTTTTCTGCAGCTCTGGTCCCTCCGATGGCAGGTTTGCTCTCAGGCTAGTTTTTATTTATGTAGACTTAGCCAGCTTTTTGCTAAAATCTCATTCCTCCACAATGCTGCATGCTTCAAAGAGCATGTTTTTACAAGAAGTTCCCTTCGTGCTCAGAAGTCTTGCTGAAAAAGAGGTTAATGCAGACTGAAAATCGTTGTGACATTCTGGACCTTTTAATTGGTTACGAGACCTGCTTTGGGGCACGTATTAATAGGGCAAAGCGTTGTGAAAGCTCCTTCCCTCTCCTTGACAAACTGCCAGAGGAAGGGAAGCATTTTGGCCCTGTTCAAAGCATTGTGCAATCCATTTAAAAAGCTGAAAGAAGGGCAGTATAAATGGAATAGAGGAGCGGAGTGTTCAGAATGGGAACTGAAGGGAAGAGAAGATGCAGCCCAGGTGTTTTACCATGGCACTGAGCGTCTCCTCCCAGTCCGGCCTCTCCCTGGGATGGATGCTCCTCTGCAGCTCTGGGACAAAGTCATCTTCTTCTGCGTGGACAGAGGACTTCATCATTCTGGAAAGGAGGACAGAAGTTGGACATTCAGTGACAATTCCCAGGTAATCTCACACCCAGTCTGTTACAGTGCTCAGTTATGTGACAACATAAAATGACTTTACACATCCAGAAATCCCACAGACTCCTGAGTTTCCCCCACTTCCTCATTATACAAGCAGGACAAGAGTGTAAATCTGGTGGAGAGAAATCTGCACTTCCTAACCAATCAGTGGATAATTTTGTTTAATCACTGCACAATTTGCAAGTCTCACAACACAGAGAAACATAGAGGAGTGATTTTCAGTCCACTGCAGAAAAATGACTCCTATTGCCCAGGCAAACAGCAAGAGAAACACCCATTTGTAAGGAGAAATACACACATTTGATTCTTCCTCCTGGAGGTTTTGTCTGAAATGGGGACAACAGTTTCCAAATCTTAGTCTGACTCCACATTGCAAGGCCTGATCCATCAGCTCTCACCCCTTCCTGATCTTATCTGAAGAGTGAGCACCTCAAATCAGACTGATGTGACCAAGAGAAATTTTTCTTCAGATCACGAGCCCCCTTCCAAATACCCTGTGAAGGTTATTCCAGGCCTGCACAGAGATCAGAAGCTCAAAATGAAAACTGAGAAAGAATTCATAAAAGCTTCTCAGTCTCTCCACATGACAGCACTCTGCAGATATGTATTTTTTATTCACTTTCCGTTTGTATAAATGTGCCTTTGCAGAGATTATGGCGTGGACTTTAAGTACCACAGGCCTGTTCAAAATCTGGTATCACCCATTCCAGTTTCATTAAACATGATATTAAACGGGCTTTTATTCCCTTAATAGATCACCACTTATTTATTAAGGACAAGCATTTTGATAATCAGCAGTGCAAAGGCATGGGCAAAAAGGGCTGGTTTATAACCCTGCTGATTTATGCACTACTTGACTGAAACACACCTGGTGAAAGCAAGTTACTAAAACTCCTTTGCTTCAGATCCAAGATGTGAAGTTCTGAAACCCCAACATGCTTCTTGACACTGGGCCAAATCATTTAACTCTGCTTTGTTTTCTCCAAGAGGGCTAAGGATGAAGTAATTAACACTGCAGTTAATGGCATGGCTGGGTTAGGAATTATAGCCTGTATAATTTCATCCCCTGCTCTCTGATCATATTTCTGGCCCAATAAAAAATACATCCCAGAGAAAATGAACCTCAAAACCAAAAGTCACAATGCTCAGGGTTTGTGTATCCTTTCCACCCTAAACATCACCCACGGTCCTCAGGAGGGGCAAAATGCACCTACCTCGGGAAAGCTGCAGAGAGCTGAAAAAAATCTGCATAAAAATGCTATGATTTAGAATATAGAGGTGCAATGTCATCTCTGAAAGGAGACTGTCACCTTTGCAAAAGATGTTTAAAACAACTTGAGGATTGAAAGACTAAAAATTTGCTGCTTCAGTTCTCCTGCACATTGAGAGGATACCTGGCCTGATTCTCACAGCTCCAACTCCGCCACAGGGGAGGTTTCCCACTTAATTTAAAGCAGAGGAAACCAAGTTGTGCAACTCAGAAACAAGACATAAACCAAAAAAGAAAAAGAAAAAAGAAAAAAGAAAAAAGAAAAAAGAAAAAAGAAAAAA
>JAHLSL010000054.1:331309-356960 GCA_025920805.1 Petroica traversi | reverse complement strand
AAAAAGAAAAAAGAAAAAAGAAAAAAGAAAAAAGAAAAAAGAAAAAAACCCCACAACTTTTAAAATCTACGTAAGATTTTGAAAAAGCCTCAATACAGTTTTCCTGAGGATTTCTAGATGTTGGGGTTGGACCACATTTGCAGCTGAATAAAAACATTCTAAACAAATTATCCCGCAGCAGCCTCAGTCTAATTCCCTGAGGTCATGGAATAGAAGGAAGGGTGATGTGATCAAGACCCACCTTCTACAGCAGTTAAAACCATCAGCTTATCAAAGTGCTTCCTCAGTTTAAAGACTTGAAAATAATGGGACTGCATTTACATTTTATCAGCACTTGGGAGTACAAATGGATTCACTACACAGCTTCTCAGGCTTCTGGCAATTCCTGCCAGATTTCTCCTCTGAAATGTCTTGGCTGCAGTAGTGAGAGTGAGTGCAGAGGATAGGATGTCCTGTTTTGAAATAATCCTGGGAATCAGGCGCATGTTCAGGGTCTGTCCCCTCACACTGGATCAACATGGATGTCACAGCACCCAGCTCTTTTTGCCACACTCCAATTTATCTACTCACATTCTTTCTTTAATCAATGACTATAAAACTTCCACAATAAACTCTTCCCAAACCCTTCCCACTGAGATCCTAAAATGCACTCCCATTATTCTTCCTGTGAAGGTGTTCTGGACTTTTACTGCAAACTGGAAAAGCTCTGCATGCAAAACTGAGCCTTTAAAACAGTCAATTCTTTGAGCTTTTGCCAGACTTGGAATATTCTATGGGAAATTCAAACTTGGTCACAACATCATAGAAATATTAGAAATTATACTGAAGATTTCTCTCTTGATACAATTATCAGCACTTGATAACCATCTGTGCTGATATTAATTTTTAATAGCCACGATTTAATTCCATGCCATCTGAGACAGAGAGCAAGGAAGGCTGAAGATGCTGCAGGTAATATTAGTCCTTTATGGATTAAGTCTGGAGGCCTTTTCGTGCTCATCAGGGGCCTGGATGAAGGAAAATAACTTAGTGGACTTGCAGCAATGAAACAGAGAGAGGAGTAGGGCCAGAAAGGGGGGGAGAGTAGGAAGAAAAGCAACTTCTGAACACACTCTCCTTTTTCCAATGTTTCCCCTGGGCATGTAAAACCATAGAGCAACAGCTGGGGAAGGAGCTTTCCTACCAGCCAGGCATAGGGAAAACCTTGGCCTCACCCCAAGACAAGCTTGGAATATTAATTATAGTTATAATCACATTCACACATTTTTATATGCACGTGTATGATGTATATTTGACATTATTTTAATTTACAGAATAAATAAATAGCACAACATACATATGTCTGATTCACCACACATGTCAAGCTGTAACAAGACAAATTATCTTGTTTCTGCCACGGATTCTTTTCCACAAGAGGAGAAAATACCTCAAATCCCAGGACCACTTACACAAAACACTGACACATGGATCTTGTAAACATTGAAGGCCAAACGAACTAAAGGAGCTGCTCTGTCTCAGCTCCGTTTGGGTACATATATTTGGGGGAGATGTAAATGAGTGAGAAGTCACTACAAAATTTAATCCTGACCATTAGAATAGAAATAGAATTTTATTTAAAATGTCACTTCCTCAACCTCTCAGCAGCTCTGCCCTTGCAATGAAATGTGACACCGCTATATTAATAAAAGTTCTGGTGTACAGAGGCCATTAAGCAATTCCTCTGCAGATGAATGAACCCTTCTTCATTGTAAATTGAGAAACAAATGTACTGGAACAAATGTTTACAGGACATTTCACAAAAGGTCCAGCCCACTTTCACACCCACCCTTTGAAGTTCTCTGTGAGGTCAAGTTGATTAATTTAGTCAGAACTTGTATATCTGTACATGACACAACTGTATCGAGAAAACATCTCATGTCCTTTTCCATCTTCTCAAATCCAATTAGCTCCCATAATTTATGGTATTTCTATAAAATATCAGGAATTAAAACCCTCCGGTGCCTTATCAAGCATCAAGTCCTGCCTGCTCATACTAAGTTGTGTCACAGGCCAGGAAACTACCACAGTTCTGAGGGTGATTTATATTAAGTAAACTTTGTCTCAAGTAAATGTAAACTTTGTATTAAAGAGATGAATATTCAGCTTGATGTTTCTAAAGTCTACAGAAACTGCTTGTTTATAATACTGTAAATTTTAAATACACCTTTCACTAGACAAGATTCTCCCCTATGGCTTTGGAGGAGTCACACATCCACAAATCCAATACATTTTCACATTTCTATCTGCACAAGAGAGAAAGAATCACAAAAAGAGGGTTTATGGAAAGAACTGCTCAAGTTAAGCAAGAGCAGAACTCGTAGAACATTGTGGGACCCCTACAAGAGCGTCTGTTCCTGTTACTCAGGTTCTTGGCACAGCTTCAGTGCCACAGCAGAGCAGTAACACAATTGTCATGGCTTTGGTGATTGTGCCACCCCGGCAAAAGGCAGGACACAGGGTGGTGACAAATTCCTTCCCGAGGTGAGAGCCCTGCCAGGCTCCTGGCAGAGAATTAATTGTCTGCCTGGCACGTCCCCCTCAGACAGGCATTGCACTCCTCAGATTAAATGCCAGGTGTGATTTGTTCTCCTCCGCAGGGACATCGGGCACTGCAACCTCTCCTGGATGCCCCCCCCCACCAGGGACTTTTCTTCCGGACCTCCAGCTGAGAGGTGAGAGCCGATGAGAACTGATTTATTAGTTCATTCATTATTTCCATCACACTGTTGTTGTGCTTGAAGATTGCTCCTCTGATGGAAAAGCACAGCTCTGCCCTTCAGAACCAACAATTCAAGAGGATTTAGAGCTCCACAGAAAGTGCTGTTTTCCAGGATATAAATTTTACCCCAAAGGCTACAATTTAATTAAGGCCTGTGCTGACACCAACCCAGACTGAAAACCAATGAGCTTCAAACACGCTCTGATAAAATCTCATGTTTGTTTTGCTCAAATAATTTGCACAAAATGCAAAAATAACCCATCCTAGTCTGGGTGGAGCATCCCTGTCCTTCCAAAAGTAACAAGTAGAGTTTTAATCCCATTACTCTCCATCACAGCTTGGAAACGTGATCCAGCAGTGAATCAACAGAGAAATAACCAGAAAACTCTGCTTTAGATGGTTTAAAATAAGTCAATCAAGATGTAAAGTGCTGTGGATGTCACCCGACAACAGCAGAATTAAGTAAGCTTTTCATACCTCATGAGCTGCCCATTGCCACCAGGAAAGGAAGAAAAATTATTAAACAAGAACTGAGATTTGATCCAAAGTTTATAAACTCTTGGGCAAGAAGTTAGAATCATGTGAGAAGCACTGATACATCTTCGTTTCTGACCTCAGACTTATACCACAAACACACACAAAAAATAGGAAATTACATTAGGGAGATGGGGAAAACACCAAAATGCACATACTCCTCTCAGCCCAATTCTCCAAGTAAACTCTGTGTCCATGAAATTAAAACTAATACAGTGGAAAGGAAGAAAAAAATCACGCAATATGGAAAGCAGAGATAGCTCACGAGTCCCAGAAAAAAATGAAAGAAGAGATGGGAATTGCAGGCTGACAGTGCTGACCTGATGAAGATTTAATTTCGCATGTTTCAAATCAGCTTTGTCAACACCTCCCTGATTACATTAAGTCCATCTGTATTATATAAAACAAGATTCCTGAAGTCTGTCTCCAGGATCACACAACACGAAGCTGGAAAAGCCTGGCAAGGTCAGCTCCAAGCCCACCTCATAAATAAACAAATGCAAAATGGATTGTGTTTAATCCCTGGCCACAGACTGAGAACCTGGCACAACTAAAAAGTTGCTGTGATTGACTGGACAGCGTTGAAAGCTGTAATTGCTACTTTTGATGGAAATTCATCATCGGAGAGCCAAAATTCAATTACTTGGGAAGGCACTGAACAAGGAAAATCAGGAGAGTAACAGTATATTACAGTAAGAGAATATTTTTAAATCACTGGAATGAAATGTCATTCAAATACCAGCACAGAGCAAACTGGATTTCTCTGCACTCCGGGTGCTCCAGGGCTACTCATGATGCATTCACTGCCTGGCTCTGAGTTGAGCTCAGTGGGTTTCAGCCTGGGGGATGTGGATGTATGAGGGTCTCAGAACTGCAACCGTGGGCAGCCAAAGTCCAACAATGAAAACAAGCTCACTGTGCTGTGCAGCTCTTTAGTTCATGTGCCCCTCCCATGGAATGCAAGCTTCCCTGGCAAATCTGTCCATGTCCCCAAATAAAGGAGGCTGGGAATCTCTAAGCTACGGGAATAGAGGTCTGAGCAACATCAGCATGGTTACAATGAAACATTAATCCCATTTTACTACTTGTGACTGCTTTCAAAAATTAACCATGTTAGTGACAGCCACAAAGATAGTTTGAAAATACTTTTAAGTACCAGATTTTTTGGCTTTCCGAGGGTTCAAACTCCAAATTCATGGCACACCTGTGCTCCGGGAGCCTGAGATCAGCACTGCAATAGGGTGGTGTGGAAGGGCTCGAGGGATTCCGAGTACCAATTACAGTCATACAGCTACAGAAGGCAATTGGTCACCACAAACCACTTCACACAAACTTTTAGTTCTTAGGTTTCTATTCCTACAAAATATTTTTTTTAAGAAAAGAATCTCTTCCCACTTGATGTGCACCTCCATCTGTTAAATGAGATTCTCAGCTGCCTGAAATCTCGTTCTCTGTGGAAGGAAAAAAACCCTTTTTAAAATTTATTTACTTCTCTTCTTAAATGAAGAGAAGTTAACTTATATGAAGCTAGAAAAACTTCTAAAAAATTAAATTTAGGAAGTATTAAATAAAGATCTTTTTGCAATCAGCACTGTCACTTGATTCATTTTTAAAATGCCAGAGTGGACATGACAACCCTTCCACTGTGAATGTTCCTCTGCAGAGGGAGCCAATGGCACTGCAGAGATAACTAACTTTGGTTTCCTGCCCTGCTCCAGCTCTCTCGACATGCTTAAATATAAGCTCCAGTACAGTCACACAATTATCTTTGCTCAAGGGCTTTACTGTGGTTTCAGACTTCCAAACATATGTTTTGTTCATTAATTTGCAAGAACAGTTAAACCACATTTTCTGAGCTCTCAAAGAAAAGTTGCACAAACAAGAGCAGATTACCTGGAATTTAAAACCTGTGGACAAAAGGGCAAATGTGGGCAGGGCAGTTCCCATTTTACCAAAAACAAGGCATCTTCAGGTACCAAAGGCAGCCTCTCTCACCTTGGGAATCAGCTTTTTATTCCCAATTGACTTCTTGGTATCCCCAACATTCTGAGCATCTCCCAACCCCTCCTAACCCTCCCTGCATAAGCAAAGCTCCCGAGCCCAGGAAGGAATGTGGCTTTAAACTGAAAAAGGATAAATTTAGATTAGATATTTGGAAGGAGTTCTTTTCTTTGAGGTTCACACTGGCTCAGGGTGCCCAGAGCAGCTGGGGCTGCCCCATCCCTGGGAGTGCCCAAGGCCAGGATGGGGTTTGGAGCAGCCTGGGGTGGTGGAAGGTGTCCCTGACATGGATGGGAGCTTTAAAGTCCCGTCCCACCCAAACCAGTCTGGGATTCTGTGATTCCAGAGCGTGAGGGCACTGTCTATGTTCTCACACAGCCACAGGGCTGTCCCAGCAGGACTTTGGTACCACTGAGAAGCTTCCAAGGTACCGAACAACTGAACATTTCCCCCACACATTGAGGGAAGGAGGGAGAATGGAAGAGAAGAAGTCAACACAACTTGTGCTGTAAAACAAACCCTCTGATTGTTTCCTTTCCTCCATGCATAGTTCTGTATGTACACAGTAAATTCAACCCCAAACCACCTTCAGGAAATCTCTAAATTTGAAAGCACCAAAAGCAACTGGGAGTCAACAGACTCACGTTCTTTTTACCCTGCCTTTCTACCATAGTTCTGACAGCCTCTTGTCTCACCTGGTTGTGTTTTATGTCTCAGCTCAGTAGCATCCACCTCCAAGTGTGAGTACAGAGAAATGCACTCCATGCTCTGGAAGGGACTGGAACATGGAACTAAGAACTTTGTCCAACTGGGCTGTAAGAATCTGCATTCAGGTTTTGCGTAACTGGCATTTCTTTAAGCACTTCATGAAAAGAATAAATTCTTGGAATATTCAGCTTTTACAAGCTCTGGGATGTGTTCTTAGTTCTTAACAAGCTTTATAAAAATAAACACTGAATCCTCATGCTTTTGCATACGTATTACTGAAAAAACCTGCTCTTTTATTTGGCAACATATGAAACATGTTATTTTAGAAGGTGCTTGGCATTTTCTTTCATAAGAACACAGTGACAGTCAATAAAAAAAAAAATTCCTCTGGAATAGTTTTCTCTCATCAGTTTTCCCAGGATGAGAAAAAGAATTAGGAAATCACTGAACAATCAGAATCACTGAGCCCTGGCTTGGATTTCTTTTGACTCAGGAACAAGTATAAAAGTATTTAAAAAAACACCTCTAGGAAAAAGGGCAACAATTTCTTCTTTACCATTAATAAACTGCTACAAGCAGCTCTCAAGTTGGAACACAGAAAGGACATGGGAAAAGAGGCTGCTCTGACCTTCCTGCTCTTCCAAGGAGTCTGAACTTGGGCACATCAGCAAAGGTTCCTCATGGGGCAGTGGGATGTCCTGCCTTGGGGCCTTTCCCTCTCCCACTGGCTGTCGTGGGAGTGATCCACAACCCACAGCTCACCCTGAGCCCTGTCCTCACCCAAGTGACAGCAACAGGGATCCTCTCACCGATCTCTCAGCCAGAAGCTGTTTCCTGCACTTCCTCTGCAATCTCTTCTATTTGTTTTTCTTGGTAAGACCAAACTTTCTCCCAGCTAGCCCCTCTCAATGCCCAGCAAGTGCTGTTCTGCCCCTTGCTGGACCATTCAAACTTCACCATCTCACCAAGCAGGAACAAACCTCACCTGCTCCCAGCTGATCTAAACACAGCAAACATCAAACCCCAAATTGTACAGAACGACCTAAACCTAATCCAAGGACATGCATCTGGGCTCATCTGGGGTCAGTAGTTCAGTGCCAATGCAAAGCCACAGCAAATTTAGTCTTCCTTCACAGAAGCACATCCTGGCAAAACGATGCTTTCAGCACGTGGAATGATCAAGAGCAATCACCTCATCAGTTACAATCAGCCCCATGTGCTGCTAAATGACAACTGTTCATAACATGAAACAACAGCCACAACTTGCCTGGTCAGAGAGCTGCTGACCAGGGAAACCTTTCTCCAACTAAAACATTTATATGGAGCCAGTCACCCACCCAGAGCTACACTTTCTATCCATCCCACACCTTCTATCCATCCAATACATCCAAACTGCCTGTGTATGTGGTTATGACACTGTGTGGTTGACACAAGGGGGGAAACCCTCCCCAAGTAGATCTGCCAGTGAATTCTTACAAGGAAATGAAGGGAAATGAACTCTGGGACACCAGAACCTGAATAGCTGAATAAATAATAAAAGATAAGCAAACAAATAAAGAGCAGCTCCAGTCACTCTGACTTAAATAAATAGTCTTAAATCATGGGTGGTCCTTGCATCATATTTACAACAGCCCTCCTCCTACCCTCCTATTATCACTGCATTTTACTGGTATCAAAAGCAAACAGGAGGCTGCTTAGTCCTTTCTCCATCTAGAAATCACTACTTATATATTTCACTATTATTACTCCTACTGGATAGCTCCTGACTAGCTAAATGGAATTAAATGGAGGCCTCCAACTGCAGCAAGTCATCATCAGGGATAGATGTAAGCAGGTGGGGGTTACATGGGCAGGGAAGGTGCAAAGGCACACTAATTAATTCTCGACAGCAGAGCCCATGAATCCAGACAATTGATGATTCCCAGGGCTCACAGAGCACTGGGACAGACCTACCCTGCCACCCCTCTGCACAGGCGTTTCTGATGCAGGGAATGGGAAGATGGAAAGGGGAAGGGTGCAGAAGATCAAGGGGGACAAGGAGCTGCAGTGCCTGAAAGCTGCAGATCTTCAGGTCAAACCCTCTCACAGTGTCTCAGAGCACATTTCCCTTCACTGCCAACACACCCAGCACTGATGAAGTCTTTAACAATCAGAAACACATTTACTTTCGCTTTGGAATAATTCACAATTGCTAATTAGCATTTTCAGCAAATAATAAAACCCCCAATAACCAGGAAAGAGCTCCTCATTCCCCCTTGCCTGGCTCTCAAGGGTCCAGCTGCAGCCACTGGTGTCCCTTTTCCCCTGACACCCACAGGCAGTGTGGGACAAAGGCAGCCGAGCTGGCACACACGGCTGCTCTCAGTGGAAACCCTGCTGCTTGGTTTCCTGCTGCCTCACAGATGAATACAGAAAGAACAATTAGCCAAGCCTTCAGTCTAATTTAGATGTATTTTTCTTTCTGGAGGGGAGACTGAGAGATGGTACATCACAAACTCAAACCTTAACGCTGAAGCTGCTCTGAGACTAAAACAACAACACTGAAATACAGGTGTAATCTGTATTATATGGACTTCTGATAGTAAACAGTGACTCCAGTTAGGCTAGAAGCTGTACTTGGATATGCCAGGAGACCACAGAACATTAATGCAAGGACTGTCTACATCAAACCAGACAAGATGAGAACAAAGAGACTATCTCCATCCATTTTCCAAAAACCAAAGTAACTGACAGTTCACATAAGCTGTCCAGTGTTTCAGAGGAAAACTGGCCCTAAAGTAGAAAATTACTTCTGTTTCCCAATCCATCACACAAGGAAATATCAAACACCTTATCAGGGCCTGGAGGAATGAGAATCAAGGCTCAGGGAGAACAAGACCCTCCTATGCAGGGGATCACACACACACACACCCTGCTCTCACTCAGTCCTTGCCATGAAATGTTGTATCCTGATGGAGCAGAAAAGAGCCAGCCCAGCTCCCAGCAGGCAGGCAGGGAACTCTCCTGAGGAATACAAGACACCTCTCTCAGAGAAGGCTCAGAAGATGATCTCTGCCCTTTCCCAACCTGTGCCTCTGAGCATGGAGGGTTTATGCAACACCTTCTCCTCACCCATTACTTAATGAACTCCTTTCAAAGAGAAAATGAGAAGAGAAAGCAACAAAATATGCACAAAGACTGACCAGGATCCCTGAGCAGGGAGACTGCAGAGAGCAGCATCACCAAAGAGCTCAGAGCCAACAGCTCCACAGCCAGCAGGCTCCAGGGACACTGCCCTGCCAGGGGTCCCAAAGGGAGCAGCTCCCATCCCCTCCTGCTGCCCATCTCTAGAGACACAGCCCTGCAGGAAAGGAAACCCATCCCACAGGGCTGGTGCTGGGCTGCGCCAGGAGAGCTGCCAGGCCCTGGGAGCTGCTGCTGGGGACATCACAGCTCTGGGGTGGGGACACTTGGTGCAGCCACAGCAGCACTCTGGGTCACCTGCACTGGCTATGGCTGCACCCAGAGGTGAGGAGGGACATCATCACCTCAGAGACCTCCGTCTGACCTGGGCCACCTCCTGCCCTGTGAACCTCAGGGGGGCTTCTGCAGATCTAAGAATCCCAGAAGGACTGGGCTGGAAGGAACTTTAGGGGTCACGTAATTACAACCCCCTGCCACAGGCAGGATGCCACTCACTAGATTTGGTTGCTAAAGCAGATTCAGGGTCCTGTCAGCCTAACTGAGAATCTGGACATTTATCTTTGCTTTGCAAATGCTGGAGCTGAATACCCGGGAGGAGGGGTTCAATGCCTCATCATGCAACATCACCTTAATCCCCTGGGAATGCCAGAGATCAGGAAAAAAGAATAGTTTTGTTGGTTGCTGTTATTTCTAATTAACTGGGGAGGAAGCATCTGAAACACAAACACTTTGGGAAAAAAATTATAGGTCATATTTGTGTTTTAATTTTAAAAGCAAATTATGAATAGAAAAACATAAGAATTACAGAAACAACTTGTGACTGAGAATAAGGGTGTTTCAAAACTGGAAAAAAATATGTAACCTATTAAAACAAAACATTTTAATTGCAATGCTTCAAAATTTTGTGGGCTTATGAAACCTCTTAAATTTTACATCAGGCCAGACAAGAAAGTCTCTGAAATACCAACCCAATTTTAAAGGCAGAAGGAAGGAGGTTTTAAGAAAGAGGAAAACAGTGAACGATACATTCATAGTCAAGTCAAGATTGAAAAGATACTCAAAGAACAGAGGCCTCCTGTAATACATTATTAGGGGATGAAAAATATGGAAGATGTTGAGTTGCCTAAACAGATGCCAGCAGTGCAATGCATGGCAAATCAAAAATAAACAAGATCTCCTGTCCCCTTGACTCCTGGAGAATGTGTCTGCATCCACAAGCTGTCTCTGCACAACGAAAATGAACAATTTCAAAATGTGAACATCACAGGAACAACAGGTCCCTGAGCACAGGACAAATCCTGCCACTAGAATGTGCCTCACTCACCCTGATCACAGAGCGGTACCATGGGAGCAGCCCTGCAGGAGTGCTCGGAGGGAGTGCTGGAACACTGAATGCAGGAGGAAAGCAGAAAGGGACAAAGGGACTTGACAACCGAGTCAGAACTTCAGAAGGCGAGGCTCACAAATGACTGGTGAGTTGTGCAATGACTCAGCAGAAAGAAAGAAAAAATTAAAAAAATACAGCAGCTGATAGGAAAGTACTTTCAGTGAGGACAGGTACTATTAAAAAGTAAGTAAAGAAATAAAGAAATGGAAGCAGAGTTCCCAGGCCAGAATTCTGCCTGAGTGCACAGAGCTGTCTCTGCTGCTCGGCCATTCTCCCTCCCAGCACACCTGAGCAGGCAGAGGAGCAGGAAAGCCTGGCTTTAACCCCTGCCTCCCCAGCATCTGCCAGGCTCACTACAAAGGTGCTTCTCTTGGTGAGCAATGTGAGAGGAAGCTACAGCCCGGCCAGAAATCATGAAAGCACAGAGCAGACAGAATGCCAGCCTGGGGAACCCAGGGAAGGAAGCAGGAGTGTGGCAAAGCAGGAGAGTCAGCCTGCTGCCCTGCCAGGCCCAGGAACATGGTCAGGACAGGAAGGTGACAGAGTATCCCTGCACCTCCTCTGCTGTCCTCCTGAGCATGAAATTCCAGCTCCAGTTGCTCCTGCATAACTTTCCAGGAGGGCTCTGCCATGATTGTTGAGGCTCAACAACTCCTCCTGGAATGGGAAGATTAAATGTAATCTGTTAAACAGAGAGAATGTGCTCCAACCAGATGGATGAGCAAATCAAGCTGTGCAGACTTCACTGCTCAGTTTGAATATATTCTCACTCACACTCTTCTCTGCACACCTTTATGCAAATAGCTTTCCAAGAACATTTAATCTTCCACCCTCCTAAACTACCACGGCAGCATCGCTGCCCCTTCAGTCTGGACCTCAGAGAGACCCCAAGGCACTGAGTGCCTGCCTGGCCTGAGCCAGATGACATTCAGTGACATTTGAGCAGATGCTCATGAGCTCTGCAAGGCAGGAGGAGAAAGGAGATGTATCAGGTAACTGCAATTCCTTTCCATCATTCCTCCCTGGCAAACCCAATCCCTTGAAAAGCACCGTGTCTTATCTCCACCTTTCCAATCTCACCTGGCCTGGTTCCACTGGTGTCAGTTCTGCACCTCTGCCACCATTCTTCTCCTGCACCAGGGTAATAAAAGAGGAGAGGATACCAACAGCTCCTCCGTGCAGCAGAATAACTCAGTGTAACTGTGTTGGCTGGAACACGGAAGGATAAAATCAGAGGGGAGGGGATAAAAAGCGCAGCTGAAAGGTAACAGCACCGGGAATGATACTCTAAACGTTCTCCTTTGCCACTACACCACGCCTTGACAGCCAGCACAAGCTATGAAAACTACTGAGAAAATTAACCCCCGCAAAGCAAGGAAAGCTGGGGCTTCATCACTGGCACACTGAATAATTATGTTAGAAGAGCAGGCACTGGGGATCAAGGGGGACCCTGCCCTGGCCTGCTGTATCACAACCAGTTACAGTTAAAAGCAGGAAGCCACCGTGAGGACAATCACAAAATCTGCAACATCCTCCTGACATCTGTGTCAAGATTGAGCCCCCTCGGGCACAGCTCAGGGAGCTTGAGGGGTTGGGATGAACAAGGACAATCCTGCTGAAAATACAAACCAACTATCAACACTGTTTCAAAAGACCAATGGGAAAAAAAATAAAATTTTGCCCTGAAGTAATTTTTCTACTTGAGCCAAGCAGCTCTTCTCAATTAAGTCAAAATGTTCCTGTACAACAGCTATTTTTGTTACTCCTTCTTTAAAAATGGCGTAAATAATGCACAAGAAGACTCAGCATAGCCTGAGTCAGTGAAGCCTGGAATAAAACCCAAGGGTGCTGGCTGCTGTCCGTCCTCCATAACATCCTTCTCTCCATGAAACACGACCATGGACACCTTTTTAACCCATGCTGACAACCTGTTTGCCCACAAATGCTGAGGAACAACATTCCCCCTCCCGGGAGCTCCCAAAATGCTGTGCTTTGGGGGAAGCTTTTGCTGGGAAGGGCTAAGGCAGCATATGGTACATGAATTGTTTATTTTCAGCATGACTAAGGTAGCACTTCATTCCAGTTGCATCACAGTAGAGGCTGGAATATTTCACTGCAACCTTTAATTGTCCTGACTCATGCTGTCAGCAATAAAATACCCTCTTGGGAAAACAAATAAATATACAAATAAAGCCTTAATGATTTGGTAAAGTACCTACCAGTGAAAGCTCACTGTCCATTATTTTAAAGGCATTAAAAAAGGTTGCAGGTGTGATGTGCTAGAGCAAGTGATGAAAGGATTTATAGCTTTGTCACTTTGACATTAAAAAAAAAAAAAAACCAAGAAAAAAAGAAAGTGGGGAGCAGCTTTTGAAAGCACTTGTCTCAAGCACCCAAAGGGTCACCTGGAAAATGAAAGCATTTCTATTCCACTGGCACTTGTGCAGAGCAGCAGGATAATGAAGTGACTGGGCTATTGCCCTTCCCAAAGCAATGAGATCTTGCTGAAAGCAGCACACATTTATCTCAGTGGCCAGGAAAAGGGCACTAAACAGTGCTCTGCCAGCCTCTTCCCCCCTCTCTTGGTAACCAGGATCATTTTAGAACTGACATCTGCAACAGAGACTTTTTAGTGCATAATGAGTAACTCGGCAAAAAGAGAAGGCTGTGAGAGAATGGGTAAAAATAAAAATATAGTGAACAAAGGAGTAAAATTACAAGATATAATGCAGCCTCAGGGAACAGAGCAGCCTGACAGCAGCACTTCCAAAGACTCCTGGTGAGGATGTGGCTTACAGTGCCAATGAACAGGTAATGAACCATCCCAGAAAAGCACCTGCTCCTTGCTCCCACATCACCCCCACACTATCAGAACGCTCAGAAACGAGAGCTCCCCTTGTCATCGGGGCAGGGAGAAGCCAGTGCAACAAAAATGAGCCTGTAACCATCTCCTTGCCAAAGAGGACTGAAATTTCCTATGGTCCGGGCATTAGAAATGTGACTGGAGCAGGAGCTGAGTCCCTCTCTGTTCGTGGGAAGGTTCATTTTCAGGCCAGGCTCCTCTCCCTGCTCTCCCCAGAACGGGGCTGGTGGCTTCCCACAGGGATGTGACTCGGTGATCTGTGTCTCTCTCTCTGCTCCCAGGCAGTTCACAAAGTGAGACTCTATTCCATGTGACAGCCCAAGCCACAGCTCCTTCCCTCCTCTGAGGTCTTTCGTTCCCAGAGACAAACGAGCTCACTGAAATGTTCTCTGCAAACTTTGTGGGGTGGGTTTTTAAAAATATTTTTTCCTTATTTGGAAAAACATTTCATAAACCATGGAGATAGAAAACAGGTTGGGTTGGGTTGAGAGGGAGCTTAAAGACGACCCAGTGCTAATCCCTGCCACAGACAGGGACACCTTCCACTATCCCAGGTTGCTCCAAACCCTGGCCTTGGACACCTCCAGAGATCCAGGGGCAGCCACAGTTTCTCAGGGCACCCTGTGCCAGGGCCTCCCCACCCTCATAGGGATCAATTCCTTCCCAATATCCAATCCATCCCCGCCCTCTGGCACTGAGAAGCCCTTCTCCTAGCACTACAGGATCTTCAATTTAACTATGAAAGTCGTTCAAGCAAAACCTAAGTGATCTCTAAACTATGGAAGTGACCTCTTAAAGCTTGCTCTGCTTTATTTTTCATGCAGTAACTGAAGAGACAACACCACCCAGACCTGATGCCTCCCATGATGTCATGGAAAACCCACAGGAGAAAGCAGGGTTAGTGAAAAGGGCAAACCTTTCTGTTCCTGAATGGAGATTGATATCTCTTTGTATTCCCATTATATAATTAAAGCTTTCAACATGCTTGCTTTATTGTAAATGCAGCAGTAATTAAATATGTTCGCTAAAAATAACATGATTTTATTTTCCCTTGCAGACAGATCCAATGCACAGCTAGAACAGAAGATTATCTGCCACACAAAATGTGTCTGCACGGGAAGCTTCCTGCTAGGCCACACTCACACCATGCCAGCACTTCCCACTTTCCCAGCTCCCACAAGAAACCAGCACCAGCCCTTTGCACACAAAGCAACAGCCAGGAATGGTGACAGAAAACAGGGAACCAGCCCCTTTCTCAGATCTCAAGTCCTGTTTTCCCCTGATGTGCTGCCACGCACTCATTACTGCACAGAGCCAGTCAGGGTCAATCCACTTCTGTTAACACACTCAAGTAGCAAAAAACATCATTTTTATGAAGTTCTGAGGTTCATGACAGTGGCAAAATGTATCCCTTGGGGTGCTTGTTTTTTCCTTCCTGTTCTGTTGGCACAGAAAGTATCAAACATCAGTGGGTATTGTTTCTCTGATTTACTGACCTAGGGAATGTTTTAGGATAGCTGGGAAAGGGGGAATGTTTGAGAAACTACGTTTGAGAGGCAAGGCATCCGTAGTCTTATAAATACTTTATTTATGGCTCCAGCAAAAGCAAGAATATTTCACTCCATCAGAGTGCACACCTGGACATATTGTAATGGCTGCTGGCCTCCTCTGAATTCCTTATTTCTCCAAAGAGAGCTGTATCCCAATTTATTAAGAAAAACACATGCAAAGGTAAAATCAAGAGTGGGCAAATAACAAGCATCCAGGAGGACCTGCAGTTTCTGTTTCAATATTCTCCCTCTCTAACAGTGCTGAACAGGACAAAAGTTTCTCCCCAAACCAGTAATTCCTGTTTGCTCCCTGTGCTGCACAGGTGACTGAGCTCCCTGCTGATCAGCACTTCCAGAACATGATGGATGATGATAAAACACCTTTAAAGCCCCATCTACTGCAGGAATCTCCACACTCTGGCCAGAGTTCCCCACACATGACTTGGCAGCCAAAGGGGCTGGAGCACAGAGAGCTCAGCAGGAGGCACCTCCAAACTCCATCCAACACCGCAGCATCCATTTCATCCATTATTGCACAACTCCTTTTTGCAGCAGTCTGAGGTTATTTCCTATGTGCCTTCCAGACTTTTCTGGAAGTCTGTGCACCCAGACTTTGCTTTGTCCTTAGCAGGCACCAAGGAAATTCTGTGACTGCATAAGAGAGAATGGGCCAAAAACCTTACCTTCTGTTCTTTCATGAGCCCCTGGGGATTTGTCAAAAATGTTCCCATCCTGATTCCGAAAGCGGCCAGGTACTAATTAAACATCCTGTGTGGGCAGCAGCAAGGGTTTTACATCTCAGTGGTGTCTGCTTCCAATGCCATATCCAATGTCTATTCCTTGTTAGCTGAAATCAGATCCAAAATCTCATTTACCAAGTCTACATCAGGCAGAACAGCACCTTTTCTCCCTGTGCCACTGTGGAGTTCATGAAACACATTCCAAAGCCAAGGTGGTATTTCAGTTTGTTCAACAGGATACATAAAAATAATCAAAATATACAGATCCATGTTGCTGTCCTTTCCCTGTGGGAGGCACAGAATTACTCCACAAGGCAGGGAACATTATCCCAGTACCTCTTTCAGGACCTGAAACTCACCCTTGAACCAGGCAGAAGGGAAGATGAGGTTACTTGCTGGTCCTCTGCAAATATTTATAAAGCCCTACAAGAGCAGGAGATGCTGCCACAGAACCTCACAATTCAGTGTGAAGCTGTTCTTAAAATCCCCTCAAAAGAGAACATGAAGTGTGTGCACATTTATACACATGCATGCAGAAAAAAATGTCCTGCTGCTGGTTTTCAAGGAGATGAGGAGAAATGGGGAAATATTTTTACTGCCAGACCAATCCTCAGAACTTACAAGATCTGCACAAACATCCTTAGGACTGGCCATGACCTTGAATTACAAGCACATTAAAACAATGTTACAATTTCTCACCATTTCACTGCAAGACTCCCAGCATTTAATAATTTCAAAGCTCCAGTCATCAAGTCAAACAGTATTGAAATATTCTCAGTTTTCAGTATAATTATTAAATTACCTCGTGGAGGAAGGAGGAAGGGTGAGCACCATGACCCGTCTTGCACTTAAAAACTCAGACTGGAGGGCAAATAAAATTATAATCAAAGCACACCTTGAAAGGCATCACTTTTAAAGTCAGACTTGTTATTTTCAGTAACTTGATTGCCGATTTTTAAATGCTGGAGGGGTCAGTCCTACCACAGATGAAAAGTCAACGTAAAAGATCAGCATTTCTTTAAAATGAGTCCTTGAGTGCAGAAATGTTCTGGTCCTTCCACTCAGGCTCAGGGCCAGAGGTCAGTGCTGGGACCCTTCGCTCCTCTCCCCCTGAGGAGGCCACAGACCCTGGGCAGAGGAATTCCAACATTAATGGACAGAGTAAAAGCCAAAATCCTCCCTGGGAGATGACAGGAACGTGCTTGAACTAAACAAATTTCAGGCACAAGTGGAAACTTGTAAAAGGTCAGTTCACTGCACTAGAAAAACCAAACAAGTACATAAAGGAGAAATCTATACTGCTTCTACTCATGGACTTGTTTTCCATTCCCAAAGGCAAGGGGGAGGAAATGGGGAAGAAAGGCGGAAGGGGAAGAAAGGGGAAGAGATGCAACATATGTAACTGCATTTCATCTTCTTCACTCTACTACTCTGTATACACATAATTTTAGTAATTTTTAGTCTGTCCCAAAGGAACTGCATTCTCCTAACAGCACTGCATGGCAGCTCTGAGACAGGCCTTTCTTTCACCCAGCTTTATCTCATTCCTTGATCTAACAGCTGCTCTAAAAGCCAGTCAGATCTGCCAATGCAGCACTTGTGAAGGAAGAATAGAAAATACACGATTACCTCATATTTCTCCAGATACTTTTTCCCTTCTGATGCCTGGTTGTGCTATTTGCTAGGAGAATTAACTCCACTGTACACAGATCCGAGGACTGAACATGAAGAAAACACATAACTGAAAACACACTGGAATTTTCTATTGTTAATTTCTGCAATGATGGTTTATAAAGTGTGAAGAGGTGAGTTTATAAGGCAAGAAGAGAGTCAAATAAAACCCAGAAAAATAGTTTACCAAGTCAGCTTAAATTTTTCCCATTTTAGTAATGCTTTCCAGCAATTTGCCATCACAGCTAGGTGGTGTTATCACCCAAATACATAATTTTTAACATCGTTCTTACTGCTCAAAGGAGCAGAAAGTGCTGCAAAGGCCCAGGAGGAGGCTCCCACCCCATGAACCTGCAGGGAGTGCTTTCACCATTGCTCTCAAGCCACAGAAGCCTGCAATTATAGAACATTCCTCATGTGTTGTTAAACCTGCCTCCACAGAATCCAGAGGAAAAGTGCACGGTAAGATCCCTAAGTGGTACCATGCATCTCAAAGGGTTGAGCTCCAGGAGGCAGGAGTTGTTCCAAAGCACACTGCTGCTAGGGCACAGGGAGCAGAGCCATTGATCATCCGTGGAACCATTCATTCTGCACAAATACACTCCTTTTTGGGTGCCCTGGCTGCAAATTAACCCACACAAAACTCATCTTCCCAGCAGCAGGTTTAAAACCTTTCCCCGTGGCCCCGCAAGCTGAGCCCTTTGTGCCTGCAGCTGATGGGGCTGCTCAGGGCTCTGCGCTGGCCGGGCTCAGCAGTAGGAGCCACATCCAGCAGCAGCTGCATTCCAGCTGCATCCCTGCTCCTGCTGCTCCTCACACAGGGGTCCAGCAGGGCCCGAGTGTTCCCAGCCCTGGCTTTGTGGGGCTTTCCTGGCTCTTCCTGCGGCAGCGCAGTCAAGCACAAATTCCGCTGCTCGCTGACTGCACGTTGACTCATCCGAAACTAATTCGCAGCCTTTGTAACCATTCCTGCTCTGACATTCCCTGCCAAAGGAGACACGAGAAATGAGGAAAATCAGGATCAAGGAGCTGAATTCAATAGTCCTGGAAGGGAAATCTTTATCTTCACAGAGTCCTGTGACCAAGAGGCTCAGATTTTCCCTTGCCAACGGTTCCAGCCTGAGTGCTGAAGTGAGTAACAAATTCTCAGGGGAACAAAGTTCTCTCCTGAAATTCATAAGCAGCAAAGCCAAGACCAGGATTGATGTTGTTTGCATGCCCAACAGCTGTGCAGCCCCTGAAAATCCCACAATTCTTGCTAAAGGGACAGTGACAGCAGTAGCCAAGCACCTTCTGTCTGCCAGCCACAAATGGAGAGAAGAACAGAGCAACAAATAAAAGGAGTTTTGCTTTTGTCTGTGAATATGTATTTTAAATGAGCAAAGATGCGATCCTGAGCCTAAAAAGCAAGAAAAGAGACTGGAAAAGGTCAGCACAAACAGGCCCCACACAAAACAGAACACTGTATTCAGGGTCTGTCGGCATCTGGAATTATTTGTGAGCAGCTGCTCCTGAGAATTTCCATGTGTGGTCAAGCACTGAAAAGGGAGAAATGTGCTCAAACCCAGGGACATTTGCTGGAGAAAAGTTTTTTGTGTGATTCTGGTGTCTCCAACGTTTGTTAACACTAAAGAGTGGAGAAAGGCTGTATTATTTCTGCAAGTCATCAGTCCTGCACACAAGGGAAGAAGCAACATCTCCGCCAAGGTTCAACTGCTCCAGAACTGGGGAAAAGCTGTTTTTGTCAACTGCAAAGACACCACTGAGAAACTGGGGGAAATTAATTTACAATGGGGCATGGACAATGCATGGAAAGGGCTGTAAGGTGGGGAGATGTCCAGGAAGATCTAACAAGAGATTTGAGCAGGTTTCCATGAAGTCAGTGATGAAACTGTTATCACCTCAACGAGGCTAAAAACACTGCATAAACAAAGCCCAGGAGTACAACACAGCTTCAGAATTAATACTGGGTTGGAGTTTTGGTTCATTTTGTGCTGCTATTTTATATATATATATATAAACTGTTAGAGTGTCCCTTCTTTATTTTGGCTCTGTTTTAAAGAAAAAGCTTCCCATTTTGCACTCAAAAGCAATCAATCATGGATGCTTTTGTAAGCAGGGGAAAATATACTTCAGGTGTCCATCTTCCCAAACCAGAATGTGTCATTCTAAAACAACAAACTTCATTAGAAACAGCAAACTTCATTAGGGAGGTAAGGAAATTCCAAGTGCTCCAGAACAACACTGTGCCTGCACACTGCATTAACTGGGAGAAAAGGGAAGGAATTGGTATGTTTGACATGGCTTCTTCCCCACAAGAACTCCTCTTGTGGCGCTGGGAGCTGTCACAGCAGTTTTTCCAGTAGCGTAATTATCTACCTATGAAACTTGCTTTCCTCTCCAGAGTCCAGCGGGGGGAAGGAGGGGGTGTTTGTCTTTTCTTTCCAATAATGAACCCCTGGCTGGCAGCCTCAGCAGCTCCGTTTCCCAAACTCATGCTGGCTTTGAGGCTGAAGATGGAAGCTCAGCTCCTCCATCATCTCAGCAACACATCCCAACATGTCCCATAAAGAACAACTCTGGGCTTTGCCAGAGCAGCCCCCACACACAAGCAGCAGAGCTCTGACACTTTCACAGCTTCCCAGGGGGATTTGAGGATCAGATATGGAAGCGATCAGAGGCTTGTTAATCTCATTATATTGCTCCTGCAAAAAGCTATAAGCAACCGTGGCAGTATTAAACAAATTAGTTTGTACATGAGAAAAATCAACATAGCTTTGGTTAACCTTCTGGGCATGAATTTAATGGCTCTCTGCAACCACAAATACCAGGATTTAAGAACGACCATCCTCTGAAATTGATATCTGGTGTGTGTTGGCCTTGTTTCCCCGCCGTTAATAGGGAACAGAGATTCCCAGCCCATGAAAATCTAAATGTTTTCATGTGTGCCCAGAAGCAGCTCCCCTGGTAGACATGGAGCTGGGAAAGTCCTTTCAAAGGAAGCTGTCAACACTGAGCATCGGATGAGACTCTGCAAGATGAAGACATCAGCGTAGTTTCCTCTTCCTGTTCTATTTTTCACAAGCCATGCCTTTTTCTGGCTAGGCAAGTCCTCCAGCCAGCCTGCTCCCCTCTCAGTGTTCCAAACGAGACCAATTTAACTGCAGAAAAGACTCAGATCTGCACCTACACTCTGGCTGTTCCCTAGGCTGACACCACCAAGAGTTGGTTTTGCAGTAGATTTTGCTAATGCAAAAGTATGGTAAGAGGAGTCACTGCCTTTATCCCCACAGGAGAGTGCCTGAGTATCAAACACCTGGTATCGAATTTGTTAGGACACATGCCCAAGGTCAAAACCCACTCTTATTTCACCTGTAGCAAGGGGTTTGCTGGGTGTTTGATGCCGTTCAAAGTTCTCTGAAAAGAAAACATGAAAATCTGGTCCTGGTCCCTCTTTCCATCACTCCAAATGATGAGATTTGCTCAGAAACCATGAAAAAAAAAAAAGTACCAAGTAGTTAAGTGCTCTTTTTATTTACCTTTTGACTCTCAATTGCATGGACTTTGGGTTGTCAAAAGCTCCCTCCTAGCACATCTTTATTAGAACATAGATTTTCACACAGCCACTGTGGGCATATCCACTTAAAACTGTTGGATATTTTATGTAAATAGTTTTTTTAAAAAGCATGGCATGCACTGGCCCAGCACATTTACACTCCCAAAACAGAAGCCAGCACAGTGACACTGCAAAGAGATACAATGCACGTTTACAAATGACATTTATCTCATACAGCAAGCAAATCTATTCCACTAAAGCATCAGTAAGAGCAAATGCACAGAGAACAGCAGACTGAAAAGGCTTGGAAATATTGTATTTATTATTTCTGAAAAAGGTTTGTGTGATATCTTGTTATGTTTCACTTTTAAAAGGACAAAGCCTGCTGAAATACACAAATGAAAACAAGTGGCCAGAAAATCAAGCCTGTTTGCACGGTTAAAATACTCCTTAAGGGCTGAAATCTCATCTGCCACATTCCAGCCCTGAACAAGGTTTGGAGCACTAATTTATAAACCCTGGGGGAAAAAACGTTGAGAAATACTTGACTATTCAATAGCCCTGTGAATAGGAAAATCTCAGTATAATGCACAATGGAAGGGAGAAACCCCAGCCCACTGGTGTTCATTAGTGGCACACTCAAGAACAGGGACATGCACCCGGTGACCCGGACCTGGTGGAGAGTCACAGCCACAGAACTGCCCCTTCCAAGGGTGGTTAAATTCCACCAGGGCTGCACTCTGCACGAAATCCATCTGCCACGAGAAAGAAATCACCACAACTGCCCATGTATCAGTTTTCCGTCCAGGAAAAACTGGTCTCTTATTCCAGAAAAGCCACAGGATCCCCCACTTAAAACTGCCCCCAGCTTGAACTGTTTCCTGCTTCTTCTGAAGCAAGAAACAAAGAGCTGAGTTAAAACTCTCATCAACGCTAATGCACAAGGGCTTTAACATTATGGGAAGGATCAGGTTAGAAGTCATTCCCAAGGATGGATTAACTGGAGAATTTAGAACTTTGAGGAGCCTTGGAGTGACCTGGAGTGAGTCTGTAATCAAAGGAGCAGCAATGCTGTGTCACCTCTGGATGCTTCAGGAGTTTAGTCAGGTGTGGGACCTGCTGATGGGAGCGGCAAAGCCCAACCCTTTAACAAATGCAATAATCTGACACAGATCCATCCATCTCCTTCCTGGGCACGCCTGGCTCCGCCCAGTACAGCCAGGCAGGCAACCAGGGGTGGCCTCTGCCACCACAAAGCTCCTCAGACCAGACTGAAGGAAAACTGGAACGGATCTTTTAGCAAGTACTGCACTTTTACTGCTGTTTTGCCCAGAGGAGGAAGCAAACTAGATTAGATGTGGATTGCATAAGGAAAGGCAACTGACAGAAAAGCAGGTGTTACATCACCTTCAAGGTGTCTCCAGAGGTGCTGGGATAACTAATCCACAGTCACACTTTTAGAAGGAGTGAACATGGGGTGTCAGAGAAGCTGAAATACAAATGGCACTTTAAAGCAAGGTACTAAGTTCAAATTCGTACCCTGCTTCTCCTGTTACCCCCACTCTAAATCACACTGGATCTTCCCACCAGCCAAAGAAGCAGCTGGGAGTGTGAAATGCACCCAGGTGCCAAGGATTATACTTCAGCTCCTTTCTGGATCCCCAATTCAGGCATGTTTGCAAGCTCCAGAAACAGCTCACACAACCTCCTTCAACAAATACACGAGGGTGTGCAGCTGAGTAGCTGCACCACTCCATCCTAAAGAGCTGGATGGAATTCCAGAAAATGCCCACTCCTCAGCCCTTGCCACTGCATCCTGTCACTATTCCCAATATTCAAAAAAGCACACCAAAGGTCTACATCTGCCTGTCCTCTCTTTTTACATTAAAAGATACTGGAGCCTACTCTGCTCAGACTCAACAGCTAACGAGCTGCCTGCTTTGGTCTTTATCCTCAGCACTGGGAAGCTCAGATCCCATCCCAGTTCTCCTGCTTTCTGTCCATCACATCCACCTTATTCTCCTTTTCACCAGGGATTCTGTGGGGTTTTTTAATCTCGTTTCTACAGGCTGATAACTGAATGCAAGCTGGGAATAACACTTATTTTTTCAACATAGGTGAAAACTAAGGGATTTAATACCCTTTAATGACAACTATCAGGAGCAGAATATCAAAAGATTAAACTGTAATCCCTGACACTAGGGCATAAAGTTTTCATAAAGTATCAAATAATAAGGAGAAACACAGTTCAACACAAAGAAAGATTAAACCAAAAAGCTCAACAAAGCGGGGTAAAATGATTATTTCTGTATTTTTGATATAAATACTGAGGATATGTCACCCAGGACATTGTTACACTGGTAGTTGCAAAAAGACCCGGGGGAGCCAAGGACGTGCTCACTAATGCTCTGATAAAATGGTCCCCTCCTTGCGTAAGACAAAATGTGGGGGTTTTTTTCCACGGAAAGCATCCCTGGAGGCCGGAGCCCGGGAAAGCTGGTGCTGGAGGGCACACAGAGGTCAGCAGGAGAGGCAGCTCAGGGTGACTTGGGGGTCTTGGTGTGTCCCCTGCTCACAGCTGAGCTGCCAGTGCCAAGCACCAACCCCAAACATCAATCCCCCAGCCTGGCTCGGAGGATGCTCCCCATCCCAGGAACACACACAGCTCTGCCCTGTCCTCCCAACCACTGCCCTGGCACAAGCTCAGCACTGCTGCTTTCTGTCTCTCTTCCCTCCAACCCCAAAGCCACTGCAATGGGCAAGGACTCTGCAGCCCTCCGATGTGCCACTTGGAAAAGGACGTTTCTCCTGAAGAAAATCTGCACCAGCACAGCACATTCACTTTGACATCAATAGCCAGCAAACTCCCCGCACTCCAAGCATCATCAGGAGCACTGGAGTGAAAGCAGGAAGTTAAAAATACTCCTATAATACTGTTAAATTCAAGCTTTGCTTCTATAAAACAATACCAATTTTATCTCTGTGATGAAAGGCAGGACATGACCAAGAGATCTGCCTTCAGAGAGGCAACCACAATAAGCTCATCCTGAGTTTTATCATACTCTGGACTCTCTGCACAAGTGACAAAAGGAGGGGATGTCACTGCCAGAACTAAAACCTATTTAATCTGCAGACTTCATGGATGACAAGATCAATTTGGAGGAAAACTGCATAGATTTTATCAAACCACTGCTAAATTTTGTCTTCAGCCAGAAACCTCATACTGCACATACTGACACTGCCAGATTCTCACAAATATCAGAGCTCTCATTCCCAAGTGAATTCTTACCAAACACAAATCCTGTAGTACCTATTTACAAAATCCCCTCTAGCAAGCATGTGGCTCTATACTTGGGTGACAACATATTGCCAATATATTGCATTTTGTGCTTTTTCCATGACAAAGGAAGCTGGGAAGTGTACAGCCTTCAGCATTAGCACACTAGACACAGTTAATTTTTAAATATAGTTTTGTTTCCAAGTAAGTGGAACCAAAATTTTCCAACTACTTTCTGCACATTGCCCAAGTCAAACAATGAGCAGATATCCAGCAGCAGCTTTCCTAAGGATAAATACTTCAAGGAAGAAAGAAAACAAAACAAATTCAAAGAAATTTTGCAGTACTGATGTGAGCTACTCTCCTTCGGTTTCTGGCAGTGTTAGTGAAGTAGGAGGAGTCAGCATAAATTACCAAGACTTTGCTGATTATGTGTTAACCAGTGAAATGAGAACCTGCATCTCCAGCTTCTGGCACCTTGGTCCATAAATAACTTCTGCTGTGGTAAAACCACCTTGATCTGTAAGTGGTAACAGCAAATTTTAAATTATACTGGGTCCACAGCTCCCACCTTTTTTCCTCACCAGTAAATATTGATTCAGTCTCAGCCCTGAAGTAGAAAATCCCAATTAACTGCAGCAGCACCAGGCAATACTTCCTATCAGGCACAGCCCCAACCTAAGCCCAGGGTGAAGGAGATGATTTGCCCTGAAGATAATCAGCACTGCTTCATTCCACAAGAATTTTAACAGCACACACATGATAACTTGGCTCTCCCGAACTATCGCTCCTAAACCCGTATCACATCAACAGCTCTTAGTTATCCATTAGAAAGGAAAAAAAAAATACATTTAGCAGAGAGCCCTTGTGACTATTGCTGCTTTCACACAAAGTACACACTGTGTGTTCCTCTGTGCTATGCACAGGCTATAGGACATTTTTAATAGAGAAAATGCATTTACTGCCATGCTGATAACCACATTCTACACATTTTACCCGAAAATGCCTCAACGACTGCTGTCACAAAAAGGACGGGATGCAAAATTAGACTTTGTCTTCTTTCTCCATGCTGGTGGGAGCCACACAGCATAATGTGCCTGAGGCAGGCAATTTTCAAACACTCAACCAGTTAAGACACACAGTCATTTACATGGGTTTAAAAATACAGCAAATACAAAAATGAACTTGCATTCGCCGGGTGGAAACGCCACGCTTGCCTTCCTTAACCCCGCTATACATTTTTATGAGGCATCGCCGGCTCTGACCAAGTGTGAAACAATTGCATCCCTCAGAGAGACGGTCTCAGCACGCCATTGATGAGCTGAAATAAAGCAGGGGAAGGGCGGCTCGTCCCGGAGCAGCTCCTGCGGGCGATGGCCGGCACTGACCTGTGCGATCCATGCGGGCCGCTCCCGCTCCCGGC